>VXBC01012978.1:1676520-1722760 GCA_013399945.1 Ploceus nigricollis
TGCCGGGGCGCGCCCCGACGGCGCGTCCGCCCCGCGCTGGGCTCCGCCGACAGAGGGAACCGACACCCGCTGGCACCGGGCCCTCCCCGCCGCTGCATTCTCTGAGGACGCTCCGTCGCGCCCGCCTGGGCGAACATCCTTTTCCTTATAGCCGCCGCTGGCCAAACCTCGGAGGCTCCGGTAAATGCCCGCCTTGGCCTCCCTACGCCTGGCGAGAGTAGCCGTCGGTCCGCCCGGCTCTCGCTGCGACCGCAGCGACCCTGCCCGAGGTGTCGGTGCGGAGCGCTGCCCGCCCGGGACGGTGCGGGCGGCGGTGCAGGGAGTGCGGCGCTGCCGTGCGGAGGGTCGGCCGCGAAGCCGCCGAGGGAATCTCCTCGGTTTTAGAGCGGTAATCCCGGGGACGCGCGGGAAGCCCACGCGGGACCCGGTAGGTGAGAAGCGGTGGCGTTTGCAGCCGGGACAGCACATTGCCCCCGGAGCTGCCACGTTTTCGGCAGGGTCCCGATCTCCCGCGAGCGAGTCCTTTTGTTGGGCTAACAATAGCTGGCCAAAGGTGGTGGAGAGGGAAATAGCTCCGTGCACGCATCTTAACTTCCCTTCCGCGCTGCCTCCCCTCCTGCCACCGCCGCCTGCCTGGAGAGGAGAAGTGGAGGTTTGCCCATGTGAATAGGCGTGTGGAGAACAAAGTGATGGGCACAGTATGAGGTAGATATGTTTTTTCAAAAGTGAATAACTCGCAAGCCAAGGAGGGAGCGAGGGAGCCCAGCAGCTCAAAGCCGAGCAGCAATGACATGGAATGAGCAGCCTCGCTAGTTTAGGAAGCTGGCTGGGCACGCTTGGCGCATGGCAGGCACCTGGGGCCCACCTTCCACAAAAAAATGGATGGTTCTGAGAAAGCGCAAAGCTGATGGCTTGCTTTCTTTAAAAACAAACGGAGGCAAACCTTCGCTGTTGTTTTTTGTTTGGTTTTTTTTTTTTTTTTGCTTGTTATTGTGCTTCAAAGGCAAAAGCTGCTGGATCACCCCAAAACAAGTTGTCAGTTTCTGACCAAAATGTAAGTGTTTACTCGGTAAGAAAGATGGTAAGGAGCAGAAGTCAATACCTTGTTTCTGTATAGTATCCATAAAGTTGCCAGACCATCTATCTGTATCTAGTAAAAACTTTCATACTCTCCTATTGTATAGAGCCCCCCCTCCCCGCCCCCTTCAATAAATGCTTCTGTCATTAACAGGAGAAAAAGCCCTCAGCACTGTGCTGCATGGTGCTGTTTGCTGGCTAAATTCCCAGCCCCCCGGCTTCTCTCTCAGTCCGCAGGCACCACGTGCTCCCTTCCTGGGTGCCCGTGGCACAGGCGTGCTTTGCCAGCTGCCCTGCTGTGCTCTCCTCCCCAGGGTTAATCCTGCGTGTTCCCTGTTTGGGCTGCGGGTGCCTGCTGTGCCTGTGAGCTGTTCCATGCAAGGACCGCGGGCCAAACCTTGGAAATAAGTGGGAGCTTTGCTAAGCAGTAGCCACTGACACCCGTTTCCAGAAGCCTAGCAAGCGCTCAGCATGGGGAGAGCCAGGCTGGTGCCGTGTTAAAGTCTTAAACATCTCCCTCCAGGCTGGCGGGCTGTGTGGCTGTCGGGCCTCCTTGACAGCAAGCCCAATCCTCCATCCCACAAACCACCCACTGGCCTCTGGGCACAGAGGGAAGCAGCATCCCATTAGCCTCTCACGTGGATGTAAGGTGGCTGATGTCCTGGAAGGACCCTGACCTCTGGACACCCCAGGGCTGCTGTCAGGTGCTGGGGACTTCCCTTAGCAGTACCTCAGTGACTGTATGGAGCGCTAGGGAGATCGGCCGAACACCTCAGCACGCTCCTGGGATGGGAAAAGTTCCTGGCTGGGAAACAGTAACAGCTGCTTATTTTTCAAGCGCTTATTTTGTGAGTGCATGCACGCTTTGAAACTGGAGGCATCTGAGACTCACTCCACAGTTTGCCTTTGAAAGGACACACACAAAAAGCCATTTTCCCCACCAACACCACTGCTCAGAGGGGGAAAAATGTTTCATTGAAATCCAGTGGTCTCTGTATGCCTGTATCTGCTGTGTGTGCACACACTCAGAGTCAAAGTCAAAGGCAAAGGGTGGTTTATGTCAGCACTGGGTTTAGCTCTGCTCTCCCAGAATAAGATAAATGTAAGTGATGAAGAACTCCTGGGGCTGGCTGAACTCATTTTGTATTCAACACTGCCCGGCCCTTTTCACTTTCCTTTCTCCCTCTCTTTGTATGTTCAAGCCTACTTGAGTTTCTTTTTTTCTTTTGTAGAAGTTGGTTCTTTTGAAGCGGTTCGAGGCACGCCCTGCTGCAAAGGGGACTTCACGGGAGTCGGAAACACAGGCACACCGGTCTGAAACACTTACTGTACAATAGCAGGAATGTAGGAAGCCTTGAAAATGAATCTGCTCTAAGCAAGTGTCAAAGCTTTCAGAGGAAAACAAACTGAACTTATCCCCGTATCTTTATGCATATTTCCCCCCCAGTCCTCCTTTCCTCTCCCCTCCACTCCCAGCCCGGTTAACAGCCCAAGCAGCAACTCGGGGTCAGGAATGGACTAGTGTTACAGAAAAATGGGTTACAAAAGGGGGGACAGCAGACTTGCAAAAAGCCTCCTCTATCATTACAGCCAGAGACATTTTGAAAGCACACAAAGCACATGGGTCAGTCCTCAGTTTGTACTCAACAGCCTAATTGCTCATTCAATGCCATTTCAAGATCAGCCAGCTTCTCTTCAGGCATCACCACTGGTCAGAAAGTATTTTATTCCTTCTCTTCCCTTTCCCCTCCTTCCCCACGTGTTCTCCTGTTCCCTCCTTTCCTTTTGAAAAGTACATGGGGGGGCACACAGCCCTCTTTCTACCTCCCCTGGTCTTCAGGCAGTAAAACCCACAAGTGGACAGAGACCAAGGTGTGAGTCTTGCTCACTGAGATCAGGTAATCCTCGCTGAATCTCAACTGCAACCTGCCCACACCTCCTGCAGGAGGAGGGAAAGGGGATTTCTGCCCTCCCAGTGGCTGGCCTGCTCCCTGGGATGGCAAACCCACCTAGGAGCTACTACAAACACAAAAAAGACAATGTACAGCTGAATTATTTTCAGTCTCATGGACTGCATCTTCAGACTATTCACCCAAATAAAGCATTCATACTTTACTTTATTCAGAGCAAGATTGCTTAAAGCAGAAAAAAGTCGAGCAGCAAATGTTTCTTAGGCTCCTCCTATGACCAGTGTCTTATGCTTTACTGTCAAAAGTGTTTTAAATACACATATGAAGTGATGACTGCAAGGAATGCAAGAGCCCAGGTACCGGGGAAATCACATTTCTGAACCTTGCTCCTTTCCATCAGGACAACCAGGACCATGCTGCTGCTGAAGCAGATGTGCCCTTATTTCTGCAGAGCAATTTTCCTGGGCAGATCATTATACTTACCCAATGCCATTTGCTTCAGCTCTTGGAGGGACTGTAAAACAAATTCCCATTTCTTGGTGACATTACCTCCATAAATATCTATGCTCTGGGGCTAAACCTGTGGACACTTGCAGTTGTGTACAGTTAATTCTAGTGCAAGTACCTCCACTGCCTCCAAGAGAAATGCAAAGCATTGGTATAACAATACTTGCCTACCTCCTGGGGCCATTGTCAGGCATAATGAATTCAGCCTGGTGATACAGTTGGAAATCTTATCTATGGAATTTGTACCTACATTTTGCCTGTTTATTTAAATGTATACAGCTGTTACTGAGGTGTTAATTTATGCTTATATTTTAAAAATAAAAACCTTCATGTTCAAGGAAGCATCACTCATAATAATTTTCCTTTGATCATTTTGTTTTAAACCCTTTTTTGTTTGGTACTCAGCTTAGCAAGGAGGTTCCACTAAAATTGCTAAATGCCTTCAGTCCCACCAAACTCACTTCTCAGCTGTGGGACACTGAACAACGATGTTATTCCAGGTGGAGCTTGTTCACCCTTTGCAGCAGGAACAATTCTGCAGGGCCTATGCATGCTCACAGGCACCACCCACAGGTCCCTACTTTTAGTTACTCTTGAAATGAGCAGTGAGAGAACACTATGACCGTCCCTGCTTTATGAACAAGTGCTTTCCAACATGCTTTCATTAGGCTGCTAGTTGCTATGTTTTACTAGTATAAATCACTTAAGCAACAAAATTACCACCATGATCAACAGTTTTACAGTACATGATCAACACTTGATTTAGTTTAAGATCAGAGAATTAACATCAATCCATCCACAGCAACAATATATTTCCTTCACATCTGGTCACTTCCTCTTGCTCTTAAGGTCTCTTGCACAAGAGCCCAGAGAGTGTAAATACTCCAGATTTGCTGGCACTAGATTTATTTTTTTAACTGATCGCCTCAGCATTCCCCTTTTCACTGTCACTTTAGGCACTGCACAAAGTACAGTTATAAAGGTTTGCTCTGAGAAAAGAATCTAGTCATAGCTTGAGGTATAAACGAAAAATCTAGCTTGCAGGCTCTCTGTGGCATAGTAGTAACATATAAGTGAACAAGAGAGAGAAAAAAATAACAGCTGACATGTAAGAGGAAAAAATAAACGATAAAAAAACGAACATCAGAAAGAGTCTGCCTTGCCTCTCAACAGCAGCATTACTTGAGCAGTAACCTGGGAGTGCAGGGGGCTGCTTCAATTGTGCTGGGCCTTTGAGCTGCTGTTCTCACATCCGTCACCCACAAAGCTCTTGGCAATCAGGCAGCCCAGTCCCTGAAGGAGGTTCCTTAGCTGTGGAAATGTCAGCCTGGAATCTGAACCTTTGCAGGTCTCCTGAGGAGGGAAGGTTCCTAAAATGTGAAGAGTAAATATTTACAGTCACAGAAGCCAAAACAATGTGGAGAACAGTGGTCCTTCTAAGGGGAGAAAATCAAGTGAATGGACACAGTCTGGTGCTGATCAACATCTCACACTGATCCCTAAGAGCTGAGTATTTCCCCAAGAAAACCTTGTCAGCCAAGAAAAAAATACTACCTTGCCATTCATGGGAAATCCTCTCTTTTAATCCCTGAGAGCAAAGAGCACAGGGCTTTTAGGAACAATCCATTTCCAACACAACACAGCACCAACAGAGCTTTCAGGAACTACCCCTGTGAAAGGCTGTGAAAAGAAACATTTCTGAAGACATTGTCAGCTGGTCCACTACCTTGTAAATTAGGATGTCTTAAGAATTTCTACTTGTTAAAAAAGCAGAGCCATTCTTTTTTTTTTCCCTTCATGGGGTTAAGAGAGAAAGACATACACAAAAATTAATTATTAAAGAGAATTAAGTTTTAGGGGCACCTCAAAATTCCAAGCCATGCAGAAGACTCTTCCCAGTCTATTAGACGTCAGACAGCTTCAGCAGAGCGTTGCTTGCAGTGTCTGTGACAGTGTCCTCATGGGTTTTGTTCAAGCAGCAATGCTCAGCTGCAGTCCTGTAGCTCTTGCGAAGCAGTTCTCCTGCGGCAGTAGGCTTGCAAAACCCTGACTGCAGCAAGACCTGTACCTCTGGCATAGCCCTGAGCTGCAGAGCTGATTAATCTGGAGAGGGAGGGAGACTTACAAGCATTTCTATTTCTCAGGCATGCAGGATGATTTGACCTCCATAACAGTTTTAGGAATTCCCAAAGGGCGAAGCCTAGTGTTCATTTGCAGTGAGCAAGAGCTCTGTTGAGGCAGAAGGTGAAGCTAGACACTGCTGAGGCCAGGCATTTGGCAGCTTTCATCAGGAACCCGCAGTTTGAAGTAGCCCGGGTGTATGGCTCTCATGTCACAGGGGGCACAGATGAGCTCAGTGAGAACCCGAGTTGGCTCAGTTTTGGAGGGAGGGATGGCAGGAGTAACCAGCATCCCACCCTGCCTGGTTCATGAAGCAGAAATCCCTGCTTCTCGCTTCAGCACAGGTGTGGCGCCCCACGCTAGGAGGAATTATCTGTGCCGTAGGCCTCTGTACCTTCACAGCCCACTGAGAGCACGAGGTGACGTTCATGGGAAAGCAGCACACAAGCAACGCTCAGCCAAAGCTGCTTTGCTGGACAAAACCCTGGTGCCTCCACGGCTCCTTGAGTGCCCTGCCACAGCGCCAGGGAGGGACACGCGGGCATTTCTCTCCCACCTCTCCCAGCCAGACGGGTCCCCCAGGCTCGGGGCTCCTGCTCGGGTGGTGCTCGGTGGGCACCGCTGGCCAGCCGGGCTGGCCGAGCCCACACCAGGGCACTGAAGGTGCCCCCAGAAGCCTCGCCCTGGTGAGACGGCGGCGAGGCCACCACCCGGTCCCCTCGGGTGGGGCGTGCGCCCCGGCGCTGCCCCGCTGCCGGCAGCAGGTTGAATATTGTAGGTGTGGGCGATTAAAGTGTCGCCGGCACAATGGCGGTCTGTGTCCCATTCGCCACGCCCGGGCTCCTCTTTGGAAAGCGCACACAAGAGGTGACAGGGCGCTGGCCCCCGCCATTATCCCGGCGGCATAGCGGCGCGGCCCGCCCCGTTTNTTGTTTGTTTTTGTAAGTGCCCACCATTAACTCAGAATGATGAAATGTGTGGCAATGGATGGAGATCTGCACACAAATGCACCACACCTGCCACTGCCTCACGTGGCTTCACCCCGTGAAGCAGAAATTCGTGTGACTGCTCCGGGTTGACTTCTATTTATACACTCCAGTGAATTACTGTGTGCCGTGGATAATAAACCCTCTGTCTGTAACGCCATGAGTAATAATTCACTTGCTGTAAGTTTTGGAAGGGAAAGCTGCTTTTATGTGTCAATACTTACGGAATAAATGTTTAGGAATATTTATGGATGTTTTCTCTTTTCAAACAACTCATGTAAGACACAGCAGACTTAATATACATATGGATAGACCTATATTTATCAGACGATGTAGAAAGTCTTAAAAAGTGAAGACTGCAGTGATATTTATTGAAGACAATAAATGTGTCTTTCAGAAGTCAGATTTCCAGGTGTATCCCCTCTACTTCTACCTATCTTTTATCTTGATGCAAGAAAAACAAAGCTCCCTGTGTCCCATATAAGCTCCACTTTCTGTATTGTATAGATGGGCTGACAGGATAATTTTTGAATCATATAATGGGGTTTGTGGAATTCTGTTTGTTGGCAGCGAGGAGGTAAGAAAACTTCATCTGCAGTCTCCTAAACCTGGGGAGACATAAAACCAATCCAAGCAACAGCAGGTATGATTCAGAAAGGTCTGTAAAAGTTAGAGCAAGACAAACCATTCCAGTGTTGCCTGAGCACTATTTCATAAAGTAACGTGCTTTCCTGTTACACTACATCAATTTCTTGCTGTGTTTGCTGTCATGCCACAGAGACCATTCCTTAAAAATGTGTCAGATAGAAGGAGTAGCAAGTAACCTCATTATTAGCTTTGTTCACAGTATTTGCTTTCTTTCTCCTGTTCCCCATGTGTAAGCAAAAGAATTAATTAGTAACAACATGGGTCAGCTGTGATTACTCTTACTGTGGTCCACGGTGAATATTCATATCCAGGGAATATTCAAAACCAAACAAGACCTCCCCACTGTGTGTGTGAAGAAGCATGTCCCTGGTCAGTGGGGGAGAAAGGCAAGCTTACCAGCGGTGGCAGGGCTACAATGCACTCACAGAGCTGCCCGCTCCTCCTTTTTTTTTTTTTCTGGCACTTGACAGGGACATGAGCAAGACTGGCAGAGTGCAGCAAATGTAACATACAACCCACAAAAAAAGTGGTGGTGGTGTTTTTTTTTTCTTTTTCCCAGCCATGCTTTTCAGTTTCTAGCAGTTGTATAATATTTAACCATCTTTTCACTCACAGTAAAAATGCTTGTGTCAGGATCTCCTGGCTGTGCCGAGTGGGAAAAGAGGGTCCCTCTGCAATCTAGGGGAGTAAGTGACACCTCTGAGTCCTTCTTTGAGTGGCAATAACAATTAGATTCATGTGGAGCATTTTCCTATATGTAGAAGGAGGGTATGATATTTCCAGTCCAGGAGTACCAGTGTGGTGGACTGGGAATACTGCACCCTGTGTATCAAAGCTGCTGCTGCTTCTGCTGCAGCCCCACAAGGAGGGAAAAGTCAGTCAAAGCTCTGCTGACCTATCGGGCAACCAGGTGTGAACCCTCAAATTAGGCGTGTGTGTGTCTTGAGAGATTTTTGCCATAAAATAAATCCTTGTTTCCTTTCTCCTCCTGTTCTCCATAGCCCACCAGGGCTGTGGTGCTGGGGTCCCAATGGAGGTGGAGGGGGGTGCACACAAACAGCTGAAGCAGAGAGCGAGCAGTGGCTGAGAGCCAGACACTGGGAACTCACCTGGGGGCTGTAACACGAGGCACTTGTGGGGCTGTGAAAGCAAACTTGCCTGCTGCACCTCGCAGAGACTGTACCTGGCTGGGTGCCGGGTGCCCACCAAAGCTGCTCCATCCCTCCCCTTCCTCAGCTGGACAGGGGAGAGAAAATATAATGAAAAACTCAGGGGTTTGGATAAGGACAGGGAAAATCACTCACCCATTGCTGGCAAAACAGACTTGACTCAGGGGAAGATAAATATAATTATTTGTCCTATCAGATCAAAGTAGTGTAATGAGAAGTAAACCCAGATCTTAAAATGCCTTCCCCCCACCCCTCCTTTATTACTGGGCTTAACTTTACTCCTGATTTTCTCTATCTTCCTGCCCCTCACTAGCTGGGGTCTGTTCACGACACATTGTCTCTGCTGCTCCTTCCTCCTCAGGGCAGGACTCCTCACACTCTTCCCATACTCCAGTGTAGGGTCCCTCCCATGTTCATGGACTCCTCCAGCAAGTGTCCCTTCTGTGGCATGCAGTCCCCCAGGAACAGACTGCTCTAGTGTCCCCCACAATGTCACAAGCAAACCTACTCCAGCGTGGGCTCCTCTCTTCATGCCTCCTTTCTCCTGACAGAACCTGCCAGGAGTCTGCTCCGGCATGTGCTTCCCACAGCATTCCTTTGGGCATTCATCTGCTCTGCTTTGCTGTTCTCCACGGGCTGCAGGTGGATTTCTGCTCCACCCTGGCCCTCCATGGGCTGTAGGGGCACAGCTGCCTCACCATGGGCTTCACCACTGGCTGCAGGGGAATCTCTGCTCCAGTGGCTGGAGCACCTCCTCCCCCTTTTTCTGCCTGACTGGGGGTCTGCAGGGCTGTTTCTCTCACCCATTCTCACCCTCTCTCCCAGTGGCAACTGCTCCTGGGCAGTAACATTTTTCCCTTATTAACTCTGTTGGCCCTTAATAACTAACACTATTAGTTGTCTTGTGCAGTGGCAGGCCCCTCGTGGAGCTGGCTGTCTCTTGGACATGGAGGAAGCTTCGGGCAGCTTCTCACAGAAGCCATCCTTGCAGCGCCCCCCCAGCACTTCCAAAATCTGGCCACAGCAATCCCAAACAGCTCTTATTTACTTTACTGCACCTCAGATGCTGCAGGAGCCAGGAGAGCAACCTAGGGAAGCACCTGCAGCTGGGTGGTTACTTCAGGAGCTTGATGATTGTCTCATGCAGCCCCAAAATGTTTAATTAAATAATGGGCTTGCCTTTTAACTCCTTATTTTGGTTTGGAGGGCCAGCCTTTTAATGGATGATAGCTGGATTTGCAAATAAAGCTGTTGTTAACTTTTTTTTTGGCACTGGGCAGCACTCCCTTATCCCATCTTGTGTTGGTGCATCACCCCCTTAGAACAAAGAATGGGACACAAATGTTTACTTTTTTTTGAGAAAGCAGAAAAATTATCATGCACTGAAAGAAATGTTGGCCTTACTAGTGCTGGTAGGAATAATTAGCTACAGAAGCACTGAACTGTGATGTCATGGTGGAGGAGTGTCCTGTGCTCGCTGGGCTGCAGGTAGCTGTCTTTTTCCACTGGTATGGCAGTTATTGATCCCAGAAAGATTTGTTTTTCCCCTTACAGCAGTGAACTGGTGTGACCCAAAGTACAGGAGTTAATGACTCAACAGTTTAGTTTTCCAGCTGTGATTTTTTTCTTTTGACAAATGTTGGAGAAATAGATTGTGTAGTATGCACAAAGTATTACACCACTGTGATGAATGGGACTGGGGGGCACAGATTTTGTAAGTCTTGACAGGTAGTATATTTATTTTTGTAACTACACCTCTTGAAAAGTATTTTCTTTCTAAATTAAGCTCTTGGTTCCTGAAATTTTGAGGCATTGGTAAAATTTTTATGTTTAGGAATTTGTTAAGCTATGAATCACTTCCCCTGCTCTGACCTTCTTTTGGAGGCTTCTATTTCCGACCTCATGAATGATGCCTTGGGTGAGATATAACAAGCTGATAGATTGTGATGATATCTTCACAGTTGCCCACTGCTGTTGATGTGACACATGGATGCATGTGTTTGTGTCCCAGTGTTTATCAAACATTTTGTTTGTGACTCAGATTAAGGGGGAGAGACTTGGTTTTGACATTTATTTCAAAACAGCTCTGCAGAGTGAAGAGGAAACATTAATTAGTACTAAGAGAAAAATGGTTAAAGCAGGGCTGTGTTGGTGTGATGCCTTTTTTTGTTTTGGAGACTATTTTTTTGTTAGCTACAGCCACGAGCATGCACAAAGGAAGCTGGTTTACTTTTCATGTCATCAGCTTTGAGCACAGTTAAGAAATTAAACTTTTGGGTGGCATTAACCTCCAGTAAGCTGCAATGACCCAGCAAGTGTTCACAGAAAGAATGTTCTCATCAATTCATAGCATCCTATGTAAGTAGGAAAGAAAGAGAAAAAGATACTCTGAAAAATCTGATTTGTTCAGGGAAACAATCCTAGCACTTTTTTTGGTGAAGTCAGGAGAGAGACACAGGGGACTTTGGCACTGGTCGTGCTGCAGCTGTGTTCCTCAGGGCTGCAATCATTCACTTGGTTGGCTCAGCAGAACTATTTATCTCCAGGTATTCACTGCTGGTCAATAGAAACATCTTTCTAGGTGATTCTTTGAAATCAGATAAACATGTTTTCTTCCACTATTCACTTTTTGTTTGTAGCTGGTATCTCAAAAAGGTCATAAAACTGCAGATACCACACAAACAACTCATCTTTATAAACAGCTGGCTTGTATCTCCAGTGGAGCTACTGCAGCAGAAACCCTTGACAGTCTTTAACACTATCACTTCCCTGGAATTTGTTGTAAAGAAAGGGAAGTGTCATCTAGGGTTCACCATGACGTAGCCCATTATAGAGAGTACATCTGTCATATCTGTAAAACTACCTGGCTCTAGAGAGGTGTGTCTGTGAGTGTGACAGGGACACAGTCCCTGACTCAGGGGAAGATAAATATAATTTATGTCCAATCAGATCAAAGTAGGGTAATGAGAAGTAAACCCAGATCTTAAAATGTCTTCCCTATTTGGGAATATAATGTTGCCTCTATTTAGGTGAATGATCCCCTGAATGCCTGCTAAGCTTAATAGAAAATTGTAACAGGTCAGGAATATTATTTAAGTGAATAAAATACACTGAATGTAAAAAGCTAGGAGATAAACTTTGGATGCTGCAAGTTAAATTGTCATGGCTGATGTTATTGCAGCACAGCTTGCTAATGACTAGGTCATTAGTTTAAAATGTTAACGAAACTTAAAGACTGAGAAAGCCATCATGAATGAAATATGGCCTATCTCCTCTACCTTGAAACTTTTGTTTTAGGCAATATATGTCCAGTATCAGAGAAAATTAACCTCTGTGCAAATAAAGATGGCAAAAAGTGATTCTATAAAAATAAAAGCCATGCTCCAAGAAAATTCCTACATTATACTAAAACAGATGAAGTTGGGATGCAGTATTTCTAAAAATGATGTCCTGTACATGTCAATGCTAAGGAACTCTAAACTTATTCTCCAAAATGCTGTTCAAAAATACTCTCTGAAATCTAAGCTTGACATTGATAAACATGGTAAACCTCGGTGTTTTCCATAGGTGCTCTTCACCGAGCTGACTCACAGCAGCCTGAGGAGCTCATTCCATCTCTCATCCCATCTCCATGGGCTAAAACCCTTCAGTATCAGTGCAGCAAATCCATGAGTACATTACCTTGCCATAGGCTGAAAATCCCACAGCACTCAGCAATTTAACAGGAGGAAACGCAAGTTTAGAAAACAATTTTATTAGACAAATTATTTAGACAAATTATACACAGAAAGCTCTGCCACTTGTAACTGAGGCCTCCAAAAAGTGTTTTGTGTATCTGTATAATAGGCAACACATCAAAATAGGCCTATTTTAAATATTGTACATGGTTAACAGGTTTTTTAATAGCTAAAATCACTGCAACATCTGGTATGTCCCTACGTAGCTTGTTGGAAAGAAATTTTCTTTTTTTTTTCTTTTCTCTTTTTTCTTTTACTCAGAAGTGTGGATGAGTTCATGAATGTTACAAGGGGGAAGCAAGTTGTGCATGCTTTTAGACACTTGCTACCCTGGAAACAAAATGGCCTTTTGCACGATAAGAATTCGTTCTGCCTTACACAGTAGACAATATTTGAAGATTTAGTACAAAAAACAGTGACAGTACAAGATGCTCCCCCAGAACAGAATTAGCATCAAAATATAATAGATCTGAAGAATATACCTTTTAATTTATCCTAAAGCAAATCACATAGGCTGATTCCTATTAATCTTAGCCAAAGAATGAGTTAGATTAAAATAAGTGTATGGTTGCATTAAAAAGAAAACCAAACCAAAAAACTCACAGGATAAACTGCTTGCTTTCTACTTAACTGCATTTTTAGTTTAAGGATTACAAATTGAAAGCTCTTCCTACGTTTCTAACAGGTAACAATGTTACTTGAAAAAGCTGGTGCCAAAGTGGGCACCGGTTTTGCTCTCACTGCTGTTCTTTTTCTTGCTTTATACAGTTGGCACTAATGTAAAAAATACATAGCTCCTCTAAATCTAACTTAACATAGAAAGGGTTAAACTGGCTGCCTGATTGTATTTTTCCCTTAAAACAATATGTGATTATAATTAAGGCCACATCTGTGTATCTTGAGGGCTTTTTTTTTTCCTCCACTCACGCCATTATTGTATTGATTAACTGTGCTGACTTGGAAAAGGATTTATTGACCTTTGATCCATGTTTAACTGCTCTAGAGCTATATCAGTTGTTCATGAACATGGTATATCTAAGAGAGAGTTCCATTTGTTTAATTAATTAAAAGGAAAATTATCAAGATTAGCCTTATAGAATGCTCAAAAGCCAATGCAAAACCTAACCAAAGGAGTTACATCTAGGTACAAATGTTAAATTGCCCTGGATGCTCTAATAGAAAAGTATAAAATATGCTCTGTTGGCAAATGATGCAAGTCAGAATAATGTTAAAGCAACCTGTCTTTTCTAAATGAAAAGACACCCTGCACTGTACATCTCTCTTGTATACAACACCTTTTTACTAAAGCTTCATTAAATTAATTGCAATAGCAACAGCTGCCATTTTATAGCTATATATACATGTGTGTATATATATATATACACACATACATGTGTGTATATATGTGTGTGTATATATATGTATGAGATACTAATTTATTTAACACAACAGAGGCTTCTGCCATATGATACAGCTTACTGTACATAAGAAAAACTTTTAACACTGTACAATCACATAAAGGTCATATGCACTGTTGCAGTGCAAAAGTAGATTTAACTGTAGTCTTTACTGGCATAGTAATGGCTTTTTGTAATCCTACAAAATTGCATTCTTATATTATGGGGCCTGAATGATCTTTGAACTTCATTTGTTTTCCTTTCTTTTTTTTTTTCTGGTTTTTTTTTTGTCTTTTTGCCTTTTTTTTTTTTTAATTTTCCATTTTTTTAAACTGCAGGGTTTGCCTTTGGTCCACAGTTAAAAGGACGCAGAGCAGTGGAGCGCTGACTGGATGCAGCAGAGTACATGAAAAATACTTCAGTTATTGCAATTATAGTAAAAAAAGGCAGTGGGGGAGGAGGAGCAAATGCCCTTCTGTAAAGTAATCCTCAGGGTTTTCCTATGCATGAATCGCTGCTTGTTTCCTATATTTAAAGTATATGAAAAGCCTGAAGTAATCAAAACCTAACATGGTGATAAACTGAAGAATAAGTGATTCAAGTAGTACAGAGAATAAGGGGAGGCAGAAGAGACCAGACTGTGAAAGCAGAAAAGAGGAGGAGGAAGAGTTGCTACTAATAATTCTGATTCTTAAATAAAATAAAGAAAAACCCAAAACAACCCCTGAAGAGAAAATAACCCTCAAACAAATTAAAAAAAAAACCAAACAAACCCAAACCCAAACCACAACCCTCAAAACCAAAAAATAAGGAAAAGAAGAAAGGTTACATCCATGTTAGTCCCACAATATTACAGCTGCTCCTTGCAAAGGGAGTCCTAAATAAGAAACAGTGAAGAAACTTGTTCTGATGCTCAGATGGAGGTGCCTCGGTCTGGGTCGCTACCGATATTCAGGCCCAGGGTAGGAGTTGGTTGGTAAGGGATAGATGACATTGTTTTGATGGGGCTTCTGAAAAAGCCCCCGTTGGGTGCCCTGTGCCTGAAAGGGCCAGTTCGGTGCTCGGGCACGCTGCCGAAGGAGAATCCCGAGGCGGCTTTAGCAGACAGCGTGCGGCTCAGAGTCTGGATCTGCTCTGGTATGAAGGTGGTTGTGGTGATGTGAGTGTTCCTGAAGTCACTGATTTGCTCCAGTGCCTGACGTGTGGGTAAAGTGTCAATGTCCAGCGGGGTCAAGTCAATCGATGAGGTGGAGAACTGTTTATGGGGACTGTCGTCGTCTGTGCAGAGGCTGTTCACGCGCCTGTGGAGGTGCTCCAGGTCGATCTCCTTGTCGTCCTGGGGAATGAGAAAAACAAGAGGCACCACTCACCATCGCCATTTGTGCTGGGCTGAAGTTTCACAGGGTGATCAGCACTACTTGGGGAGCACAAGGCACAACTGACTAGAGCTGGCTCTTGGCTGACGGTGTCCTGAATGTCACCAGGGAACTCCCCCGCTGCCTGAAGCCAGGGGGGCAAAGCCAAACTGAGGCAGACCCTTACACCACAGCTACCTTCAAACCCTGGATCCAAACAACAAAACTCAAAGCACCACTGGTAGCTTTTCAGGAAAAGGCAAGCTCGGAGATAGGTGGGTTAGACTAGCAACAGCTGAATAAAAGTAAACTGCATAATCTCAAATGCCTGGAATGATGCCAGTTCTTCAACTCCACAATGAGAACTAAATTTGGATGTCAACATGGGAGGCTCTGAGGGATCAGGTTGCCATCTTTGTCATCCTCTCAGGGTTTAAGGAAGGGCTAGAAACTTCTCAGGTTCCTTTTTGCCTTTATAATATAAATTGTGGTATAGAAAAGCTGAACATACAGAGAAAAAACCCGAAGCACTGGTGACTCATTGACATTGAACAGAAAGGAGTACACCAGGCAATTTTAAATTACAATGCCAACAGAGGGATTAATTATCTCCTCACCTACAAAGAAGCAATTCCATCTGTTCTGATGGAATTATACATTTGTGGGTGAGAAGAGAAGGCAGCCTGATGTATTTATTATATCATCGCTTCTCTTACCTCTGTCCCTTTTCCTTCTTAAATCTCTCTTCCCAGAGAACACAGTTAAACAGGTTTGTTTGTTATAATTGAGAATTTAAATGCATAGAAGTTAAAAAAGAGGAGAAAGCTCTAGGTGACCCAATAAATCACCTATGTTGTACATACATATTTCTGCTGATCTGCAAAGCTTAATTCAAAGCAGCACTAAGTACACACGTACAAGGATATTCCCTCAGTCTAAGTAGTACAGCTCATTCAGAACAAAAATCAATTTCAACTAACCTTAAAATTTACCTTAATCTCTGTGAAATTTACTGGCTCTTCCAGGCCACTAGAAATATATCACACTCTAGGACCTCACAGAGGATAATTAGGCAGCCGATAGATGTGCATTGATGACTTCCAGCCTTGATTACTGAAATTCATTGACTGGCTTGATCCAGAGCTCCCTGAATCAATGGCAAAACTCCTAGTATACCAAATGGGCTTGAGATCCCTCCTTTCTCTAGGAATGAAGTCAAGCACTCAGTCCACACCTAGAACAAACTGCAGGAGTTCATCTACTTAGCAGAATGGATCACTGAACATTTGCGCTGGCACCATGCCGAACAGAGAGCCCGACTGGAAGGTGACTGAGAGGCCAGCTCCCCTCCAGGACTGCACCCTCCGAGGGCAGGGAGACAAACCAGGGAAAAAGGGGATGGGAACAGGGCATCAGGGATCTCCCAGGGACTGGATGATCACTGACCACAAGGGCTTTGGTTTGAGCTCATCACGGGAAGGAAAAAATGCAGTGCTCATTTCTCGGACTTAGCTTTCTGTCTATCATTTATTCACAGGTGGACATAGACATGGATGCACATAACAACCACACAGGTGACATCAAATCCAAACGCATTCACCAAACGCTATCTCCTCAAAAAATTTGGAGCTGCATATGGATGCAGGAGAACTGGGGCCACATCAGAAGCTAAAGAAATATAGAGAGGCTCGATTAGCGTGTGCAAGTCATGACTATGTCTCTGAGGGACAGTCCTAAATATTTTCCTTTTTTTTTTTCTGCTTTTTGTCTGTTTGCTTTTAATTTTGAAAAAAACAAACATACAAATACTTTGTAATTTAAAACGCCAATCAGGAAAAGATTGGAATTTCATAGTTTCTGAGCCTCTAAGAGTAACTCAAAATAGTCCTCTTTCTTTTACAGAGATGCATTTGGGGCTAGGGTCAGACCAGTGAAAATATATAAGCGGTGATAATCTCCCATGCTTAGCCCACAACCCAATCTCCACCCAATCGATACACCAAAATGAGACCCACTCACAGTAAGATTGTGCATATCTCCATAATATGATCTTTCCTCTTCGCTCTTGTGTGATCAGTAGTGAAATATTCAGCAGTTTTCACATTTAAATTATCATCAGGCTTCAGAGTCAACATCCCATTGAGATTACTGGGGCGGTTCATACTTCTCTCAGAGCTACTGTTTAAGGCTGTCTGCAGACTCAGGCAGACATCAGTGAATGGGTTACTTCTGGCACGCGACCGAAATGTTATCTTCGCAACCATTAGACAATTTTTTTTCAGTATAAACGCTTGCATTCTGGAGCACAAGATGGCAGCCACCAGGAAAAAGGGTTGGCTTGCTGACCACAAACTGGCCCAATCTGACCCCCGATTCTGGACTAGTGGCCTGGAAGAGCCAATGGATTTCATGGAAGCTAAAATGAATTTTAAGAAAGTTAGTTAAGATGTATTTCTTTGCTGAATGACCCCCACATCCAGGATAATGGGGACATTCAGCATGTACGTCCACGTTAAACTCAGTTTTGAGCCAAGCTTTTCAATTTAACGTTGAGATGAGCGTTTCAGTGCTAAGCTAATGACTATATAATAAAGATCAAGGAGGCCAAATTATACCATTTGTGGAAAGTACACACTTGAATTTCTCAGCATTTGAAAATTGAAATAGAAAATTTTATTCTTGTGTAAAATATCTGTGTTGGCGTTTTTTTCTTTTCCTTTGTTATTGATTTTCATGTTTTGCACCAGATAAAGTATGAAGTTCTGAATCTTTGGGTAAACAACAATCAAGTAAATTTTAGGGTTTTAAAATAATTTACCAGGTGAAACTACATGGTTTCCATTCCTGAGAAACCCAATTTAAAGACTAGAGATTCCTTTTTTTTTTTCCTTTTAATAATGGTCCGGTCCAGATCTTGAACAAAAAAAAAAAAAAGAAAAAAAGAAAAAAAGAAAAAAAAAGCTTGGGAATTAAAACAGGCAAGAAAAGATTAAATGTATTTTAACATCAGTGCCAATGTTGTCTAATTAGGTGGTGTAATTAATCCTGCCTGATTAGACAGCATTAGATTAGCAGGAATAAACACAATGGAGAAACTGCAGAGAAGGCAAGACCACTGCACACAAATTAACATCAATACCCCACAAGCTACACAGATGTGCCTAAGCTACACAGACAGAAAAGCTATATTTGATAGTGCTACATTAAAGCTCTTATTTAGGTTCAGGTTTGGGTGTTGCTTCCAAGGATATTTTAATAAATTGTTTTGTCCCTAATTTCTTTTTAGCACTTTGTCGAAGGAAAAACTTAATTACGAATATAAGAAATTTGGTGCAAAATTGCGCAAGGCTCAGATGGCTGGTAGAGGGACAGGTAGATTACCACAGGAAGGAAAGCATTACACACGCAGATGTAGATGCAAACTCATCTCAGGTGTAAAACAACATATTTCTCTGTGGCATCTGTACAAGATTTTCTGAAACAAGCCCGTACCAGGTTTCAAAATACATCTGGCCTGAACCTGAAAAATCTAATGTAGTCTTGCTTCCCTGGACTTCAGATGAAATAACAAGAACTGAAGTTCATGGAAGTCTTGATAGCTTAATGTTTCTGTAATTGAGGAAAAGCTTATTCAAGAAGCTAACAGCTGATTAAAGGGGTAAATTTTGCAAATGTATTTTAAAAGAGTCAGCCACTGAGCTTAGGGGATGTATTTTTCAAGAAGAAGCCAAGACACCTAGTGAGAATTAGCTGTCACCAATGGGAACAATGAATTAAATATTGATGTATTAATAATGTACTATTCTACAAGTAACAATTGTGTTTTACTCAGAATAGTTGCATATTTATACATCATCAATATACATTTATTTTTATTCAAGCTTTTCTAGAAAGAATACCTAGAAAGATTTTGAGGAACATAATTTACCTTAAAAAATCAGGAAGTTAATGAAGTATCTCTGAATTTGATTCCCCACCCTCTCTAGTGCTATAAAGTCAAGGCAGCAATCCTTAGGGTGCATGAAAATTCCCCAGGAGAAATGGAGGGTCTAATACCTCTTTTGATGGAACCCGGGAGCCTTTCCTTTTATTCCACCACGTTTCCAACATTGCAATGAAACAGGATAGGACAATCCCTGCAGCGAGGATGCAGAAAACACCTGCAAAACTTTTTATGTCCAGGGCACCTCCTTTCTGTTTGGTATCCACAGATGAGTAAAGATCACACTGACCGTTCTTCGGCCACCACTTATGCTTCAGTACGTCCATGTCGCCATTCTGCTGCAGCTCCAAAATCCTTGGGGAGAAAGCACAGAGTCAGGGGTTACAGTGGGGCAGCAGCACCTGAGAGTGTGAGGGTGTAAATCTGACTGCCTGCAACCTTCCCACGTGTCTTGGAAAGCCAAGCAGCAGATGAACCTACACAGACTGATTTAGCCAGAAAAGAAAGCTTGGGTATGGGCTTGCCTGTTAGGCTGAGCACATGGATATCTATGTTCCACTCCAGATACAGCAAAGCACACACAAATCTCTCTTTCCTTCTTTTAACAAACTCCATGAAGATGCTTTACTTCATGTACTGTATTTTCTCAATTGGATTTTACTAATCTAGGTCAACTGACTTTCATAGTCCATTAGATATCTGACAATATTTTGCATCCTAATCATTGGAGGAGAGACATTTCAATTAAAAAGATCAGAAGGAATATACATTTCGGATTTACCACGTTACACACGACGTTGTTGTAAACTGGTGTTTATTGGGTTACCTACATTTTCTGCTTTGGAGAGACAGCAAAGCCATCTTACTGCAGTCAGTGATGACCTAAAGCAGTCTTGCTTAATGTCAGAATGCAACCTGATGATAAGTGGTTCTACAGGAAGGTTCCTTGCTGTGGAATTCACTTGTCCTTGGACCTACATACCCAACCTGCCACCAAATATTTCCTGGGCAGCTTGCAAGGACAACATATTTAACTACACTTCCTGTGGGATGAAATGTTTGAGAAATAACAATTTTATTTGGAAGAATATTTTCATATTTACTCAATTTATTTCTGAGAAGAGAGGTTTTTTTTTTTCTACAGCATCCAGAAATGACTAGAGTAACAGCTGGGTGCCTCTGGTCATCCAAGATAAAAAATTCAATGATTACACCTAAAAAGAATAAAACAATGGAAAAGATTTTCTTCATGTAATAAATTTGTTTTTTATTACAGTGTTGGAAGGCAAACAATTACTATTGCAATCATTTGACACAGCATGCAAAAAAGTCCAAGTGCACACAAACCAGCAGAGGTCTGGGATGTTGCTACCAGAGAGACTGTAGTGCACTGCAGGAGGAAGGAAAGCTTTCCCACTGTCTCAGGGCTACCACAACAGCTCAGTGCAGTGATCTACATCAGCCTCAAAAGGGAGCTTGAATGTACCTGGGGCCCCCAGGGCAGCTGCTCTGTGCAGAGGTGACTCAGTCTCTGATGCTGCTTCAACAGGTAGTTGTGTCCATGAGGCCTCTTAATTTGCTACGGCACATCCAAATGGCCACATATTTGTTCTGTGGTCTTGCCAGGAATGGGAAGCTTGACACAGCCACCAGTGGCTGAAATCCCAGCACAGGTCTGGAGGGAGCTCCCACTTCCCACCTTGTAGTATGTCTGGTGGCTGGGATCATGACCTGTTCCTAGGGGAACAGCTTGTTCACCCCTGTGCTGTCCCAGAGGGAACAGTGTCCTAAAGGAACAGATCACCAGTGATACACGTGTCCTTAGGGATGCCAGAACCACCTTGTTCATGTAGCTTTGAGTTTGTAAGAAGTGGGACAAATTCTGTGCAGTGCCTGCTGACAGTACATTGCTCAAGGTCCCACCCTGGAAAAGGTATTCAAGGTCAGAGTTGCCTGGACTACATTTTGACTTCTCCCCAACCCAGAGACAACTTAGGGAAGCCTCATCCTGAAGCTTTCTGATGGAGCAGGGATATCTCAAGGATGGGAGGATAATCTGGTTTGTTGCAAGAGACTGAATAGCTGTTATGAGCCACCCATGTTCAGATGAGCTTTGGAGGGATGGCACGCAGGCAGGATTGCTGCCATTGCTGCCATTGCTGCCTGCAGAGGCCCAGTGACAGGAGGAGATGCAACTGGGATAAACTGGAAGATAAGAAATTCCAATCAGATAAGAGGAGAATTGGAGAGGTCAAACAACAGAAAATTTATGGCATCACCACCCCTGGTGAAATTCAAAGACCCAGAGGGAAAGACCCAGAGCAAATTGACCTGCTCTAAACAAAGGGCTGAACTGGAGACCAGATTACTCCTCTGCAACTGCAAACAGGGTCCATACACTACCCTGGATCATGGCATACAGTCCGTATGGAAAGAACTGGCCATAATTCTGGTTCTCACTGCCCTGGAATCCTGTACTAGGATTTAGGCGAGTATTTTGGCCCAGATATTCCATTCTGAGAGGTTAGCAGGAGCAGACAGCCAGCATAAACAGAACCCTTTTGTATAAGGTTTGTTTTATATAATTTCTTGTGGAGTAATAGGAAATTAATTTTCAATGCCTAACCCAAACATATGTGGCTTTATATTTAGGAATTACTGTACTATCTTCCCAAGGCAGTAACAGAACAACATCCATGGGGTTTATTTCTTCCAGCAGCGGCTCTAATCCCTGAGCAGGGCCATTTTCTCTCTTTTATTCAGTCAGGAATAGAAAGAACCATCCAAATGATTGCTCTATTCTCATTAATTAAATGATTCTTCACTTGTCAGTATAATTCCTGATTACACAAGACATCTTTTTAACAAAAGGCATTTGCATAAAGATACTGAGCTTTGGCTTGTTCCTTAACAGAGATTTATTCCTAATTGTACCCCTGGTAATTATTGGCAATTTTCTTTATGGATGTAACTTATAAGTTCAATTCCTTAAAGGAAAAAATAAAAAATGGAAGTAGAAATTGGGGATAGTCATGGTATCATTACATGGGAGAGCTCAAGTAGTGGAAAGCTTATAATGAAGCCCTGTAAAAGTGCAGCTGCAAACAGATGTTGAGGGATAAAATATATATTGAGAGAAATGATAAGAGCACTAATACCTAACGATATTAATGGCATGCAGAGAAAGAGGGAGATCCTGCTCCTGTTAGGCTTCAGAAACACTCCGTCTCAGAATCCACCTGTTTGTGGAATCAAAAGAATAGTTAACATATTTAGGAGATTTAACAATTCTAACCTGTTCCTAGTTATGAAAGTTCCTATCTGTGTAGGAAATTTATGGAAATTCCAGGAAAAACAAAGGAGGAAGGGAGGTTCCTTGCAAGCAGGCGCGCCGGCACGCGGGGCTGCTATCCCTGCGTGCTGCAAGGAGGCTCCCACACGATGGCACTCTTTCCATAAAAATACGTGGATTTGCCGCAGCTCCTGGCGGGCTCCCCGATACGCTAATCAGACGTACCTGTTGGGTGGCAGACACTACAATCAGTTTGTTATTTGATTTTCAAATTTAATAAATGACTAAAGTAATAACGCATTAACTAAATGCTCTGAATGATAATGATCTTCCAATGCTGTAATTCCAGCAAGTGCATCTCCTTCCTAATCCCAGATTTTTACAACTGAATTTTTTCCTCAATGGCCTTGGCTCTTTTGAACCTGCTTATTACCACAGAGTAGTACTGTGAGACATAAGCCAGTGGAAATTAATAAGCAGGGTGCATGAGTTCCTGATGTTTTGAAATACCATAGTCTTAAAAAGCTTACAAAAGAAGCCTATATATTGAAATAATCTGATTTGTCCAAAAAACATGACCTTTAAAACTTGCTTATGAATAGAGTGCAGGTCTTAAATATATTTTTCTTTAGCAAGTAAAGTGTTAGAGTTACATTTTTCAAGGCAATGACGTAAATTTATTGAGCTGCACAAATGAAAGGGTCTGTGTGCACTTCAACTGATTTGGCTCTGAATTCACAGTGCCGAGTGATGTCTCGTGGATATAAACACAGAAAACTAAGCTGCCTGTGGTTTCCAAATCTATCAGGGTTGTGAACAAATCCTAATGAATCAGTGGGAATAGGGCTGGATTCCACTTGGTAACTACATACTTTGCTGCTGGCAGTGAAATGGAATTACTCCTCCAAAATACCCCCTGATAAAAAACCCCAACTTAATATGATAGCAAGGTGTCACAAATGCTCCAAAATTGAGACCTCTGTGACAACACCTTTTTTTTGATCTAATTTCATTCTCAGCTATCAGTAGTGAGCATGAGATACGAGAGGCCATTTGCAATGATATTGGAAATGCCAATGCATGTTCTGGGATGTCAAAGGTGACTGAATATCAGCTTCCTGCACCAGGAACATGTTGTCCAGAGAGATAATTTCCCCATTGGCACTGATAAGGCAAAGGATGTGATGAGGTGCTTGGCTCTAGTCAGCAGATCAGACTGCTACAGAAAGCAGATCTGCAGAGCCAATGTAATGAATGCCCACTGTTGGCAGGGGGGGAAATGTAAATAATAAAAATAAAAATGCTGTAGTTGAGTACCTTGGTGGGCTCTGCCTCAGGAGCCTGAGCCAAGGTCCCAGCCCTTGTGCTGGCTCCCAGGGGGCTCACATGGGAGCCTTTGGGAGCCCTCGGTGCTTGCAGATGGGATCAGAGTGACAAGACCTCGGGTAACTTCTGCAGTGGCTAGGCAAAAATCATTCCTCTGGCAAAACCTTCTCACTGGAGCTTTTCTATCAAAAATCTGATACAAAGTCTGTAGAATTTGGTTCTTCTCTTCAAGCAAGATGTAAAACTAAGCTGGTTTGCAAGCATCCTTCAATTGTCAAAGTAGACAGGTAGGGACCCACAAGGAGCATTTGTGGTTTTTTTTATTTCAGTGAAGCAACTGCCTAAATCTTTCCTATTCACTGCAATAACTGGAGTGATGCCAGCTCCTGTTGAATCTCCCTGAGCAAGCTTTAGGTTTTAGCAAAGCAGGCTCCCCTCTCGGCAGCAGAGCAGCTCTCACTGGTGCCACCTGGAAGGCTGGCTTGGTGCTGTGGTGCCTAGCCGGGCTTGCTTCCTCATGAGGAAGGAAGTGGGAAATAAGAATGGAGAGAGGCAAGTAGGAGACTATTGGAGTCCTTTTCATCTCCTTTCCCATGTCAGTGGTACCTCACTTTCTCACTGAGACCTGGTGAGTTTTCATATTTTGCCCTCATCCTTGAGGCCTGTCAGGAGACACACATTGATGCTCAAAGCCTTGACTTTGATGCCATATATCATAAGATTGATAGCATCATATTCCAGCCATAAAAAGGATGTGTGGGAAGGTGTAGGGCAGAAGTCATTGTCCTGAGCTGAAAGAAAGAGGGGAGCACTGCCAGTGCCTGCTCCGGAGTGGATGAAATGATGTTGGGAGAGCTTGCAAAATGAGCAAAGCACCTGGAAGCAGAGATCATTATATCTATATATATAGATATACCAGCCCTTCCTTCGACTAGAGTTCTTGAGATCTGTGAGAATTTTTGGTTCTGAAGAGACTCTTTTCTGTTTTTCTCTGTGGATTTTTTTTTAAGCCAGCTTTTTAATGAGCTGCCAATCATGGGCTCCACGAGAGGAAATTTTGTGTGCCAGCCAAATGCTGCCAGATTAGACGAAGCAGCGCTCCCTTTGCACCCATTCCCACCACTTAACCCAGCAAAAGAGTGCCCATGGGTCCAGCTGCAAAGCCTGTTTTATGGCAGGGACTCCAAGCAGATTTCAGCCCAGCTAACTGGAGGCCCACGAGGGCAGGCAGGTGGCCGCCTTCTGATGTGCCCTTCAGCAGTGCTCGGCACCACACTGCTGTCAGTAGGAAGGCAGTGCACAGAAACAAGGATAAGCATCTTGCCTCCTAGAGATGACAGAAGAAGCAGTAGTAAACCAGAGCTGCTGTTCAGCATTAAGGATTTGCATATCAAACAATATTAAAAGAGAGAAAGCAGCTGACCTTCTGTTTTGTTCAGCAAAACAAACCATTGCCTTCCAAAGATGTAGCATTCATCACTTGGATGCCATAAATTTGTATCACTTTGTTCAATTTAGAGAACTTCTTTTTACTTAAATCTGTTGAACTTACATAGATACTCTCTTTCAAATGCAGAAGGCTAACCTTAAATGAAATGGCACCTGCAGTAAAATGAGATATTAACTCTATTTATTATATGGCTGGTGGAATTTGATAAGGATGGCTCTACAATAGTTTTGTTCAAGCTGAACAGCTTTGCTGAGTACATACTAACAATTCAGAAACCTACATAAAGATAAAAATCAAGTTATTAAAGATCTTCTGCTTACTTTTTATACAGAAAAATAGAAGTGGGCTTTAATGGCCTTTCACTGTGAAGAACTTTCCTGCTCAGGAGAAAGCAGTGATAAAAGTATTAGTACCTATTTATAAATCCCAAATGACAAGAGAACATCTACAGACAGTTGCATAAATATGATGAGTTCATTAAGCTCAGTGCTGTTATGGTAAACACCAAATTAATTCATTATGGCGAGTCACGGTACACCGCCAGCCTTATTAAAACAAAGAAATGTACTTTCAAGGTACATTGGTTCCTGTGCACTACCCACATTCCAGCCCTCTCTTAGAAAATTACTTGAAAAATGACAGTTACTAAGCTTTATAAAAAATTCAGTACTTCATGGCCACATGAACCCTGGACTTAATTTTCCTCTTGCTTTCATTACCACAAGTCAAAAGCAAGAGCAGGGACAGCTCGTGGAGTCTGCAGAAGAAGTGAGCAGGCTTTGGTGTGCTCCCCTCCACTGGGACAGCTCTGTATTCCCAGGTTTGCCCTGGGAAATGTGTCTTTCTAACTGCCCGTGCTTCCAAAGTTGCCTCCAAGATCCACAGATCAGCTGTGATGCACATCTCTCTGCCATAGGACAGAGAGACTGTACTCCTTCCTAAATTTACACTTTCTTCACACTGTCCTCTACAACACTGGAGGTGATATTGCGGCTTTATGAGCAGAATTTATGATTTACATGCATACCACTCAAGGACTTGAGTTGCAGGTCCCAAGCAGTATGTAAGTAAATCAGGAGCTCCTCTCATATCTGAAATGAACCAATAATTTCACACAAAATCAGGAGACCCCAATGTCCAAAGCCAGCTGGAGTTTCATCATTAACTTTCAGACAGCAGAGCCCAACATAGAGCACACCTGGGAGCTCCAACCCTTCTGGATGGGCTGTGACAAAAGTGGCATTCTTCTGAATCAAATCTCAATTAACCAAAATTGGAAAACTTGGAACATGCCCTTTTAGCCACTGCATACTTCTGAGATGTCTTCTCCCTCAACTCTCACCTCACTGAACATTTCCTCCAGTGTCACTTGTCAGCTGACCCCTGCCTGAGAAGCCCTGTGGATAACAAGCCATGAGAATAAATGTTCGCCTGCTTAACAGGAGAAAGAAAACAATTGAAACAAACACTTTAGTTTGACTTTGTTATTGTTTTTTCTTTTTTCCAAGACTGAGATGCCAGCAGTTATTAGGCTTAATTACTATTTCCAAATGCATTCTCAGACTTTTTGGACACAAAGCAATAACACAAACACCAAAAGTTTGCATTAAGAAAACATCAAAATGAAATACTAAAATATTTGTCTTTTCTTTAAAGGAATTATTTTAATTAGATCATAAGGAATGGCTTGATTGAATCTGTTTAGACCCTCTGCTGATGTGCTATGAGAAGGATAAATAAACTAGTTCACTGAACCTGACCTAGCACTGGATGAACACACAAGCCTTGTCTTCAGCTAAGAGGCAATTACATTAAAAATCAAATTATTAACATCTTAAGATCTTAAGAATTGTGATGACTAGTGAACTTCATTTTTTATATATTGCGTATGTTTAGGCTACCTTTAGAAGTCAAGCATTTATTCCAGCAATGACAATATGGTATTTGCTAATATCAAAACTGGACCCCAATGACTTGACAAGAGGCAGAATGAAAGCAAATGGAAGAGACTCAGGAGAGCTGGGAAGGAGAAGACAGGGAGTCCCACGGAGACTCAGAGCATATCTGCAGTCAGAAAGGCAACACCTTGGGTGGTCTTTGAAAATGTCAGCAGCATCCTTAAGCACACTGTGATATTTGGGTTATTGGGTGCAGGAAAAGATCTTTCATTTCAGTGTAAGAACCTCGATATGATCATGTTTGCTTGGAGTCATGCTTTGGGCAGTGCAAATTCTTATCCAAAGTACCTGCATCTATATTTTGAGAAACAGAAGACACATCAGCTACACTAAGTCCCTTGAAGTGACAGTCTAGAACAACTCTTTTTAAAAGTAAGAGATCTTGGTGGCCCTTGCATATTTGACATTTATCTGCTATTTACCTAAGCAAATATGACAAAAATATTTGGCTGATGATTCTCTCATGTTTTAAACTGCTTGTACAGTGCTTTTTTTAAGCCCTTAAAAATTAAAACAAAAATCGTCAAAATTTCCTTTTTGATAGTGTTTAAATGAATGATTTAAATATCTTGACTTAAAGATCATAATTTGGATTTTAGAGACTCTGAATCAATAGCTTATAGCTATCTCCAAGGTGAACAGAGTTGTTGATAGAATAGGAGAGGCTAGACAGATAAATACAGAGTCTGAAGATCAAATCACAGTAATACTCTTTGTGTCTGAAATTTGACATTTAAAAATACCTCACATGCTTTTATCTTCTTGGTCCTTGGTTACAGTAGTGAAAGCTTTCCAGATTCATTCCCATATAGGGTTTTAAAAACACTGAGGTTTGAAACCACGACTTGTGTACATGAACACTGCAATAACCAACCTTACACATTTGGAGATATACTGAGGAGAATCTCCAGACAATCCTTTGGACAATGAAAGTAAAAATGTTTAAGATTATTGTATAAGATATATTATTACTCCAAAACTTAATTCATCACTTTGATTTGTTCTCCCAAGCAAAACCATTTCACAGAGGAACCATTTCTAGAGATACCCTGAAATACATTCCCTCTTTAAAAAGCCTTTCCTCAGATCACACCAATGAATACTCTTCGAATACACACAGCAGTATAGAAGCTATCCAGGGAAGCCTGAGGAAAAGCCACAATTCTGCCTAGAAATTTTAAGAATCCCCACCAAATTTACCAGAGGCACTGAAGACTGGATTGGACTATACTTAAAAAAAAAAAGGTATTTCTTATTCTGATATTATTGTTATATTCTAAAGCACCTTGAGGTTTGAGGGATTGTATTTCTGCTGTTAAAGCTAAACATGTATCAAGCCACACTTTTGACACAAGCCTGGCCCAGGTTACAAACAGATCTGCCTGAGATGGACACCCCAGAAATATTGCTCAGGGCACCTTGGCTGGTTTGGGGCTTGCTCTGCCTACTTTCCCTTCCAACCTGCATCAGGTACAACTTCCTCAAAGACATGAGATCATAAATGTCTCTACCTCCATGAGCACTCAGATCTTTTTTAGATCCCCCAAAGGAGGGTTTTAACCTCTCCTAAAAGAAGATTATGAAAGATTAAGTAGTACAACTTTGCAAGCAAGAAGCTGCCTGAGTGCAGAGCTCTGCTCAATCTGTGCGCAGCACAAACCCATGGGCTGTGCTGCTCCTGCTGCCTTTTGCAACCCTGCTGCTCTTATGGATGGGCAGATAAGGTAGGAAGTTGCTCTTCTTCACCAGACTGAGTGATTACTTTCAGGAAGGTATCAGCATGGCAGCCTGCCACCTCTGTGTCCGTAGGTTTTCTGCCAATGGGAGAACTTCCTAGTGATCAAAATCCTTTCCTGCGCTCTCCCAGGGCTACCAGCAACGTAGAGAGGTGAAAAAACCTGGCATAGAAACCCTGCTAGCTGCTGGTATTTGGGAAAGTTAAGAACTCATGTTTTATTGCCCACCTTCCACAGCTGTGTGTGTCCAGAGGGGCTGCAGGCTACTTTGCATGATTGGAATCAGGCTTTAGGCAGCATGGTGTTTGCTTGAAGGATCACACTACCTTAGATTTCCATGTTTTGAAGAAGTTCTTGATAAGAACCAAGTGCCATTCAATCTGGATAACAATCTGCAGGAGGACTGAGTGTTTATTCTGTTAATAAAGGCATCTCCCTGGTAATGTTGCCATTTTTCAGGAGCTTGGCTGTATTCTTGTCTCACAAAATTTGCCTAATCAGGTCCCCTGGTCCCCTCTGCATTTCAATAAGCAAAGGCTGTACCTGTTCATGTGTGTAATGTTAATGGTTTGGTGGGTTTTTTTTGCCTCTGGATTTTAGTGCTTTGGAACAATGCAGAACAATCAAGACCTACCATTACTTTTGTTGTTGGAGGAAGCAGGGCAGAAAGGAACTAGCAGGAAGATCAGAAGTTTTGCATTTCACCTCATACCTTTTTTCCCCTGAAATGTAGGTCCATATTATTCACACATTGATTACTGATCTGCAGGTTATATTCTATTCAGCTCAGGAGAACAGGAGAAAGGAAACATAAGCTTGCATAGCAATGGCAGCACATATCACTTGTATCCTAAAAGTATTCTACAGCTTGACCAACCAAATCTTCAATTACAGCGGATGCTTCGGAGCAAAAATCTTTCGTAGTCAGCCAGACCAGATAATGGGTTTGCTTGCCCTCCATTATTGTACCTACAGTCATGCCTTTTATGGAATTATTAATCCTACTTGCAGTTTTGCAATTTCCACCACGCGAACCTCAGAGGATGAATCTTGGAGCAAATAAATGAACCTTTCCCTCCTTCTCCCTTTACTCCCTCTCCAGTAGACACAGCTCATGAAGCAGCTTCCCATGCAGCTTCCCACAGGGGCCACTAAGCTGGGCTTGCTCATTGTCCCGTGACACCATGCCACAGCTGACTGGCATGGTTCACTGTTACTGAGAGAAGGCAATGCCAGGATTTCCTGTGTAATGTTACAAAACACATCCCATCATTTTCCTGTGCATTGTGCCAGATAAACTGTGGTCGAAAGAAATAACCCCAGAAATAAAATGCAAGGCATTCCCAGGTGTTACTCTATCATTTTCCCTCTGCAGAATGCCAACTGCTTTGTAGGAAATTTAACACTTTTATAGCATAGGTCAAAACCAAGAGACTTGGCACTGAGATTCAATTTGGATAAGCCCATGAGCCTGCTCAGTTGATCTGTGCATCTTTTTTGAAGATCAAGGGCATGAAGTCAAATTCTACAGCTCTTTTTTTTTGGTAGCATAGAGAACTGAGGTCCTTTTTGTAGGCAGAGGCAGACCTGAGAGCTCCTGGGTGAGGGCTCCTTTTGCTGTCACCCTGCATGTTGCGCAGCTCAGAGCATGGGGCAAGTTTGGTGAAAAATTCATCAGAGAGTCTCCCTAGTAAGGGGAGTCAGACATAGAGTAGATGCAGTCAGATGTGGGGTTTGGAGGAGAGGCAAAAGAGGAGGACCTATATAAAAAAATGTCACCCAGTTTTAGAGGAAGAATCAAGACTATCCTGACTTCCCTTGAGAAAGTTGTCTGGCAGGAGAGATGGAAGCATGAATGCCAGGCTATTTGCAACCCTAATTTCCAAATTCCAGAAAGCAAAAGTTTATTTGTGGGAGGGCAAAGGAGGATACTAACAGGCTTTCATTTTTATCCAGCCAGTTCACCTTTCTCTACCTCTGTGTCAGACGGAAAATCAGGATTCCACTGGATGTCCCTGTCGCCGTCGTGCAAGTTCACAGCTGCAGAAGATGGCACACAGTAAATCACTGTCCTCTCACTGAGAGCTGCCATAAATAATGCCACAGGAGTTCCCCCCCTGCAAACAGCAGCTGCCTGCAACTGCTGGAAGCAAAGCTGTAATGCAGCCCCCAGGCAGGGAACAGAGAGAAGGTAAACCAGAACAGTCTGGAAAATAAGATCCTGTGATTTATCATCACATTGACTTGTAAGCCTCTCAAAATATTTGTCTCTTTTCTTCCACAGGAGAATTTCTATACGAAGTTGTCATAACTTTTTGACAAATTTCAGGAATGCCCTATGTTAATGCTCTAAAAGTATCTTGTCTTAAAAGTATTTTCATTACAAGAAGTATTGCCACTCTGCTTGTACGGAGCAGAAAGCTGAGTCAGAGGCCATGAAGCAAGAATGGAAAGATCAAACCTCAGGTAAGTGGTGAAAGCAGTGGCTGAATCCAGTTCCTGGTCTCTCTATTCCTTTTTGCAGTTGGTATATTTGTCTGATTTCCTCAGAGAAGTGTGGAGGAAAGAGAAGGCAAGGGAAAAGAGCAGTTTGGCAGACTACATGACAGGTGGAGAAGGCTGAAGACGTGGAAGCGTATTAGCCGTGACTTCCCCAGCAAGCAGCTGGCTGACTCCATTGCTCAGTCTCTACATCACTGACAGCTCTGAAGCCTTGTGCTGCAGCACAGGCTCTCTCTTGCTGGCCACAGGCATTTCCCAAGCACAGGCACAACCTTGGGGTTACCAGCAAGACCAAGCTCTGTGCAGGACTGGCCTGGAGGGGAATCCAAATGATCCGTAGGGGACGGGAAGGGACATGGCCCTCATGGGCAGTACCACAGCCCCTCTCCAGCTCTGAAGGGATTAGAGCAGCACCAGTGGCCAGGAACATAAGGGGGTGATGGAAGAAAGAACTGAGGTCCTTCTCTACATTACCAGCAAAGCTGCAGCATTTCCCAGCCCTTTACAGCACCACTTGGCACCTTGAGCTCTGTACCATTCACACCTTGGATCACGCAGCTGTCCTTAACTGCAATTTCTCCACCTAATTTGGGTCAGACAAGCTCCAGGGGACACCTCTCTCCCTGGGAACGCTTGACTGAAGAGAGACATCAAGGATATGTATGGTACACCTCATGGACACAGCCTGCAGATGGGGCTAAATAGATAAAATCCTGAGGTAATGTCAGATTCATTCCTCTCCTGGCAAAAAAGCTGGAGCAGGGGCTTTTTCCAGTTCTGTAAATACCTTTTTTTGATAAAGATGTACTCAAACTCTGACAATTGGTTAAAAGAAAAAATAAAACAAAAAAGATACTAGGAACATTCAGATACAAAGATATGGCTGTGACTGTGTGGATTGTGACTGTAGAAGGAGCTTTACATGGAGATTGTTCTGTGGATATTTAATGTTGGGCAGATTCCAGTGAGGTTTGTTTGGTTCTTTTTTTTTTTTTTTTTGAAGACTAGTTTCTAATTCTGATTTAATGATAAACTGAGAAGATTTGTGTTTTTTCCCCTTCCAATCTTCTCTTTTTGGTTAGGTTTCAGGTAAAACTGGATATTCTGACCAAATTTTTCAGAGAGCAAGATGCACATACAGGATGTAGGCAGACTGGGCTCCTATCCTTCTTGCCTGGTTCAAAGTAAGGACTGAAAGTGAGATCTCCTTTAAAACAGAGGTTATCAGGTAGAGAAGTCATGCCAGGGACAGAGATAAGAGTCTCTTGCCCCTGCAAGTAAATCCTTACTTTAGGAAGGTACTGCAGGGGGCAGGAAAATCAGATATAGGAATCTGTCTGCATTAAGGAAAGCTGTAAACCTCTGGAAAAAAAATCAGATACTGAAGCTTAGGCTTCTTCTTATTTCTCCCCCTTTGAAACAGAATGTTTGTTTTCCAGCCAGCTCTTTGAAAAACTGGAATTAAATCCCCAGCACAGCATTTCTCTGTTGGAGAGGGGCACCTTCAGCGGTAGCACTCTTGGACCAGAGCCTGCACCAGCCACTCAGCACCTTCTCTGGCAAAGGTGGATGCAAAAAGTCAAAGCTCACCCACACTGCCTGCTCAAGAAAAGCTCTTTGTACCAGTTAGAAGATTCTAGAGGGCCAGCAGCAGCACTGCCTGCTTCGCAGAAGTCAGAGCAAACCCTCTGACACTCAGCTTCTCCCCATTCCCCTGCCTCCAGATGAGCAGAGACATCCCAACCAGCAGCGTGCGGAGCACAAGGCCATGCTTGTGGTGACCCCAACCCTGCTGCCCTAGGAGCCTCTAACCAGGGCCTGGGACTTCTGATGGTGAATGGCACCACAGAAGTGCAGCCAGCTGCAGAATGGGCCAGCAGAGTTTTCCCCCTTGCTGGAAACCCAAGGCAGCCACTCCTGTAACAGGGATGAGAGGCTTGTTTTGTTTTATTGCTGCTGCTGGCAGAGAGGGAAGCCAGGCCAGGCAGCCCAGCACAGAAAGTTCTGCAGGCAAAAAGATAACTTACACTGGCTGATTTTCTTCCTATACTTGTTTTACTTTAGGGCAGTAATGCTGAGAAAACTGTTGGTTCTTTTCACATCTACAAGAGAAGTCAGGTTTTATGTCTTGTCCATGATAGATAAGCTCCTTAAGACTGTGCACATATTTGCAAATTGAATTAATATTTAACATTGCAAACTTGATTTTTCCAAGCTTATTTTTAGTGCAAGCATTGAAGCTAACCAGGTTTTAAGTGAAACCCTTTAGAGTTAAGAATGAAGTTCAAAATTACTGCTTTCTTTTTAAATCTCTTTCTTAAATAAACAAAGAAAAGAATAAATGCCATGTGAAGACTCACAAGCTGAGGGGGTTCAATAGAAATAGAAATTCACATTTAATTAAAAAATAATTGTTAGGACACTTTTAAGATTCCTCTTTTGTAATTTTCCTTCAGAGGACATGAACCTATTTTATATTTACCTCTGTTACCTGTCTTCCCAGTCCTGTGCATGCTCCTGGGGCTAGGAAGAGACTTTACTGGAAAAGTGGCCACATTACAGTGGCTTCTAGGATACCTAAGCTTTGTTTACCTGATTAGATTTTTAAGCTAGGAGGAGGGCTCTGCTTTCAAGATTAAGGTCACACAGTTGCTTGAGGTCTGATGTTCAGAAAACACATGGAGAAAACTCCATGCTCCTAGGACACGTTGATCTTTTGCATTGGCAGCATTTCCACCTCTCCTAATGAAGACTTTTCCCTAAAGTATGTGCTGAGGAAGGCCAATGAAAACTTCAGGTTTGCATTTTTTCAGCTGTTCTGTTCATTGCTTAGAGTGTGCATTGCTGTGGGGTAGAACCCCAGAGTGTAACTCTGAATGCCTGAAAACCAGAGAGGAGAATGAAAGATGCATTTCCTTTTCTTTGAATGTATCCCTTTTGAAAAGCTAATCTCTTGTTTTGAGGGCTCTGACTCACAACTTTGGGTTATGTGGTGCTTTAGACCATCACTGTTTCTTTTCAGCCTGCAAACATGGGGATGTAATACACTCCTGTTTACCTCATAATACCAGCTGACTTTTGCTATATAGATGACAAGTTTAAGAGGAGGCAAAATAGATCACACACAAAGGCAAGAAAGATTAGGACATAAAGGCTTATGAGCTGAGGCCAAGATGAGCAATCGTACACTGAGAAAAGACAGGCAGAGATGGGACATGAGTGGAGATGGGAAATAGCTGACAGGAAGCAGTGATATGATCAGGCTGGTAGAGATAATAGGGTGGCTGAGCTGAGACAGGATGTTTAACCCAGAACATGGGAGGAAAAGTCTCTCTTGGCTGAGGGAGATGGCCCTGGGTTGGTGGGTGCACTAAGACATGGTGCTGGCAGAGTCACCAGCAAATCTTTCCCTAACTAGGGCACACGGCCCCACGGACATTTAGTGCCTAACTCTCTGTCAAGATTTTGACCTTCTGTGCCTTGCTTGGAGTTGCTCTCCTCCACTAAAGGTTTAGTGGAGGGGATGGGGCTGTCAAGCTGATTGACCTCATTTGACTGCAGAGGGAGCAGTGGCAAAGTGGGTAAGTGGCTGAGGGAAGTAAATGGACTAATTTCAGTCTCCCTGCCTTCTATTGCAGTAAATCCCAGGTGAGGGCTTTTCTGACAGCCTGATAAAAACCAGAGCTACCTGGTAAATAGCACTGGAGAGACAGGTGCTCATGTGCTCCGTGGAGACACGTAAAAATGGCACAGAACTTACTAGTAACTGGGCCTTAAAATGCCATTAGTTTAATTTCTCTTCATACTGACACACAGTATGTAACAACAGTACATTATCTCCCAAGATGAGAATTTCAGGCAATGTTTTCCAAAGCAGCTAAATAACATGAGCATCTGGGGATTTTGCAAAAATACACCATAAGTTTGGGCAATTTTACCTTTCTTGACACATTATAAGGTGCACCTAATCCAGCCCTAACCACTATAGAACAAGTGCTGCCTGTTGCTGAATTTTGTACATTTATTTTTTTTGCAGCAATATCCCAGTGGAGCAGCAGCAGCTTTGGGGATCATAAGCCCCTCAAAGGGAGTGCAAATTCGACCCCAAGGAGCACGTGTTACAACATTTCCTCATGTGGAGGTGTTGTTTAAAGAGAGGTGAACATTTCCTGCACAAGAGCTTTTTGCTCTGGTACAATACAAGATCTCAGCACTGAGAGCAGCAGACACAGGCACAGAGCCCCGTCAGAACAGAGCAGCAGGCAAACCCCATCATCTTTATGGAGCATGCAATGACACACGTGGCAGCCAAGCAGCTGAGCTATTTTCCTCCTTGTAATTACTGACACCAGCACTTCTTAACCTGCGCAGCGCTGTCCCCCTGAAATGCTGCAAGGTGTGAAGTCCTCACCTCAGGAGCCATCAAATATGATAATGCACAAAAAGCTCTTAATTAGGCTGCCATGGTTTAGAGGAAGAATTGAACACATGTGAAGCTTTTGAGAGGCTCTGAGAGAGGTCCCTGCCTCGTGGTGCTCATACAACAAGAGCTCCAGGACATTACTGATCCTGACAGAAAATACAGAATGACTCCCCAGCTCCCTCCCGGTTCCAAGGGGCAGGTGGGAAGAGCAGCCATGTGAAGCTGTACTGACAGCATCAGATTTTCCTCCAACACATAGGACTCGCTGTGCAGAGATAAAAAGTAGTGCAGCCATAGCTACCTTGCCTAGCTGGTGCCTTTATGGTTTGCATCTGATAAAAGCCTGGTTCAGAAAAGGTCTCCAGCACAGACACTTTGTTAAGAATGGAGACCATGGCCTTTAAGAAATGGAGTCTTTCTTATACACTAGATTATTATCTGTTCCCGCTGGGCCAAGTTAAGCAAAAAACACCCCTCAGCTGACTCATTTCAGCAGTCAACAGTTGCTCAGTTTTTTCTTATTAGCAACTTCTAAAAGATTTCCCAAGTTAAAAAGCCCACAACTAGCTAGAAAAATAAGATAAAAGACATCCATTGAAAAAATAATTATCTTAATTATACCGCAGCTTTGTCCTCCAAAGGGAAGGTAGTTTTTCCACAAGACAGCATTGCTCTAATGGAGGATGCACTTTAAATAGGACTATGGTTTGCATACTGCAGTGAACTTCTAACCCCATACAACTTGTATTTACTGCATTTCAGAATTGTACTAGTGGATAAAAATCACCTTCCCCCTCCCCCTGGAGTTTTTTTCCCCCCTGGAACTGCAGATCCATTTTGCCATTCTCCCCTATTACGGAACTAAACATTCCAACATCCCACAATATTCCACAAAATAAATCAATAGAAGTGACATTTTACTCAGTGGGTTTGTGGGGTTGTAGTTTGATTAGTTGTTTGGTTTTTTGCTCTCTCAATACTCTCTCCCATCCCCTATTATTCTGTCCATCTCCAAGGTAAAGCTGAATGCACTGAATTACTGTGGGTGCCTGCTCCAAAAGAGACTGCTGGAAAGGAGTTATTGGCAAATAACCTTTTTTTCTGTGATGGCTCTTTTGCCTTCTTGCCTCCAGCAAAACAGAAAAAAAAAATCCCTCTTATTGTAGGTAACCTTACCCTCCCTTTGCTAATATCAGGTATTGCACTGCACTGTCCTGTTGGCAACCATCAAGATGTTAATAATGAAAAATCACATCAGCTGCAGTGACAGAACTTAGAACAAAGCTGCTGCTTTGCATGTTCAGAAATCCATTAAGGGCATCTTAACATGCTGGATGCTGAAGTGTCTCTGGCCAAGAAGATCTGTAGCATATTCTGAAGATACAGTCCTATTTTACACAGCACATACCTTAACAGAAACAGCATTAAAAGAATTTGTCTGCTACATTTTTTTTCCTGCAGTGTTGCAAATACTCAAATTCACTATCAGGGTTATCCTTTCAGAAGAAGAACCTGTCCTTTTCAGATTTTGCATGAAACTGGCTTCTCCTGGGTGGGAGTCAAGACTTGGAGAGCATCAGATTCATTCTGAGACTTCAGGCCATCTCATAAAGCTTGCAGAGGAGACACAGGATGGAAGATTCATGCAAGCCTTAAACTGAAGTCTTTACACAGGAGGTGCTCCTGATAAACAGCTGCTCTTGAAAGGCACAAGGGCAGCTTCTTTTATAAAGACTGGAGTGCATAACCACAGCTTTGAGGAACCCTTGTCAGTCGAGGTGAGAAAACTCACATTTGTGATTAGAATGAGATGTGACAGCTATGAAAATTCCTGAAGAAAATGGAAATGACTTAAAAATAGGAAGCTACTTGCAGATTCACTTCAAGATAGCTTCTTCACAGGTTTGAAAAGCTATCCTGTTGCCACCAGATTAGTCTGGTAATCAACATCACCAAAAAGCTCTCAGCTTCCAGCAGACTTTAGCTAGCACAGAACACGTTCCATCTACTTGCTTGGATGTAGATGGGACAGAAAGGAGCACCAGTACCAAAGTACAGACCCACAACTTCCCAGGGTTATCCTAGGAAATTGGAGGACGTCACTCCTCCTTGCACCTGGGAAGTATTTCTTTATTTGCCCCAGAAACTGTCTGTAAAAATGAAGCACAGAAGCACAGATTTGATATTCTGGGGCTATGCTGGTGGGAGGATGCTGGATGGATCATCCCAACATTGGTGCCAGAAGCTATTGTCAAGAAAGAACACTGGGACTCTTGGGAATATCCTGGAAGCTTTCAGACTTGTGGAAGATCTGAGGCAGGGTCACCTAGCTTGGAAAAGCATTTCTCAGCAGGAACACATGAAAGGCAAGAGCATGGCACTGTCACGGGCAGACATCCCATATCAGAATCTCAGGTCACTCATCTCTGGCAGACCCTCAGAGATAACAGAAATGGGATTTCCACATTCACCAGGTGTAGACACAACTTGAAGAAGTGTTGAAAAAGTGCACCTCCTGAACCCAACAAGAAAAGTTAGGCCCAAAGGCACTTTTCCAGTAAATTTTCATTAATTAGGTTTTTCTCTCAGTGGTCTACTTCAAGTTCACAGAACAACTTATGACAAAGACATTTCCTTTTCTGTCAAGAATGCATCACCCATTATGGACCCATTATTGATATGGACAAAGCATAATAGGATTTATTTTTGATCTTAAGCACCACTTGGGAAACTAGTTGCAGTTCCCTTAATTTATCTACATAAAAAAACCCTATTAAATAACCTGCTCAACATCTGTTCAAGATTCTTTTTGATGAAAGTCATATGTAGTGCAAAATAAATAGGACACCTAAATATTCCATGCAAAAATCAAGACACTCTAAATATTGTGATCCTACATCATGCAGAGTGTCAACTGTGACAATGAAGGCAGGATTTACTGCTCATGGTCCAAATACACAAACCACCATTAATTCAAGTGCTGCCAGTAGCTGATCTACTTTATGTAGAAAAATTACACTCAAATGTGAGTCCAAATTTGAGCTATGCAAGCTGAACTATTAAAAAATACTTGAAAGTTAAGTCTTGCAACGGTAAAATTAAAAAAAAAAAATTATTGTATTTTCAGCACCCAGCTTATATAATTGCCCATTTCCAAGAAGGGAGTTTGGCAGAATTTTTTACAATTTTAATGCAATACCTTATTCATCAGGGTGGCTTGTAGAACATCATTTAAATGAGAATGCTCAGACTTGCAATTCCATTTTTAGTTCAAATAGAGTTGTTCATACTTGCAATTCTCATTTTTCTTCATGGACTTCTAGTGAACTTTTTTGCAACCTTTTTTCCTAGGGATGGTTGTAATATTTTTGAGCATTACCATCCATAGAAAAGCTGTCTCCTTCTTAAAGATTCAGAGGTAATAACCAACCAATGCAGATTCAGTTCTTTTGCCAGGGAACAGCCACCCTCATATAGAGAGCCTGATTTGCAACCTTGTTGAAATGGAGACAAAATAATGCAAAGTGAAAATCGATCTTTTATTCTGTGCTGCCAGGGAAGAATGCATTTCCACTACAAAAACCAAATTCCTTTCAGGGTTTCTATGTCCTCATTCAGGTACAATGAACAACCACATGGGCTATATCTACTCTCCTGTCTTGATCCATAAATATCATTGATCCATACAAAAAACCAAACAAAGTGTTTCTGCAAGAAACCTTTGTCTAAGGGATACTGCAAAACCTGACACTCAATTCTAGAAATCTGGTTTCAAGCCATGGAAACTAAAATTAGGTCTGTATAAAGCTGACATAAATTACTTGTTTTCTTTCTGTTCTAGAATAACCTAAATCCACTCATTTCTCTCTCATTTTGATAAGCAGAATAGCTTGAGCTTCTAGCATCATTCATGATAATCATGTTTCTCAGATTCCAGACTGCTTATGTAGCTCTGAATTTTTATGATGTATCTGTAGCAGAAATGAACTTAGTATTAATGGCCAATAAAAATACCACCAGTGTTGCATACAGAAACAAAAAGTCCTTTTTTCCCTGCACAGTAGCATCAAACGTGTGCATTCAATTTCCATTATTTCTCCTCAGGACTCTACAAATAATTAATTTTAGGGCCTGTTTGTAATAGAAAAAGATAATTTAATTTCTAACAAAATATTAAATCTGGCCTAGAGTAAAATGCTTTCTTACAGATTTAAGCACCAAAGGACTTTTGGTTTTTAAGGTGAAATAAAAAACAGCTACGTTTAAAATTAATTTTGAATAGAAAAAAATTGTTATTCAAATTTTTATGTAAATATTTATCATTCCTTTCTTGGCCCAGTTTCTCAGTGAAAAAGAAGTTTATGCCACCATCCCAGCTTTTTTTTTTTTGTCTTCTTTTCCTTCCTGAAATCATCTCAACAATTTCTATGAGGACAAATTTGGGTTAAGGCAAACTGCAAAACTGAGCCACAATGACTGCAAAGGTCTCATTTCTTCCATGCACTTTACTCTGCTTCAGAGTGAACCAAGTCAAGTAAGAACACAAAACATTTTGAGAAATAATCTTTACATACACAGTTGTTTAGATGAAGGTGGATTGTAGCAACCTGAAAGCAGGGCCCCAGTAATGCCAAAAGAAAAGGAGGGTGCACTGGGTCACTCAAGGCAAGGTGCAGTTTGGAGAAAGTTTATTGATTGTGATGCTAAGTTAGCACTGAGCTGCAGCAGCTGGCAGCTAGGGAAGCAAAGAAATGGACCTGTTTGAAACATGAGTGCCACTGATTTCCAAATTTTAAAAACTATGACCTCTGGACCCAGGGGTGTCATTTTATAGTTAATTTTCAGAGAGCTAATACACAGCAGTCAGCACTGGAATAAGCCAACACATCTCACTGAACTATTTATTGTCAGAACCACAGCTGTGATACACATGGTTACTATTCCACAAAACAGCCCTAGTATTACTTTTTAAAAGGGTAATGAATGCAATAAAAGGTTCTCAGCCACTGCAAGAGCAATAACAATATTAATGTAATTTGAAAAGATGGTCAAAACTCCTTGCTAATGCTCATGAATCATCAGCTGCTTTTGCAATGTAACTGCTGTGTTTGGAAATTGCATTTCCCCACTCGTTCACATTATTCTGACCATTCTTCCAGTCTGTCTGTTTTTTAAAGTCATCACATGTCCAAGAAACAGCAATCATGAACCTTGAATGTGCTTTTTTCATGCTTTCAATACAGAGAAGGAAAATACACTTGCAGGTGCCTCCTCTGAGTAAGAAAACCCATCCTTCCCAACAAGCAGCTCTGCAATGTGACCATGAGCTGCTGATGGAGCTGCTGTAGTTATGAAGAGGTCCTCTGTGGGGGACATCTTCACTTGTGATTAGGTTTTGACAAAGACAAAGGGATGGTTGATGTGGGGAGGAAGGATGGAAAGAGTTTCTGCCATTTTATCAGCGTGAAAGTGAAGTTAAACAACATCTGAAACATTTCTGGAGAAAGCCCAAACCTGGTTTCTGACACAAGTGGGTTTCCATACAGGCCAGAAGCAATAACCATACACAGAAATAAAACAAGCAGAACTGGAGCTGGTCCTGACCTGTGGAGTTTCTTGCAATCTCATGCAAGAAAGAAGTCATTACACTCTCCACAGGGCAATGAGACTAAAAATAAGCCTAATAGGTGAGCAAAGGCCTGGATGTGGCAGGGCCTAAGTGAGATTTTGTGTCCCTGCACCAGAAGCACTAAAGGAAAAAAAGATTTCATCTTTTCTTGCAAGATACTTCCACTTCTGTTCCTGAAATTGCACCTTGTCAGTAACGCAGGCTGCTAAGGAGGGGAAAAGCAGAGAGAAGCCAGGAAAGAGGGAGATGGCCAAGCTAATCAGGGCAGAATTTCAAGGAGTAAAATGCTGAGCATGGGACTGCAGCACTTTCAGACTGCTGAGGAGCCCTCTTCCTTTCTGCCCTTTGACATGTAGCCCCTGGTACAACAGGTCTCCTCCCTTTCTGCACACTTCCTTCTATCCATCCTGCCAACTCCATCTGAGTGGGCAGACTGTCTGACATGGCACAGAAAGGGCAGCTATGCTCCATGTTGGTGTTTATTAAATTATTTGCCTTGTATGAAATTAATTAGTTTTCTTCCCTCTCCCCACATCCTCATCTTAGATCTTCAGAGCAGACTTTTCCATGGGAGGATGGGGTGGGGGAACTACATTTGCTACAGAGAGATAAACATCCTTGTAAAAGGCAAAAATGAACTAAAATCTATTTCAAAATACCAGGAGAGCAGAAACACCAACAAGCAAAAATCATTCTGAATAAAATTTTAGTGAAATAAAGAAGGCTGATGAGAATGGTTCAGAGCATGAAAAACTGTGACTAATAAACAATATGAGTTCTGTTTTACTATAAAATCTCATCACATAAAAAAATCATTCCTGTGAATCATCCTTGATGCTGGTGAGCAGACTGCTCAGAGCACAATGTCTGCACTGTCCATAAATATCCCCATGGCCAGTGAACTCAAGGCAATGACAAGGGGGCTGTAAAACCACTGAGGGTGCCATACACTGCAGTGGTTGTAAAAAATGCTGTTAAAGAAAAATAATCTTTTATTAAATCTTTTGTTTGGGAGGAGCTTTGTATTTGAACAGGCATTTAGCACCCAGGACAGCTTTCAAAAAGCAGCAGTCTCTCTGCCCTTAAACTGGATTTTCAGTCCTGTAAAGTTCTAAAATTACTTCAGCCAAGAACATTTCTACGTTTTCTAGGTTCTCAGCTGAGACCAAACTTTCATTGCCTCGCTCAAATATTTTCAACTGAGACACGCAGAAGTTCAGGAGAAAAAAGTTACTATTTTCTTCTAAAAACTCAACACACAACTGTAAAAGCTCAGTAGGGGAGTGCAAAGTCTGACATCTAAAAAGCTACACACAAGTCAATTATAACTAAACCCCATCCATTTTATTTATCTCATGTAGCTAAAGGTAAGAAAGTTGTGTGGGGCCTGATGGGCCAAGTGTTGTGCTGTGGTTTAATACCACAGATGGCAACCAGGCTGTTACTGTTCTTTTCCTGCAAGGGCATACATCTGGAAGAATTCTGGGGTATCCATAAAAATCAGAATGGTAGGGGTTTCTGAAGAGCATCCATCTTCCAAGATAAGGGGAAAATTTGGTTTTGACCTCTAGACTGTTTCCTGGACTTAAGGCAAATACTAAAGGACCTTCAATGCCCTGAGCAGCATGGAGACAGCTCACAGGAAGATGCAGATATTATAAAACTCAGTTAAACTGCCTTCAGTTCAGCTATCAGGACTGACAGGTTTATGACCAAAGCAAAGGAATTTTACTATTAAAAAGACAGACACAGCATTTTCTGAGACTCTACAGACAGATGTTGATTATTTCAATGATATAAAAATAAGTATACTGCTTACAAAATAAATTAATATTTTACAGGTTTGATAGCATTTGTCAATATTTGCAATCTTAAAAAAATACTATATGCTCTAGAGATTAAGTATGGCTCTTGTGTAATGCCAAATGAGTACTCTGGGAGTTGTTTTTGCATATTAGAGGTTTAGAAGTTGTTCCTTAGAGCATTAGTATTTCCTTTGGAATAGCACATTAACAGCAAATCCAGCAAAACCCTTCACATTACACTATAAAACAAATCTAAAGCAAACTCTACTCTCACCCACAGAGAGGGTAGGATAATTCCACACTTCTCATTCTTATTAAGAAAGACATAAATTCAATCTTTATCATCTATTCTATTACAACACAGTCTCTTTCTATTAGGACATGCAGACTCTAATCAAACACAAATGCTTACTTAAACTAGTCAAGCTCTGTGTATTTTGTACTAAAGCCAGCATACCGTACCTAATTAACCCTTCTGCTTTTCTGGCCCTGTTGCTCAGATTGCTCTGAACTGAGCACTAAACCCATGACAATGAAATTTTAGTGGAGAGCTCATGAGGGAAAAATTGCACTCCATTCACCTTAGCCTCTTGTGGCATAAACCAGTAGCATTTTAAATACGGCCCTTATTCCACCAAAATGCATCCCACAAATACTTCTGGAACAGCACTAAGGGGGAGGAGGGCAGCACTACTTCCCCCCAAACAAGATTTGCAGAATCACACTATAGGATATAAGGGCAGTATTTGCTCCTGCAGGCGCAGTAACTCAATTTCCAGGCTATAATTGGATGATGTGGTTTGCACCATCTCCAGAACCCCTTGATGGAATTACATCTGCCTGATAAATTATATAGTTTTCAGAATGGTGTTTTACACAGAGCACGGAGCCCTGGGTCCTAATATCTTGATGGGTATCATCTACCTTCTGCTCCTGACATCCCAAGGGAGGCTTAAAATAATATGAGCTGCCCTTTGCTTGGACATGAGGCAGAATGGGAATGCCCACGGGAGAGCTCAGGGAAGCCTTCTCCCTGCCAAAGGGTCTTTCCTTTCACAGGCTGATGTTCGTTCTCCCTCCCTGGGCTAAGGAGAGAAACAGGAGGCAGGAGGAAAAGGGATGTCTGCTGCTGTCTACAGCTCCTTTTCTTCCCACAGAAAAGCAGTACAAATCCACAAAGCATCAGCCACTGGGTTTTAATATGCTTGGTAAACTGCAAGCACGAGCGGCACCAGGGACAGGCTGCTCAGGCTGGGTTGACCCAATATGTCTTTATTAAAGTATCTCAGTGCTCTTTTACACCTGAAATTTTGATGTGTTGAAACAAAGTAGGAGCTAAGCAGGATTACATTTAGGCTTCCTCTGATGCTTTTATGCAGAAGACAGTATATACCAAGGGAGTGAATTTCAATCTGAGAATGTAGAAGGAATTGAAAAACAACCTATATATAACTGCAGTAGTCCTAATGCCAGCCTAAACCCCTGAGAACCTATGCAAAAAAAGGGCCTGCCTCCCTCTAACTATCCCCTGACTGAAAGAGAATACACAATGAGGTTGGACAGAGAATAAATGAATGAGAAAATACTCATTTAGTATACTTATTTAATTAGTTCTTTCTGTTTCTAATGGTAATGTGGCAGAATACGAGACTGAACAGAACAAGGTGGCTGCCTCTGGCATAATTAGGCCTTTTAAGGAGGCAGAGAAAGACATCAGTCTGCACAGGCTGGTAGGGAAAGCAACTTCAGTGAGCACCCAATTTCCATAGCTGGAAACACACAGCTTCTTTAATGAATGCCTCTGATAAAGCATTTAGGTTTTTTGTTATAATTTTTAAATAAAACGCAACTGTTACCCATCAGTTGAAAAGCTGGGTTTTCTCAGTTTGAAAAGCTTGGGTTTTCTTTGCATTACTGGAGTCCCCAGGCTTGGGGCTCTCTGGCCCTGAATATGTAAAAGATGACTTTAACACCTGAATGTTTTTTTTAAATAAGAGGTGGATAAGAATAGGACAGCAAGAATAGAAGTCCCCAGAAGGAAGGACTGCCTGAACCTCTCTTCCTCCTTCCCCTCTTCCCCTTTAGAGCCCAAAATCATCACTTTGTATTTTGACTGAGTGCCCTGGAGCTGAGCACTCTCACTTTTCTAATACATAGCAAGTGGCCTGAACACACAGACACCCACCCTGTACTGCCACCCATCATCCTGGGAGAAACCTGTGCAGAAGCAGCACCTTTCCAGAAGTCATTCAGGCTGCTCAGGACACCACTGGGGACACTCAGAAGATTTGGTTACCAGCAGCTTGTATAACAAAGGCAGGGTAGGAAAAAAAGCTGACCTTGTAAAAGAGGGGTGGAAGATCTGCACAGTTTGACACACACACTCTTGTATCAGGACCAAACACACCCTTAAGAATTCTAGTTACAAAAAGGAAGCAGCTTTAACAAAAATCCTTAAACAAAAAAAAAAAAAACAAAAAACCAAACCTATTTTGTGCAAAATGTAAGTGTTTTTCTTGGGCCAAAATGCATATGCATACTTACATATCCTCATCCCCAGGTGAAGTGTAACCCAATTATAACACTACTTTTGTAGCATTAATGTCAAGAGACTCAGATGAATTGATTTTTCAATGGATTTTTTAACCTCTTCAAAGAATCCAGCCTGAAATCTGTTTTTGCTGAGGCTTTTCCTGATGTGTCCAGGCCCCAGACAGCTTCAGTATCCATCTGCAATGTACACTGGAGCTTGGCAGAACTCTTTCCCTTAAACTAATCAGTTTTGCTCTAACCTACACTCCTGTGAGATGTAGGACAAGCATTATCTTAAGTGCATCTCTGTTTATTTAATAACCTCATTTAGGGTACAATAAATACACACAAGCAGCGATCAGGCTCGTGTCTGGTAAGAAGCTGCTGTGGCTGAAGTTGATAAATACCTAGCAACTGATTATAGCTGAAATTGGATGGAGCTTCCCAAAAGGTCAGTAAAATTAGTATCTACCTGAAAATTACTATAACCACTCCAAATTGTCACATAGAATTTCTAAAATTAACTCACAGGATAAAATGAGGAATTAATGCCAGGGCACCAACAGAAACCTAGAAAGCACCGTTAAAAAATATGGTCTGATGGTGACAATACTTATTTTTTCCTAACCCAATGACATTATGGTTTATGTCTTTATTAGTATTAATAAACTTGTATTTCCCTGCAACACTGATCTTATTTCTCAGGTAGATAAGCACTTCATCTTTTTTTTTTTTTT
>VXBC01012978.1:1722771-2063501 GCA_013399945.1 Ploceus nigricollis
TTTTTAACTTGGCTATGCTTGGCTTGGCATTGCCCTTCCATCTCCTGCAAGTCTAATTATGCAATTAGGAGGCTTTTTCCTTTTTTAAAAATTCAACTCAGCCTTGCATTTCAGCACGTTATCTTTATCTGGGGAGACAAGTAACAGCTCTACTTAACTTTTATGGCTGAATTTTCAAAGTCTGATGCTGCTGAGGCCATTCCTGGCAGGTGTTTGGTACCAGGCTTGCTCCTGTAGGGCAGGTACCTTCAAGTAAACACAGGAGGTGTTGGATGGACATCCAGGCATCTGACTGCATCCCAAAATCAGTCTCTCTGCATGTCATGATGCTGTCCACTGTGCCTACATGGGGGTCAAGACCCAGAATTGCACTGGTGGTACTTTTCCTTTGGGAAACCAGAGCTGAAAGAGGAGGTCAGGCCCCAGCAGGCAAGAGTGCTTCTCTCCTTTTATTTTCAAGAACATCTTTGTTTTTCTCCTAAAGGGGAAAAAAATACCAGCAAAGAAGCTATAGGTGATGGAGAACTAAGCCAGTGTCTGCTAAATTCCTGGGAAGGAATAATTGACTTTGGTGTGTTTTGGATCTCTCCCTCATTTTGCAGGATTATTATTTTACCTTACCCGTACATTGCTTTATATAAGCCTTGGTGCCACTTCTGCAAATACCCTGCTACACCTGATTTTGAAAATCCAGAGTAAAGTATAATATCTTTGGAGAAGAGAGAGAGTTGATATTAAAAAAAAAAATCATTATCTGAAGTCACTGCCATTCCTTTAATCATAAGTTGGAAGAGAGATTTTGCAATTTTCTAAGCAAGATTTGCTCACTGCTAAGAACAAAAAGTGAGCACAGCTAACATTAAACTGGGTAGTGCACCTTCTGAACATATTTGTAAGCTTCTTACTGGGAGAAAATAGTCACATGTTTTCCCAGTCATGCTCCTTGGACAAGGAGCAGCTCTTTCTCCTTCCAGATGGGTTTTATTTACAGTGACATATTTAGCATTAGAGGTATCAAAGGAAACAAAATAATGAGTAGATTTCCTTAGGTTTTTTTTGGTCAGGTTCAAAGGATCAATTTGAAATTGCTGCGCCCAGTATCACTTTAAAAACAGAATGAGTGAACATAGTGGTATTGTTCCCAGGCTTTTATCTCAGTTACCAGAATATGGGGGGGTTTATAAGCAGAATTTTAGTACCTCAGCATTATATTAAAATACATAACATGAAAAAATTAAAAAAAAATTTCCATAACAGTTATTATTTGTGATCAGCAGAAATAGCTGCTACCAGGGCCGGGTTCATGGAATTCAGTGCAGAGCCATGTTCTGACCTGGATCAATAAGCCCTGATAACTGACAGACTCTCTGAATATGCAGCACTGATACCAAACCAGTGTGGTGGGACAGGCACCCTAAAGCTATCCTTTGAAAGGATTTTGGCCCCATAGGTTTCACACAGTGTTGACATTTCTTCTGTCCTTCCTTCCATTTCCTGCTCTTGGTGCCTGCTAGAGCCTGGCACTGCATGTGATGTGGCTGTTCAATAGACCAAAGTATGAAAAATACTTAATAATGCCTTTTCCCCACCATGGTTAGCATGCATGAAATGAATGAAGCTTCCTGCACAAGGGATAAATCTATAACTAAATGTCAAAAACTATAACTCTCTCTGAAGGTAGCTTATTAACAATTTGCTATGGTTCATTTTACAATGACGCTTCCATATTCGGGAGTGTCAGAGTACAGAGGAGCAGTCTGGGATCAATTCATTCTGACATTAAAAAAAAGATTAAAAAAAAAAAAAAAAGGAAAGGAGGGAGAACAGAACTGGTATCTAACAAAGCATCTGGACTCATTCAAAGATAAAGAAAATTCAAGATTCATTACTGAGCCCCCCAGTCCCAATCAGACAGGCTTTGTGACACAGTCAGGGTGATTATAGCTCACTGGAGGAACACACGGCAGCCCTAAAGCCACATTTGCTTAAAGAGCACGATATGGTTCTTCCTCCCAAATCATATATTAAAGCTCTGCAGAAAAACAGCATGAGTGAAATACACTGTATGCATATGACAGAAAAACCAGCACCAAAGCTATTGAAAGGAAACTAACGAGCATAGTAAACCCAAGTTTCTGATACTATTAGTTTTTAAAACCAATACTAGAAGCAGTGCAAGGTTTTGCTTAAAGGTAATAGAAAAAACCAGCTCTGATTCTGCAGATTGAAAGAGAGCAAGAACATAGATTTGGGGTTAACAATTAAAAAAAAAAAAAAATCAGTTCTAGGGGCTGGCTAAAAAACTGCAAGTGAAAACTTGCCCTCTGGGACAGGACATCTCTATAGCAGTGTGCTAACCTGGCCATAACACCCATGGGGAAAGCTTCCACACCCTGGAAAGGGAAATGTCTGCCCACACTGCCTCCTCCAACTCACAAACTTCATTACTGTTTGTCATCATCTTCTGGCTGGGAAATGAGGAATGGGCATTTCCCATCTTTAGAGAAGGCTTTAGACTTTCCCAGAGGAGAAAAATTGCAGTGGAGCCAGGCGCAGCCCAAGGGAGCCCTGCTCAGCTCATTTGCTGCCTCTGAACTGCTGCAGAGGAAAACGGGGAAAATGAAGGGGAAGTGTGAAAAACCACAGTGTGTTCCTCCTGCTGGCTCACAGGGTGGGAATACCGTGTGTGGCAACAAATGGGTGGTCCTGAAGGCATTTTTCTATGAATTTGCTCTCACAATAGCTGAGATGGGGCAGGTACCAAACTACCTGCCTGGTTACTGGTAAAGTACTCAATAAAAGAGAGCAAGGCATGTTTTGGCAGCTCTGTGATACAACGCTAGTCCTGTAGCTATCACCTCTTAATGATAAAAGTTTGAGGCCACTTTGTTTGCATTTCGGTGCAAACCTGTGGAGAAAGCACGAACCAGAGATATCTGCAATATACCTTGGCTTTGTTCAGCTCTCAGACTTCTCCAATTCTGGGGCAGTTTCCCCACTTACATATTCTAGTTCCAAGTTTTCCCATTGAGCTTTACATCCTAGCACTGGTAAATGGTAATAAGATAAATAAACAGCCATCTCTTAATCACCTTTATCTTCTGGAGTAATTTTTAATGCCACATCAGAAATGAAACTGATCTTCTAATGAACTAAAATCCCCAGCACTCCCAGACCTACACATCTTTTATGGAGGCTGGTCTGTAAGAGACAGTTTATGAGAAAGAAAATTACTGCTTGGCCCAGAGCTTGGACTCTTAGGTGCTACCTGCCTATAAATTTGCAGACTATCCACAGGAAATAAAAAACACAGGGAGAAAAAACTGGAACGCTCTTAAAGGCTCATAAAAGCAAGGGTAATTGTAGACCACCCAGTGGGAATACCGTTATCACTAAAAAGACAGAGGTATCTCTAATAAGATAGTAATTTTCTCTTGGGAACTCCCATCCCATTGGAAGTGTCTCACCTCCATAGTTCTGGATTTGGGGGTCAGCAAGACTGGATGTGGCTTGGAAAGGAGAGATGGTGCAGGGCTGGGAGAAGGCCCCAGAGAAACAAATCTGAGGAGAAAGTTAACAGTGAGGGTCTCTTCTCATCTCCTTTCCAAAAACTGTAAATAAATGTAAATGCAAGGAATAGAAAGTCTGGTCATGCCATGAGAAATTACCTGTGATTTCTAAGAGGCAGTTTTTCACTCTCTCTATCAGAGAAGATGCCTCAAATGGATCACAATGGCATTACCTATGCAAGAACAGCTCAAGCGCTGCTGATTTTTCCCTCCTTGTGAAAATGAGCAGACTCTGATGTTAAAGAGTCACCTGACATTGCCAAGGTACTGCTGCTGCGTCCAGTGCTGGTTTCCCATATGCATTATATTATTTATTGACAGAGAGAAAAAGTTTAAATAGTTTCAGTATTTTAAAAAACAAGCCAGCAACTTTATACCACAGATAGATACAGCGAGATCAAGTGAAAACAGCAACAACAACAACAATTAAAATAAATTAGTATTTTAAAAAGCATGCTTACATCTGTTTCTAGGGATTTTCCCAACTCCAGGGGAAATTCACCAAGCCCTTGTGGAGGATGCTGGCGGCTCTAGTGCCTGGGTGCCTCGCTGCCTTGAGACTGTTGTTACTTGGACCACACTTGAAAGCTCTCCGTGTTTACTCTCGCCTGTGTAAGTACACTGACCTGGCTTCCCTCCTGGCACTGCACTGTCCCGTCTGTTTGCTCTGGCTCCTCGGGGGCTGCAGCTGACTGATGAGCCATCAAAGGCAATGTGAAGGGCAGTGCTGCTTAGGGACTGTCTCAAGCTCCGTGCTTTTTGCAAAACCCTTCCCAAGTGTGTCTCATCAGGGCAGGGTTGTGCCCACGCTCATGTCCTGAGCCTGATGGAAATGAAGTGCTTGGAGAGGAACCATCATGGTAAAACTGATGGGAGTGTGAGCACTTCCAATGCCCTAATGCAGGAGAAGAGGCTTCCTCAGTAACTCTGCTGGTGTTAAAGGATGATTCACATCAGAAAAGTTAATTACACAAGCACATGCTTCAGGACAAAGCTGAAAAATATTGGATAAATACTGCATTTGAAAACCCCTTCCACTCATGTTTTTTTAAAGTGGCTGTTGTCTATTATAGTGCTTTTGTGTGTTTTTAATCACAGCTTTTGAGACAGGATGTATAACTAAAATCTATTACACATTGATTTGATTTTATATTGAAAAGATTAAAAAGACAACTCTGATGCACATAATGAAGTATGGGGTCTGTTCTCTTTCCAAAAGGCAAGGCAGGAGATTTATTCTAGAAATTTCTGGATGGAAGACAGTCACATTTGCAAAGGAACAAACTGACAAACTCTTCTCCTGTCACCTGACAAAATTTTCTGCCTGCTTTCTTCTGTTTCAGAAGAGCAGTTTTCTTGCTTGTATAGAAAAAATACCTCTTATCCAAAAACCTTCCATTTTAATCACATTAGCATTAATTAGCAGAAAAACTGATATTCTAATGATGATACTAATTGCTTGCAGAGCTCTCAATACCTTCAAAGCATTGCATGAGAATGAGTAGAGTAATGCATAACTGTGCATGCCTTTTATCAGCTCCAGTACTATTTGATGCTCATTAAGTATTTTCTGGAATTAAAATGCATGGCACTTGATAGCTGAAAGCCCAGTTGTTTAAAAGAATAGAAGCCACAGAAGTAGCTTTCTATGAGGGAAGAAAGTTTAATTTTCTCATCAGAGGAACAAAACATGTTTAGCTTAGCGTGTTTGCTGTTTATCTCATAATTCCAGGGAGCACTGTATATTGCAGTTGTGTGCCTGTTCTTCAGAGGAACTGTGGATAAGTACAGTTTATTAAACCCTGCTGAGGCAATCTGTTGTGTCTGTCTGTTTTAATGTTGTTATAAGTCAGTTAAGCATGTACCATACTTGTTAGCTGCATATATACTAATTTAATGTATTGATGGGCTGTCAGTACAAATACCTAATGAATATTAAAATACAAACTCAGATACAGAAATGCAAAGCAGAGCCAGCATGTGGTCAACATTTTGAGGGACAGGCAGAGAAAGGAAAAGACCAGAGTTCAGAGTAAATGACAGTAAACACTCATGAAATGAACCTGAAAACAAATCACCAGCGGCTTCCCAGGAAAGACGGAGGAAAATAATAATTAAGGGTCTCAAAAACACGGGCTCTAAATATACACTGTGAACTTTGTCTTCTGCCAGCTGATTTCAATATAAATGAAACAAAGGGTGGGTAGCAGACCAGTATGCCAGTAAGACAAAGGGAACTAGAGAAAACAGAATAAAGACACTGTACCATGGGAGGGACGGGAGGGGAGAAGGAAAAGTCTCCCACTGTCTCTTCGGCAATGCTAATTTCCTGTTTAACAATGGCTCTAAAAATGGAGAGCAGTCGATACTTTGCATGCCCTGCATAATACAGTCTTTCAGCAAAAGCATGTACGTACAAATCTCTCCTGCTCCGAGTGAATGTGGCAGGAGTTTGCTGGGCATGTTGCTCCCCATTAGATCATATTCAGAGCTGCAGCCAGCTGCTAGTTAGAGATTCAAAGGCTTGTGCACCATTCAGACCCAGCTCAGAGGCATGCTGTCTATCCTTCACGAGGTTTGAAGTGAAGAGCGAATTACAAAGAGAAAACCCTTGGGCCAGAGGAGGAAATATCAAACCACTGTGAGTGGGGAGGCAGCAGGGTAGAGACACGTGAAGCAGCCACAGGTCTGATGAAACCAGGAGAAATAGCCCAAGAAATGCAGGATCTGTCTGGAGTTCAGTTGCTGCTTCTTTCTTTCTCCCTGTCCCACCTCTCCAAAATCATAAATGTGTCTCGAGGGTGACAAGGACCTGGCAAACCTACCAGCTGCAGAAAAGGGAAGAAGGAAAGAGGAGTTAAATAGCAGGTGACCAGGAGGGAACTCGTGATGGTTTACCATCAGGGGACACCTTGCCAGTGCAGAAGAAACACCAAAAAGGATCTGATCCAAAAAGCTCCCTCTGGTGGCTCTTTCACAGGTGGGAAAGCCTGCTTGGAGCTGCTGGTCCCATCTTGTGGGATGGTGACCCACTGTTGCCCATCCAGGAGGGGCTTCAGGGACCTGCAGTGACCCAGGAATGAAGGGACTGCAAAGCAGATGCAGAGTGCAGGGACATGCAGAGGTGTTGGGAAATCTCCCTCCGAGGGCAACCAGGGAGATGCAAAGCTGATGTAGTCTCCATCTGCAGTCAACAGGGAGTGGTCAGTTTTGATTTAGAGGCGATTTTCTCAGTGGAGACCATACAGGGCAAAATGGGAGGGAAATCTACCAATTTATCTATGACAGAGCCTTCCTAGCTGGCAGCCAACAGCTGTGTTTGTGGATGGGGAAGAGAATATGTCTTCACAGATCAAATGCATAAGGATATGTCAGAATTTCAAGCATTATGTAAACACTCAGTGAAATGATAGACAGCAAGCCTTTGTAATGAAAGGAAAATCAGTGAAATTGGACAAATCTGTTAATCTGAATTCCACATTAAGCACATGCTTCCCTAGTGGGATCAATCACTAAAAGATTTTACAATATCCTTCTGATTTAAATATAACCTAATATGATCAAACACCTCACCTTATGGTTTGAGCTAGAAGGGTAAAGATACAACTTTCTTTGACATCTCTGGGCCTTCTCTGCTGCTCCTCTTCCCTGGTTCCTTTTCAAATTACTTGAAATGACTGTAAATGTGCCCCTATAATGCTATGAGGTGTGAAATGTGCTCTGCTTCCCTGATCCTTTGGGCTCTGGCTGCTTCTCCTGCAGCCCGGGAGTGCAGTTGCATCAGTGGCCATCAGAAATCTGCTTGAGGAATGGCAGCTGGGTGGCAGGCTGGGATAGTAAAGCAGAGGAGGAAGGACCAACCTTAGCCTGGCAAGATGTTCTTAATCACTTCTAATTTACAGGTAAGCAATCTTGCTGGGGGAAGCAGTGGAGGCAGGGACATTCCTGAAGGCAGAAGAGAAAAATGACCTGCTGGGAAACTTCAGGAAAAAATGACTCTTTGGGCCACTGGCAGACATTGGGTAGATGATGGAAAACTCAGCTATGGAGATCAGGTGGGGAGAAAGAGCACATGTTTTGAATCCAAGGGGAATGACACTTTTGGGATGGTGAAGAGCAGAAGTGTGCACTAATTTAAGTCTTTCCTGCTCAAACCAAAATATATGTTGTGGAGAGCTCAATGCAAAGCCACTACCAAAGTTTTAGAGACAAAAAGCAGAATCTGGGCTAGCACTGGTGCCTAGGTCCGACCAATTTGTAAGTCTCTGTTCTCTGAATTTCCAGGGTTTTCCTATTTGCTTTCTGCCATCAGAATAAAGCCTGGTACACAAAGGTAGATGTCAAGCAAACATTCAGTTCAGTTTAATAAGATAGAGTGTAAATAACACAGGCTCTACGTTTGACGCTCACTAAATATGACTGCATTATTCCTGTCTCTTGTGGCTTTTTTCATTGCTTCTGGCAGGAAAACATAGAATGGCAGGAAATCACTTATTCCAAGGTAGAGGATTTGCTTCTGTAATAACTCACTAAAGGCCTAATCCTGTCGAGTTTGAAAAAACTTGATAAGACAAAGGATGTTTAATTTAATCATGTATTAAGGTCATGTGCAAAATGAAAAATAAGGAAAATAAAGATGAAATAAAATGCAATCCTTCCATCAAGAGGCTGAAGGCAAGACAAAGAAACAATAGTCTAACTGATGGCTTCATGGGTGAATGGCTAGAAATATCTGCTATGCCCAGAAAATAACTGAAACATCTGAAATCACCCTTTAAGCCAGAAAACAGCTCCTGCTGCTGAAAATGGCCAGTTCTGTAAAATGCTTCACTGTACAGCAGCGGTGCTAAACTGAGCCATGGTGCAACTGCAAGAACAAGGCTGCAGCACTGGTGTCCCCAAAAGCAGAGAGGGGAGGAGGAATGCAGCCTCAGCTCCACGTGCCTGCACTTAGGGAAGGATGGAGCCTGCAGCCCAGCAGCAGCTCCCACCAAGTGCAGCTGGAGGGAGACGAGGCGAGGGCACGGCAGGGATGTGCTGAACGGGGCAGAATAAATCCCTGCTCGGTCTTTGCTGACCTGGGGAGTGTGGGGAGGTGTAAGTGTGCCCACGGGGGTGAAACAATCCCAAAATCATGCAGCCAGCCATGCATCTATTATCCAGGAACCGGGGCAAGGGAAGTGACCTTTTTCCTTTGCTCAGTCATCTTAACAGCAACCACAACAGAAAAAACACCTAGAAAGCTTGGCTTAGCTAACATATGCAATCTCCTATTCCCATCAGTGTCATTCCTGCCTGCTTCAGCCCCGCCCCATGCCAGGCCCACTTGTCTTGCCCTGCTTTTGCCTGGATGGTAGGTGTGAGGGTAATTGCTACACAGTCCTGCTGCTTCAGATGCAGACTGAGAGTTTTCAAAAGACCCCTTTTTGCATTTCTCTGGCCTTGTGATTTCTGTGTGGATAAAGGTCCAGAAAAAAAACTGGTCTCTGGTACTGTCTTTGGAGGAATTGAAGAAATGAAAAGGTATTGCAACCAGATTTCACATTTGAAGCTATGTAAACTTAGTCCAAATCGAGCCATCACTTGTCAAAAATTAGGGGAAGGCCATCATTAGGCCTCATTCCAGCTGGTTTGAAATTAGTAATTAACTTCTCACAGAAAACAGATATTTTGCAGGGAATCAGAGATGACATTTTACGTGTGATATACTTAGTGAGCCAAAGGAGTCTGCATATTGACAGTAAACATTATGCCAACAAACCTCTGTAGGTTGGAAGACCCTCCTATGCTAATTTGGGATGGTTTTCAGCAGTGAGGATATTAAAGCTGAAGTAAGAAAACACATTTAGACTGCAGTAAGCAGAGCATTAGCAATCCAAGGTGTTCCTGTTAACCACAAGCAGAAGCGAGAGAGGAACGAATGCAGCAGCAATCAGCTCTGCCCTGGCTCAGGAGCCTCCATCTGGGATGAGGAAAGCAGGAAGGCAGGCAAAGCCACACCAGCCCACCAGAAACCCTAGACTGTGGGGCTTCCAGGACAGGAACTGTCCAGCTCACAGGTCTTTGCTCTTGCTGGGATCTCACGCAGAGAGCAGACTGAGGAGCAGCAGTGGGTGCAAAACTGCTGGCACCAGGCAAAGGCTGGGTTTCTCTGTAACCACAATGCCCAGTTGCATTTACATGGGTTGGTTAGTTGTTCCTTGTTTGCTTTTTTGCTTTTTAAAACAAAATCCTGGGAATCTAGGAAGTTATAGAAAAGCCTGTCTTATCTCACCCCCAAGTGCTGGTTCCGGCTAAAATCAGGAAGTTCTGTAAAATGCTGCAACTTGTTTAACTGAACACAAACATGAGTGTAAGTATTAGGAATACAGCTGACAGTCATAAATCATGCCAGCTCACTGTGCATACAGAAAGGGAAAAGAAAGCTGTCACTTTGGTGCTTGACAGAATAGTGATGAGCACCACACAAATGGATAGTGCTCATCTAATATAAATTAGGTAGTCGTTGCCTAAAAGACTACCATTAGGGAGTACAATGCACTGAAACTTGGGTAAACCAATAATATAATAGTTTCTGCAGCGAGAAAGACAGGAGTGCCACAGGAGAGTGAAGTTTCTCTTATTAATAACTAGATAAAATACTTGGTTCGTTTCACTTTGGAAAAAAAAAACCAAGACAGCAGAAGCACAGGGAAATTCAGAGGATGGATAAAGCACTGGGAAAGACAGAGGATAGATTTGCTTTGTCAGGGAAATAAACAGAGTGATCTAACAAGCCTTTCCCATATCCAATTCCTGTTTCTGTGTTAAGGGCAGAATTTTCTTCAGTTTGATGAACTGCCTCTGCCCCAGTCAGGGCAACATGGGAGAAAGCACACTAGAGGAAATTTCCTGGCCTCTTTCTTGCAGGGCTAAAGGCACAGGAATCTGCTAATCTGCACCCTTGCTTCATCTTGGAGGGTCTCAGCCACAACATTTCTACCCAAGTACCAGCACAGCCTTTCATGCTCCAGCTAAGGACCAAATTGGTAACTTTAATGTTGTAAAAGAAATTTAATACAACTGGGAAAATCAATTTTATTTTGCTTTGTTCTACTCACTGGCATGGATCATTAAGTAAAGTAGAATGAAAAAGCACTGGGAATGACTGAAAGCCTATTTAAAAGAGCAGCAGCCATACCTGCAGGACATAACAACAAAAAGGGCAGAGTATGTGCCCTGTAAGGTGCTGGATGATATTTCCTGTTCATCTCAGTACGGCTGCATAGTTCAGCCATTCTGAAATCTGTTCATGTGGATCGGGAAGACATACAGAACAAACAGCAATATGCAACTGGATGAGAGAAAATTAAATTCCATACAATAGTGACACTGAGCACTGTTAATGCATGTAGACCCCTTGGAATGTTTTTTATTTCAATCTCTGCTACACAAGGCTTTGAAATGTGGCCATAAGGAAAAAAAAAAAAGCTTCATAACATGACTTGGCAGGTAGCACAAGGTCTTAGCCCAAAAAATAGTTGCTGTTTTCCTTTCTTCTCCCCGTACAGACCAAGACCTAAATTAATTTACAAAAAGTGAACAAATAAATATATTTTCATTAAAGATGAATTAAGCATGGCAGGCTGGCCTGTCTTACACATAAAAGAGAGAAAAGGAGGTAGTTCCTCATTTAGAAATATACTGCCTTCATGTGTCACAATGGCAGCTGGAACCTGAGCAACGAAACCTGGCAAGTGATTAATTGCTCCAGGTATTTAAACGAGTTCCACAGCACACAGAATAGACATCATGGAAAAGAGAGTTTGCTGTCTTAAATCTCCCTATTACCCTTCATCCAAATATGCAATCAGAACTGGCCTAAAGCTGTTAAAGCCTGTAAAGCTATGAGTTTTGTATTTCCACTGGGCCATGTGGGTAATTCAACCCAAACAGATCTTGCAGAGGGGTGAGGGGAGGAATCTCTGAGATGATCACTTTTTCTTCCCACTGAAAAGACGCTCGGCAGGCTGGAACAAATCTATGCCAAAAGGCAAGAAATCTTGAAGGAATAGGCTACCCAGAACAAAGATTTTTTTCAAGCATTCCCTGTACGGGCTGACCAATACAAAAGCTCTTCTTTTAATATGGCCAGAGCCTGCATACTGCTAACTAAAAATGAAATTTGAGCATATTTATATTCACTAAAGAAGTGGCTGTCAAAGACAAGTATCAATTTCAGCAAGTACTTAGCTTCTTCAGCAGCAAAGTGTACCAAAAAAAGAAAAAGAAAAAAAAAAAAAAGAAAAAAAGTATGCTGCATCCGTATCTCTCCCAGGGAGCCAGTCAATGAGAACAGATGAGAAAAGAGTTGCAAAATTCTGATTTATACCTGTCTTTTATCCAGTCAGTCTGGAAGGACATGCTTTAAAACACTGTTTTAGAAAAGGGGTAGAAATTAAATCTGATTTGTAGGACATATGGATAATTATGAATTCTGGGAAGTTCCAACACAACTCTCCTTTTTGCAAATGTGACAGTGCATGATGTTAAATGATTTCTGTAGCTGCTCATGCATGATTACAAAAGATTCAAATAGCAGCTTTATGAGTTTTAATGAAAGTAGAAGGTGTCCAGCCTGTGAGAGTCCTTTGTTAAGAATATTGGCAGGGATGGTACAAAAGCAGGAATTTTCTAGTATGACTGGGTTGCTCAATATATGTGGTTCAGACTTTTGAAAAACAAAGCAGAAAACCTTCTTCACTTGGTGAATTTGATTCCTGGCTATTGTCTCTCAACTTTGCCAATGGCTATTATATGCAGGTATCCTTTATGTAATAGATCCCTCTAACATATTTTATTTCCTTGGCTCCCACCAACAGTTGCTAGAAAGAATGTGCTGTTATTCACTTAAATTGGACAATTCAACAATAGTGGAGGGAATAATGGAGAGGAACCACAATCCCTCAAAGTGATAATAACCTGCAGAGATATTTCACTGCTCATTTTTTAACCAAAACCTGACATTTCTCATTATTTCTGAGTGCAGACTACCTAATCCAGAAGTCTATCTATCACAAGTAATTCAGGTACAGAACTGACATTGCAATTATTTTTTACTAGTACTAGCCAAAAATGACCTATGTCTCAATGTGCACAGATCAAATCTCTCCTACAGATACAGCAGTATACTTGCATTGGAAAATTTCAGTTATTGGATTGAAAACACACACGTGTCGATCCAAAGAAAGTGTTTAGGGAAGAAAGTGTCCCTGTTTGACTCCATTTATTACTTTCCAATAGCCCTCCCTGTCAAATAACAACTGTATTTTATCTTATTTAAGATGTAAAAATCCATCAGATAGCACAATAAATTTATCTCTCATGCAGAAATAACAGTAGCACTAGTGCAAAATACTTGCAATAAAATTTCAATCCATGTGAAACGCACTGGAGTTCAGCTTTTGTTGGAGACTCAAAAGCATGCCTGGTTTTGTTATAAGCTTCAGGATCCAGGTGAAGAGCATTGAGACAATTTGGTTTTCATCTCACAGCTCTTATATGAAACCAGTCTCTTGGCAATCAAAAATACTACCTCTGACTATAAGAAAAAGAGAAAAATAGACTTTTTTCAAATTTCACCAAGGCTGTTCTGCCTTTTTTTTTTTTTGCAATGAAGTGGAGTAAATCTCAGTGGCACCATAGAAAAATTCAAGATTCTTGTAATTGTCCTACTACAACACATAATCAGAGACAAAACATTGTGTTATTATTATCAGTTATGTCTCTGATGCAATCTGCATTTATTATTCTCCAGGTTTGCAAGGAATAGAGAGTTGCTTGGAAGAAATGCAAGCTTTAGTTTACAACAATGGAGTTTTCTTTTGTGCCACCATTCCCTTTATGCTGAAGGTGTGTGGGTGTGAGAAGCGTCAGTGGAATAGAACTCTCTCAAAACTGCCTCCCCCAAATAATCAAATGAAGGTTTTTTTCCCTGAACTGCATTACTACATTTACATCAGATCTTTTCTTACATAAATGAACAAACTGGAATTACTACATTGCTACTTAAGTAAATGATGGGTATTTTTCTATGTAAGGCCATCTTCAGTCTCAGAGACAAATAAAGTGACAAAAAATTATAATATCCCCATATTCATGCGTTCTATGTTTATCATTTTTGCTGAGGTTCAATTAAAAATATCTACCCCATTTTGAGGGCTGGAGAGCACAGCTAATGAAGAACAGCACATCATGCCAGCCAGGCATTCATTGCTTGGATGTTAGTGAGGGCAGCAAAGGATGAGGTGTGATAGTGGCCAACAGCCATCAGCACAGTAAAGTTGCAGAATGGACAAATGGTGTGCCAGAGTGCACCAGCCAAGGCATTTCTGATTCAGATTCTGGCCAGTACACGTGCAGTCTCATCCAACACACTCTGCACAACTGGCCTTACCCACCTTCATGACACCAGAACCAGTGCAGACAAGAGATACAGCGATGAACAGGAGAACAGAGCTCCTATCTCAGGAGGAAAAAAGCCTTGTCGAGGTGCATGGAAAAGGAGAACTGAGAGTGAGAGAAGGCAGACACAGAGAAGAGCAGTGTGAGGGAAATGCCAATACTGACAAAAGCTAACAGTTACACACTGGCTATGAAGAAATCTGGACTATAAAGAATGTCCCTGGGAATAAAAGGGAGAAGGAAATGCTTCCCAGCAGGAATAGCATCAGAAAAACAACAGACCTCCCAGGGGAAAACACTCAAGTGAACAAAATCCCTCAGCTTGATATTGAGATGGCTCTTGATGAAGCTATGAAAGGACCCATGTGGTGTGCTTGCCTATCATAGCAGGATAATGGATTCGGTGACCCAGCAGACCCCTCTGATTCTTATGGTCATATAACAGCAATAAAGCAAATTGCCTGTAGCTTTGTCACTTGGGTCATCTATCAAACAAATGAGGATCTTGGACTGCAGATCTGAAACATGCACCCCAGTGCAACAGCCGTAGGTTTTGGCATGCCCCATTGGTGTTCCCCTGTGCTGTGGGAGATGTGTGGTGCATGAAGGACACCAGACCTCTTATCCCCTTACCCCTCTCTGTCTCTGCTCTGTCCTCCTCCTGCCAGTGCCCCTTGGAGCGCCCCCTCCCTGGGTCTGCTTGGAAAACCTGGTGTGGGGCACCTGGCTTGTCCAGCTGCAAACCCCAAGCCTCGCTCCCTGTACAGCCAAGATGCCAACGGGATCTCTGCCCAAAGACCACATCCAAGGCAATCTGGAGCCCCTAAGGCAAAGTAACCTCTGGAGATCCTTGTGCGGTGCACAGCTGCCTTTTGAAAGCTGCTGGCTTTTGAAAGCGGTGTAACTTTCAATGGCCTAGAGTAAGTGGTCTTTCTAAATAAAATGTCCATGTAATATTAATGAACCATAACTTTATTAATGCCAACCAAGCTTGCTTAAATATTATCATAAATGAGCATATAAATAGCTAAGTAAATGAAAAGATATTTCAGACCTCCACAGGGGATATTAATAATGATAACTTCACTCTGGTGAGACCCCAAAGACTCTACTCAAAGCTTAAGGTTTCCTTAGTAAAAATACATTGATCCAACAGAGATTTATTTACAGCAACCTACTTTTAGTACAGAGGACTTATAACACTATTACTCTGGCTATATAATTAGTGGGTAAAACACATATACTAATGAGCTTGAAGGTAGAATTCAGTGTTTTATGGATGAATGGTTCACCCCTCCTTTCTGTAAAGATTTTACACTCTCTACTGTGCTAATTTGTGATACTGGGAAGTAATTTCTTTCCTTTCACTCATTACATGTCCACAAAGGAATAGAAAATTAACTCTCACTTCACCAGCCCTCTAAATGCTTGTAATTTCAAACCAGTCTCTAGTGCCTTTCGGTGATAATAATCCTTGATATACCATGTCAGCACAACTATGAAATTAAAGCACATTATGGCAAAATGCCTTCCAACGCTGTTCAAAGTTTTGGCCTCCCACATAGAATGAATCATTACAGTATTAAGTTTTCTTTTGGCTTTGCTGTCAAGCTCTCTGTAGCAAAAAACTGCCGAGGGTTTTATAATGGCTCCTGTCACCTTGCACCCGATGGCCTCAGAAACACATACTGCTGACTTCAGCTATGGCTTTATCCATAATTTCATCCTAAACAACTCCAAGCCCATAAAAGCCACAGAAGAAAAATTCCCACTTTATTATCATATTGAACATGTCATGTTCTTGAAATAAACCAGCATCATGAGACTTTAATCCTCTTTCAACTTCCCATAAATGCCATCAATCAGGAAACTGTCAGCTCAAGTGTGACAAAAAACCTGCTTCCATTCCCCTGAGACCCTGGTGAAATGAGTATTATTAGCCCATTTTCTCCTCTAAAGGGGTCTGGTACAAAAGGGTGAATCATCAAGAAATGCAGTCTCTAGCACAAGATCAATATTGATACATCCCCTGTTGAGAGGCTTTAAAACGCTACCCAACATATGGCAAAAACCTTTGTGGCTTTCCAAAGTCTGTGGCTGAGAAAGGGGCTGGAAAAGTGGCTGTGTGACTTCAGCAGGAAGGGACAGAGCCTCCTTGCTGCAAAACTAATCCAAATGTGATAACCGTGCGTGCAAAGTCTCTGCTTTCCCCTCCCAATACAGAAGCAGATGATGTTTGTCCAGACTTTTGCCAATCAACCACCTAAAGATCCTTCTACTCCTCTGTATCTAAACACAAACTGACCATCAAGCAGTCTGGGATATTTCAAAACATCTCTACTTGTGTCCAGCTGCTCAGCAAGATGATAAGTTCACAGCATGATGTGCTAGAGGCAGTTCTTCCCATTAGGAAATATTGATCTTGAAAGGGCTGCTAAACATTTTCTCCAAATTTTGCAAGAAATTAATTTGATCCCATCCATGAAGCTATAAACTGAGCAAATTTAATGCACATTTCTTCTTTCCAGACTTGTTTTGCATGGAAGGGGATTTTAGTCATTTTAAGGAAAGGTCCCAGGAGAGCATATTTGGATTAGTATATAATGTAATACTGCTCCAAGGCCCCACTCTACTAATTTTCTCTGTTATTGTTTTACAGAAAAGAGCATTGATAGATTACTCTTATGAGCATCTGCCATGTTTACATAATTTTCTTTATCTTGTATTTTGCCTATCAGTTTATGTCTGTTTACAGGGATTTCAACTTCCTCAGTCAATACAGACAAAATTTCCATGCTTATCACACATGGATCTTCTTCAAGCTTACGCAAAGAAGTTTTCAGACCAACTTAATAAACCAACTCAAACAATCCATGTTAGAAGTGTCAATAGGCAGAACCAAAGTCCAAAAGCACTGAGACAAAAATTCCTGCCTGTGGGCACTGCCCAGAGTGTAACACAGATGACAGGAGATGTCCAGTTGGCCTCCACTTCTGCCATCTTTCTTTCCCAGAGCACCAGAGATTTTGGGGCTAAGCACAGGCTTAGGAACACAGGTAAGGGACATTAAAAAGACTCCCTGTTTCTCCAAACATGTCTTGGGGCTCCTTTGTAAACTATTTCCTTGTATAAAATGGCCAAACTCCATGCAAGATGGGCAGATGTATGAATACTACAGCAAAATGAAGAATGACTTCATAGAGAATGACCCATTTCTTTCATCAGTCATTACAAATGCCACCGTGATTACTAAAAACCAAACCAATAACATTCATGTGGGAGCTAAAATGAAAGACACACAGGATGTTGACTGAAACCCAACTATCTACCAACTGCTGCAGCCCCCAGAATTTTGGTACTAAGCAGTATTAGTTACTGACATTTTATGCTCCTTTGAACCACAACTTCTTTTGGCCATCAGCTTTCCTACGCTCCTCCAAGCACACAAGCTGCAACCATCTGACAGTCATTGCCATGACAACTGATGCTGGTCCCAAGAGGACAAAAGACAATACTGCCAGCAAAATTCAATAAGCAATGTAATGAAGTCACACACATCACGGGAAGTTGGTTGTGGTTTCATGGTACGGAGAGTGAGCAGTCTGGAGGATCCCTCGAGTGTCCCAGGGCTATCCATTTCTCAGCCTGGAGTACTCACATATGCTGCTCAGGGTGACCTTAGTGCCCTGGATGGGATGGAGAGATGCTGCAAAGGACCAAATTATAAGCTTGGAGGAGAAAGGCAGCAGGGTGATGTCAGAGAAGGGTGGTTGAGAATGAAGTGAGGAGATTTGCTGACAGTGGGGCTGGAATGGCCATTACAACACTTAGCCTGGCCTACCAAGAATGTCACAATGATGTAGGAAAAGGCAGAGGAAAATTTTCAGAACACAAATCAGGATTAGGCACCTTCCTCCTATGCAACTTCCTAAGTTTTCAGCTTACTGGCCTTCCCATCATCTGAAGACAAAAATCTAACAAGTTCTAACGAAATTAAAAAGAAAAAAGCATATTTGTTTTTATCTACTCAAGTTCTAATAACTAAGGAAATGACTTAATTATAAGCATAGGTTAACTGCATGGCATCATTATAAGGCTGATTTGGAGCTGCATGACTGAACTAACTGCATCCTTTACCTTCAGGTTTCTTTGATGTGGAACTTTAATTCAGACTTTCATCATTTTATGACGACTGATTCTGGAGTTATTATAAGCATTCTTTCTTATTTCTTTCTATCAAATCATAATTTTTCACTTTCAACTCTAACAAAGATTTCGGTTTCTAATGACATTCAAGTATCCAGCTGACTCTAGCTAATTTAGCTAACCACTGTTAGCATGGAGCAGACAGGCTAGCTCAGGAGAAGTGGTGTGCTAAGAGGAGCAGTTCTGATTGACAGGGCCTTTAAGCTATCTCCTCCTCCTGTATTTTTTAATCTGTTCCCTATTTTGAGTCAAAAAATAATCCCTGAACATCATACAATTCCCCCCTTCAACCATAAATGACTCCATTTGGTTAAAACCAAGCCTGGAAACAGAGCTGAAATTTGTTTGAGAAAACTTAAGTTCAGAGTAGGCGATAAACCCCCAGCTAGGAAACAATTCTCCAGAAAAACAAACGTTGCCAAGAAAGCTTCCTGCAGCCCTGCTGTGAGAGCACAGTGACTCAAGGCAAGCACCACTAACTAAGCCCAAAGGGAAGTGATGCACACTGCCAGAGAGAACAGCAAACAGAAATAAGGACTCTTTTTGCCCAGATGCAACGTTTGTGTTAGTGCTGGCAGTACAGCAAGAGGCTCAGAAGTCCAGCATCAGGCCTACAGAGAAAAATCCTTTGGTTTCTAGGCAGCACACCAGGTATTTCGCCATATCCAGGAACATTAAATCATCAGTTTTACCTGCAAGCATCACAAACTGAACTTTAAGAAGGCACCTCCAGATAGGAACAAACTATCTTGTTTATCCAGATCAATATATCAGTGCAGGCCTGCAGCATTCCTCCTGCTGAATAAAGATCTGGCGCTATTTACACAGAGATAACCTGCACCATTACTATTAAGATTCAGCCCTGTGATAATTCCAGCTGTATGGGATAGGTTATATTAGTGATCTAAAGGGATCTAACATTTGAAAATTTCAGCAAGGAGTTTATCATTGCTTAGGCAAGAGGAAGGACTGGCATCTCCACTTTTTCCTCAATTCAGAAAAAGATATTAGTGGGTATGCAATGCCTGGGGGGGATGAGAAAGCTTCTCGGTGAGCGAGCAAATATTCAGAACTGAATCTGAAATGCAGCACTGTGGGAATCATCTTAAATTGCAACAGGCTGAAAGGTGCACAGCATGGTCTGCTCCCAGTCCTGCCAGCCTAGGACAGAAGTCTCCTGGTGAGAGTCTTTACCCAGGCTTTATTTTCATCACAAGCAAAAAGATGACGACAGTTCAGCCCCATGAAGCCCCATGAACGGACAAAGCACTTACACCTCTGGGAAACGGGGGGAAAAAGGAAATAAAAAATCCTCACTTTTTCACAATGAGCAACACTACTGACCCCAAACACCAGTTTTGCTTCTGAGGAGGTTTGGAGACCACCACACCAGGAGGACCCCAGGCACTTAGAGCCCTTGGGGCACCTGCTGGCCCCAGAGTGTGCCCAGCCACCCTGGGGGTCACTCTCCTGCACCCACACAAATGACTCCTGTTTGGCAGGGCAAGGAGCAACAGGCTGCTACACAACCCTGAAACAGCCAAAAGGGTCTGTGTTAAGTGAAGCAGCAGTAGGAAAGCACTTTGGGTAGAAATAAGGAAACAGGCAGTGGTGCCAAGGCACCAGGTAATTTGAAATAAAGCTGGCAGGAGCAAAAGGAAGGAATGTCTGTGCACAGCTCGCAGCTGGGCCAGCTCTGCAGCCCTGCTGCCTCCCTTCATCTCGGCTATTGCAGCTCTCCATGGAAGCAGAGAGTCTACTTCTCCTAAACTCAGCCCTTAAAAATACTCCAGCACCAAAGCCAGCCTGGATTTCATCTCTCAAAGAAGGCCTCACAGCAAGTAAGCAGCAAACCACTGGTAAAAGCTGAGAGAATGGGAAGCAAACAGCTAGTGGGAGAAGCAAAGGCTTTGATCAGCATCCAAGTGATTTGTGGGGTCAGCCTGGACGTGTTGTGCATCCCCCCTGAGCTGAGTGTCCTGTAGCAAGCTGGAGTGACAGACCCTTCACTTGCAAAGCCAGGCAGAAGGAGAGGGTATCGCTGCTCGCTGCTCTGCTCTCTGCTACCAGCCCAGCCACACACGCAAATATTTCATTTTGGGGCTGAGAACAAAACACAGCAACTGCTGCCAGCACAGCTTACATATACTTACTTACATATACAACCATGGATATATTTCTTCTTGTGTTAAACACCTGTCAGGGGCTCTTTCTGAAGCCTTGTATTTTCAAGAGGCCTTGTATGTTTAGTCTGGTGCAAGATTGCGACTCTTAAAAAAATTAAAAATTAACGTTGTAGGTGTTTTTAACTTAAGACGGACATGAAGACCAAGAAACTTTCACTTCCTCAGGGCTTTAACCATGCTTCTTTTTCAATTCCTTTTCTTCTATGGATTTTACAGTTTCCTCCAGATTGATACAAAGTGGAAGAACACAGGGGAATTTGATGGTGCAGGTGAAGCCCAATGGCTTTTTGAAAGCCCTGATTGCTACCTAAGTGAGACTGTCAGAGCTGACACATTTCTGAAGCTTTGTATAGCACTTCACAGTGCAAGAAAAAGAAATGAACATAAATTCCCTGTTTCATGGGGACCTTAATTTTGAGCCTTACATCCAAATTATGCCAAAGGCATATTATAGGATTAAATTCTCCCGTCAGCTAAACCAGTATAAATCTGGAGTAATTCCATGATCTGAAGATCCACTGCTAATTAACTAAATCCCTCCAAACCCAAGGAAATTAATGCAACCAAACAATATTAAAGTATCTATTTCTCAGTTACCTCAAGGTTCACCTCTTCGTGGTTTCTCTCATGTTGTAGGAATATCCCAGACAAAGCCAAAAAAAAATCAATCCTGGGTCAGGAACTTCTAATCCCTGCTCTCAAGGCTGCAAAACAGTGCTAATGACTTTGCTGCTTTTCTCTCCAAATATTACTGTAATGGAGTTTGTTTGTTCTTTTTTAATTAAAAAATGATTGAATTTTTAATTAAATAAACAAATAAACCCAAACATAGCTTATCTGTCTTATCAGCTTTCTGTAGGAATCTGATGTCTTTGAGATATTCATGATCTCTTTGGTTCTGTAGAGGCATCCCAGCTATGAAACTGCAGCCAATACAGTTATTTTTCCTTTTAATGCTTGTCACCAGCTGAAACCTTTCTGCTTTGGTGGGAGCAGCTGGAGCATGTACTTATCTACAAAGCCAGGTAATTAGGTGGCAGCTTTTCTTCACTGCTTTGAAATTCAGCTGTTAGGCTATTCTTTCAGCTGAAGACAAAAGTAGCAAATAGAAGGAAAAAAAAAATTCAATTGCAATAGGAATGAAAGGATCATGACTTTCCAAACAAGTGTACTTCCCCTGGCTCAGCCCTTGACTGTGAGGGCTTTCACAGTGAACTGGCAAAGCCTGTCCATGCTGTTAAACACATGCAGGAGGGAGATGTGCTCACTGCCATGACAAAATATTGCCACTAGGACTTAATCATGAGTGTAAGCACATATTCCAGATAGGCCAAACCCCCCTGTGATGGTTTGCTGTGACTATAACTGGCTTATTATTAAAATTCCTCTGTTGAAGGTGATCACTAGAGGAATATGATAAAGTATTTGATTGAGAGGAAGTCCAAGCATGATGTACTTTTCTGATTTACTACCACACGGCTGAAGAGTGCCATTATCAGTACCTTGCATAGGAACTTGAAAGAGCAAGCTTTTCCTGACTAATTCGTTTATATTGGCTTATAAATCCTGCCTTCCCATCCTCTCCTCCTTTCTTTAAAAAAAAAAAAAAAAAAAGGTTGGTCATTTAAAGCATCTATTTCTGTTCACTGACTCTAATTTTATTCTGTTTTATCTATTGTTTTTTTCTGAGAAATTCCAATATTCTGGTTCTGTGTAAGTCTTTTCCCTTAGTCAGGAACTGCAGTCTGTAATAATAGCAGTCAAGGCAGTTCATTCTGGCAAATGCATGTCAGAAAAGGACTGCTGTGACTTTGAAATATTGAAAGTGACTGATAACATAATGTGTGAAGCAGAATAAATGCATAGAAATGGAAGTTTTAGCTGAGCAGTCAAAGTATGAACAAAATAAAGTGTCAGAGCTCTGCCCTGAAAGCTCTCCGTGCAGGTGGTTACAATGGCAAATTACTAAATGCACTTTGCAAAAGTGTTTTAAGATTAAAATGGCAAACACTGTTTTTCCTTGGCCATATCATCATTTCTGTCTGCTTGCACACCATGTTTAAGTGGAAAACCTGGGTCTGGAAAGGCATTTGGTTTTTAGGACAGTCATCAAAATTATGATGGCTGGGATCATGGCTCTGCTTTACTTTGGGCTAACCTAACACCACTGGCACTAAAGCAGAATATAAACCACATTGTTGCACATTGTGCAAACAAGAGTCTCCAACATTACCCAGCTGGTTCATGTCAGCAAATGCTTTTTTTTCTGTTTTAACCCTGCAAAGCCTCTCTGCCACCACCAAGTCTTCTTTGGGGTTTGGGCAGAGGTCTTTCCAATTTTGTGATAGCTCATCACCAGAACATTTTTTCCTCAAGACTACACAGGAGTCAGAGAGTAAAGGCTTCCCCACCCCACCTTCATCTTCACCCTAATCCAAGCCTCTCTATCCACTGCACTCTGACATAGTGACGACCCTGCTGGGCAAACTGGCTTCTCCTCCCAGTTTCTTTATTATTTCCTTGGGGAGCAGCCTAGAGCAACCTACCCCATGGGATTGCTCTAAGACACAGCAGAAGACTTCTCTGGATAGTTTTTTTAGATTTCCCACTTTGCTAATCTCCTCCTACATGGAGCTGAGCAGTAAGGAAGGCTTCATTTTTTTGCCCTCCAAGAATCACTGAGGAGCACTCAGCTCCTCCCCGTCCTCACTGCCTCTCCTGTCACTCTCTCTGTTCCTGCAACAAGCTTTCTTCTTCCCCATATCCTATTTCAGCAAGGGAAGACAGCTCTGCTAGGAAACCTGCTACCATTCTTCCTTGGCTCTACATTCTGGAGACTTTCCACATGTTCTTTTTCCCTTTGCCTACCCCTGAACTTGGCTGAAGTCATAAACCAAGGCTAGCACTTTCTTCGCTTACTGATGACTCAAGAACAGGTGACAAATGGCAGATTGGTGTTTTACAGCAGGGCAAATCTCTGCAGGCTCAGGCAGCCTCTGTTGCAGCAGTTCCACTGGTGGAAGCAAATCTCTTAGCTCAGATATGGATAAATCCTTCCAGCTGTCATTCCATCAAGTTCATTTCAGCTTTGAAAACAAACTTTATTTACAGGCCTTTTATTTTTGTCTGGAAAAGAGGACTAGCTGAAAATGAGCTTTATGGTCCAGCTAAAGGTTAATTACTATTTAAGGCAAAAAAATGGGTTAGCAAAGATCTATTACTCTTTGCTCTTTTGCTACTCTTGATCATTTCAACTGAAATAGGTTGACCAGTGTTTTGAGAACTGAGGCCAAGAGCTGGAAACCTTTGGCAGGTAGTGCTGGTGTGGGGTAGGTGGGCTAAACCCTTACTTGGGTTATTATGGTTCTGTCATCAAGGCAGCTGCTTGACTGGTCCCTTCCTATTTCCAGGGAAAGCTTTGCACTTGTTTTCCACCCCACTTTAAAGGCAATGCCGATGCTCAGCTGACCCAGAGTGAGTAGTTACACCTGTTCCTCTCAAGACTGATGCACACATTAGAGAAGGCAGCCAGAAAAGAAAAAAAACCTGTACTACAGGACAGTGTGCACTGATGGTAAACCTAATCTTTGCTTCAGGAATTCATAAAAGGCAAGTTCTTGGCAGGAAGCCACTCACTGAGACTTCTTTTAGCTTTACTGTCATCAGATTTATAACCAAGCAGTTTCAAATTCTGCAGCCATGCACTTACTCACTCCATAAAACTTTAAAACACTTGAACAACTCAACTTACAATAAATGTCGCTTCCATATAGTTGGATGAGCAACACTGACTGTACTGCACACCTCACTGGGTAATATCTGGCCATTTTACATGCCAAGTCTGAGCTGCCTAAGGGTAGAGAATTGGATAGCAAGGAGTAAGAAAGAGCTTGCAAAGTGCTCTCTACTGGTAATTTAACACATCACAATTAGACTGTTTTCTTTGGGGTGGTTCATGGGTAATGATGGAGAATTAATATGCAAAAGCATACCCTTACCTGGCTTGCCTTTGGGAAACTTTGAATGTAGGGCCCTTTCTGAAAGTGAGCATTGATTAGGAAAAAGAGAGAGAATGAAGCTGCCTTTTTCATGGTACCTTTTTTCGCCAACATGCAGCAATGTTGGAAAGTTTTCCTTCACCACAGCACTGCTTGGATGCAGAGGTGCCTTTCCATGGTGAAGCAGGCAGGCAGCTCTCTGTTCCTCATAGCTCTGTGCTGTGTGAGAATGCAAGAAGGTCTAATGCCTTTCCCTACAGTTTTCTTTCTCATGATTCTTCTCAGTGCTGCTACCTCATGATTCTTTAACCTGCCCCATCGAATGATGTTATGGTATATTTTAAAAGCCCTAATCTGCTCACTGCCTGTATATGTTTTGAGTAATTTTTCACTATGTCTATGTAATAAACTCCAAATCTGCTGCAGAATCCTTTAACCTCTATCATGAGTTAATATCACAGGAGATTAAGAAGTTGCTAAAGTCTGTGTTTCTGTAGGTGTCTCCATCTTGTTCAGCTCCTAGTAATGAATTTACAGTGAGACCTGCAAGCACCATCAGGAGTCAATAAAGCCATTTCTCCTGTTCTCACAACGTGATGTGTGGGAGCCACAGCCTCTCTGCAGTCAGCCAGCAGCCCCCCCCGAGCAAGCAAGATGAGGAGGGGTAATAAAGCCAGGAAACCCTTCTGATGACAGTGCAGGAATCTTCAGAACCTGGAGCTCTGCATTAGGCAGTTAGTGGAAGAGGATGCAAAGAGACAGTGTCAGATCATCTGGCCCTTGGGCAGAGCTATTAGCAACGTGCTCAGACAGGACTGCAGAGCACCGTAAGCCTGGGTCAGATGCTCGTGGGCTTGGTAGAAAAAAGAAGAGAGAATAGCAGCGGGACAAAAGCTTTCTGTTAGGGCTTTTGCATGAAGTAATGGATGCCATTTTGAAAAATCAGAATGAAGCTACATCTTTTCTTGTAATCCATTTGAGGTTACAGGTCTTCAGCCTGAATCCAGTGGCCTGGAGTAAGGTGAGCAGTGTGAGCACTCTGCAGCCCCAGCAGGGCAGGCAGCTGGCTGAGCAGCGCTTCCTCAAGTTGAATATCCTGGCATGAAGGACAACTGCAGTTTGTCTTGGAGGACCTGGGTCAGCAAAAAGGAAGATGGACATGTTTTGAGACCTAGGGCCTGGTGCAATTCTCAGTTTTACCCCTACAAGTCTCATATAGAGAGCAAAAAATAGGATAGACTGGTTATTTTGGATGGTCAAGAAATATTAGCTTGGGTGTGGTTAAATTTTTTATTTAGTATCCTGGTTATCTGAGAAACTACCTTGTTACTACGTGCTACTCTGAAGTTAAGGCTTTCATTAACAATGACTATATCTGAATAAATTGAGACTGGATGCTCATGTCAGATTGCTCAGAAACCTGGAATCAATTTTGATTTTTTTTCCTCTCACTAATATAATTTCAGTCATATGAACTTGTAACATGATCTAAGAGCAGACTCTCAAAATTAAACTCTTCTATTTAAATTCAGGAGTTTGCCTGAAGTCAAGTATAATTCTCCCAACTTGCAGAGCTTCTTGATTTTCTGGAATTATCAGAAAAAAACGTGCTTTGGGTGGATTTAGGTAGATTTTACTACTTTGTCCAACATGTATTTCAGAATGTTATACATACAGCTCATAACAGGACTTCAATTCTTAGCCAACTACTGAGACAAAGCAAAGTTGATCTCTTACTAAGGCATCCACTGTTCTGCAGATGATCCCCATATTTAATAATGAAAAAATCAATTACGTCATCATTGTTAGTCCTCTGCAGGGTTAGGGTATAATCCAAAACTCTTATTTTCCATGTAGCTGGTAAAAGGTAAGTCAGAGAATCAGTGACACTTTCTTGGGCTTTCATTAAAAGAATATTAAAAAAAAATAGGGGGATCTTCTCAAAGAAAGTGGTACGTAGTCCCAAGGGCAGAGTAAAATCAAGGTAGGTAGGAACAAAGTAATTTTCCTTGCACTGGAGTCTTTGGACATAAGTGACCTCCAAGACACAGAATGAAAATTTAAGGAGAGAGAATTAATGGTGAGGAGACAGGAAGAACACATATTTGTGGCTCAGGCCAGAAACTTTCTAAGACTCAGGATTTTGCTGATGAGATGTAAAAAGTACAGGAGAATATCCACACTATTTATTTAGAGCAGCTGGCTAATGATTTGCTGAGGGGCAGTCTGAAATGCTATATGATGGCTCTCTTCTTTCCCTCCAAAGTTTTGGATATCTGAAAGCACACCACTTGCTGCTGGGGAGGTGTCTTTGGGCTTGCCATGAGGAAATAATTTCAAGTGTCCATTTATTTTCCCTCCTCAGGACAAAAAAGTGATTGACTTCTCTAGCAACAGCACAAATTCGCTGTGACTTTTTGTAAGTAATGTCAAATTCAGACTGGGGTTTCTGCAGAAGCTGTATGGTAGTTGTACCTTCCAGACATTTTGCCCTCACATACCCCCTTCCCACAGACAACCACCAGGAATTATGGAAGTGTTGCTGCTCCTCTTGGCACACAGACAACTTTAGGTGTCCATGAGCTTGTGCTTGGCTGGGGCAATTGTGGAAACACAGCTGATGAACAAGAAAGAGTCCCACACTGTGGGCTCTAAAGGCAAGCTTGCCTTTTCTTTTTTATTCTTCCTATTGTCACCGTTTCCTTTGACCTAGAGGGGCAGAGCACACGTGGATGCTCTTTGGAATATAAGAGGTGCAGAGCAACTATGGCTTGATTTTTCAGTGGTTTTGGGTGCTGACAGGTTCCAGTTAAATGAAAAGCTGGCTGCTGGCCTCTGCTGGGCACGGAATTAGTGCTTCCTGTCTCTTTACCTCTAGTGTGCTGTGCAGCTGGGACTGGAGTGCAGGAGAAGAGAGTGAAACAGTAGAGAAAGTGGGGACATGAACAGGATTCCAGCACTTTGCTGCCACCCCTCCTTGACCCCCACCAAAAGCCAGCCACCAGCGCAGCACCTGAGCCATTGCTGCAGCACTGCAGGAAGCACAGACATCCTATGAAATACTCTGAAAAGCGTCTGCAATTATATTTATACCTCCTAGGGGTGCAATGGAAGTTTTAAAGTTTAAGGCTGAAAAGAATTCTTAACAGGTGTCAAATTTAGTGTCACCACACAGCTCCTCATGAGCCAAAAGACACATCCTTTTCAAGCTCTCCTAGGAAATTTGGCAGTTCCTATTATTACAGCCCCTGTCATTATCTTGAAAGAAAAATATATAGAGAGGGAAAACTGACATGCTGCCTGGAGGCTGCTGGTGCTGTTAAGTCTTAGTGGCAAAGGAAGGAGGACAGCAATCTACCTGAGCACATCACCTGGCTGCCTAGTGCCATGGCCAGTTGTGCTTGCTAACATCTGCAACATGAATGAAGTCATCAGGATGGCTACGACAGCTCCGTATTTCAAATATTACCCAGCTTATTTTCTATATTATTTGTGTTACAGCCACATATCTATTGTCAGGATGAACCCAAAGCATCTGTTTTCAGAGAAAGCATTAGGCAGGGCCTGGTCACAGATGCTGTGTGGGACCCCAGCTGGCTGCTTTGCCACCCCCGTGCAGCAAAAAGCCAATCTCATACCGCAGTCAGGCCATTCAGTGCTGCTCATCTCTTTGTTTTGGCATCGAAGGGATTTTTTTGCCTGTGAAAAGGAAGGGTCTCAAAGGCCCTTTTTTTACACAGCTTCCTGTTGGTAAACTTCAGCAAAGAGTTACCTTGACTGCAGCTCATGCTGCATAGCTTTAGAGAGAAGGGGTGAGTGTTTACACCTCTCTGTCTCTTTTCCTGTTTCTCTGGGAATCACCTGAATGTTTGGAAAAGGTACTGAAAAGTTTTAAATGCATGCCTGTGCTTCCTGCACAGAGAACAAAATCTCTTGCAAGCTTGCCAGACCTTTCACAGCTGCACCCTAGGGATTTAACACTGTGCAGCTTATGGCTTTATATGAAATTTCTTAAAAGAGAAGGCCTGTATTTTCACATAAATATATTTATTTTGGGAAAGATCAAGAAGTGCCTATATATTTTAAACCAGTTCCCTACTGCATTAAAACTGTGAAATATTCATGTGAACATTTGCTAATCCTATACAATGTATCTATTCCTCTCTCTCTATTTAGCATGCAGGCTGCAGCTGCTGAGGGTTGTTGAGCCTTTTCATTAGGAAGAAATGTAAGGATGATGTATGAAAACCACATGGATGTGAACTTAAGGAACAGTACAGAAGGGTGTTAAGAACAAAACCTCGTAAGCTACCTTGTAAGCATGATTTCTCTTTCACATGTTTGTTCTTTCATATGGTCTTTCACTGCTTTAAAAGGTAAATTTATATTCATGGACATAATTAGAAATGCTATATAATATGCTCTCATAATACAGAAATAAGAATATAAGCACAGCAGCACACACATTTTCAGAATATATATCTCAGGCTTTCTACATTCTGCAGGAGGGAGTATCACTCCAAGCAAATTCCAATTTTTCTGTTCAGCCATCATTCCTCCTAATGTAATGAGTTATTTTCTCACCAGTGCTGTTCTGCATATCCATCCAGATCCCCTGTGGCCCAATATCTGACAAATAACCCCTTTCTTCATCTACCTGAACTCTGACAACTTGAGCAGGAAATCAAAAATGAGTGCCTATGATCCCTGATTCCAGCAGGGGACAACATATGACCTTGGGATTTCATTTAAGTCTCCTGATGCAATGGATTCCCTAAGCATTAAGTGGAAATAGCATTTGCTTTCCTGAGAGATGCTAATATTTAAGTATTGCTTCGAAGATCCTTAGATAAAAATACCTATATATGTGCAAATTTTTATGCTTCCTTCTGCTTTCCTATAGCTCCAAGATATAATAACACACTGAAAAGCCAAAATTTTCTTATGAAATAAAATTGTACTTGGAAATGTCAGGCCTGCACAGACCAATGATCCAGAGTTGCTGAAGGCAGTGTATCAGAAGAAGCTGTAACCCAGCCTCTCCATGTGCTGAATACTGCGACCAAGGAGAAACTCTCTTACCAGAATCAGCCATAACCTCTTCCCCCCTTGTGCCAAGAGCTAACCCAGTACATAAACCCTGTCACAAGCAGTCTCTGAGGGCACTTTGGATGGATCCAGCCTGGCTTGCAGAGCAGCAGTGGCGGGCAGGAAGAATGCGGGCGTGAGCCGTGCCACGTCGCTTGGTGGTTTCACTGTGTTTAGTAATAAAGACACACACTGTGAAATTCCCTAATGCCTTCCAATTTTTGTACTCGAGCTGACATGGATAAGGCTGTGGAGAGGATGACTTAACACCTTGACAAGCACCTGAGACCTCTAACAGGTGGAAGAATTTCTTTGAAAGATTACAGGAAGGAATCCTACTCCTTTGTTTTGCACAGAGATCCTGAAGAGTAGAGTGCCCGAGATTTTAAGCAGAGCCAGCCTGGACAGCTGGAATATGAGAATATCACAGTATTTGGTGAATATTTGCCTCTAATACTCTTTGTAATACACAAAAACATATACATGTTTCATTAAAATTAAATTTTTTGTTGATCCTGTGAAATTTTTATTATGTTGATGCTACGTTAGGACAAAATTCAGCAATGTCACTCCCAAAGTGGAACAGATTCAAAGAATCCAAGTCTTCCCTGTTCATTCAGTAGGTTCGAGCAGAGATTGCACTGGATCTGCACAGTGTTACTTACTGTAACTACTACTATTGGCTACTTTCTCCCCCACCACAGTCTTTGAACAAAGGCAAAGGCAATAGTCCAAATTAAGCATATTTTGTATGTTTACCTGGCAGCCACACCACAGAAATCCCATTGCAGCAACTGTAAAATTTTGCTTCATCCACATAACACAAACCAACAGAAACCAGGCTGAGAGACTAGATTCAGAATGAAAAAAAGGATCAGGAGACTAGCTCACATCTTCTCCTAAGCGCCAAACTGCATTATTACACTTTTAAAAAGTTTAGTAGTTTTTTTTACATTTCACACACATCCTAATATAGGAATCAATACTGGACTGAAACAGAAATACGTATGCAAAGGCACAACACATACAATTAATTCAGTGTTTCTGATCCCAGTAGAAACACAGGACCAGTAGCATCTCTAGAGATGGCACTTTTGTAGCCCAAGATATTGATTAGTACGGGGATAAGCACCTATGCTTTTGGGTACTAATAGGGGTCCTTCCACCAGAACATCAAATGTTCTTGTTCGTCCCCTTTAGTTTTCCCATCAGTGTCCAAATTCCCTTTTTTTTCTTTAAGAAACAGATTCTGTAATAGGAAGGGTTGAGCTATGCTGACTCTATAACAAATGAAGCAACTCTTTCCTCATTTTCCTGCTAATGAGGTTGAGTTTATCTCACAAGTGTTTTTCAAAAGAAACAAGAACAATTCAAATAAGAGCAACACAAAGTGTTTTTAATGCAGTTTCTTGAAAAGTGAATAATTCAATGTCTCGGAGAAAATGAATGTGTATGCAAGAAATGAAGTGGATCGCAAGTACAAGATGTTTTTCCTTTGCCGAAAATTAAATTCGAGGAAGGGTCCAGAGCTGAGGGAAAACTTCCCTTAGTGCCTGCTCCTCCTGCTCCAAAGGCTTACCTTTGTGAGAAGACGTCTCGGTAGGGGCTGCCGTGCTGCAGGGCGATCCCGTATCCTCTGTCCGCAACAGTGTTCCCGACCGTGTAGAAGGAGCACTCCGCGTCGTTGATGGCCACGTACTCCAGCACCGCCGCGTCCCACACAAAGGCGTAGTTCCCGTATTTCACCTGCGGCAAACAGAGGAAAAGCTCAGGCTGCCACGTCCAGAAGGAGATCAGTGCACCTGGAAATGGGGCAGTTTCAGCACAGTCTGCTCTTTAAGGGAAGTGAAGTTTGGGTGCCCAACTGCTGCCAGACACTGGTGCCATGAAGGGCTGGGGCTGAGCACCTCAGCTGAAACTGAAGAAACGTGACTTGAAAACAACGTGCCATCAGTGGCACAGTGCTATGGAGGAAATATGGACTGTCCCTTTTCCAGGAGTGAAGGAAACACCACAGTCCCTCCACCAACACTAAATTCCACATGAAATCCCCCACTGTTTTTTCTTCAAGCTGTAAAGAAAACCATTTGGAGGGAGGGTAGGTATTCCCATTGGGAGAAGCATGGCAGGGTAGGCATGGCTATCCAGAGGGAAGACCACCATTCAGGATGGTCCACATTTCAGTCATGCTCCAAGTTGTGACAGACTTCACAAACACCCATTTGTCTTATGGGTTCTGTGGGTAAGATCACACCAAGTAGATTTTTTGGGATTACTTTTCTCAGCATGAGGCATTTTCACATATCTTCCAAGACTTTCACAGAACAAGATCATGTAAGCCATTTTGACTAAGATAAATCCAACCAGCTCATCACACTGAAAAAGCTTTTAAAGTAACATTTCCCCATCCATTCACATTTGAAGCAAATCCAGATTTTAAAAAAAAATTAAATATATGCGATGTATACAAAATTTAAGCATTTATTCAGAAGAAGCCTTTAAAAACAGAAACTCAGTCTATACAAATCAATTAATTTCTGCTTTCCAGACACATCATGTTTTTTTTCTCAAGAAACAGTAATCTCTAGGTGCTCTACCAGACCCAGATATTTTTCTGGTTTTCTGTTTCCTTGGTCTCTATGTCAGAGCTGAAGAATCCCTCTGCTTTTTTCCTGCCCCACTGCTTGGCTTCATTTAGCTTTTTCCCTGAGCTGTATTAGGCAACTAAGCTGTAAAGCTAGGCTGAATCCATTGACTTTGTACATCTAATGGGAATAAATACGTGACAGCTAAGTGAAAAGTAAACAAAACACAAAAAGGCCATGTGGGGCCAGGCAATCCAGAGAGAATTCAAAACCAAGTCAGCATATCAAAGTAAGCAATGTCAGTACATCATTTAGGTTAGGCTTTGACAATGTAGATTATGTTTTTAAAGACTGTTTACATATAAAAGTTACTGAAGCAAGCCACACCGTCTGCTTGCTCGCAAGATGTAGTGCACAAGGAATGATTGCATTTGGGACACATTCCTTTTTACTGCAGGCCTGGCAAGGGAATATTTTCTGTTTCCATCTGTAGGCATGGCAGGGGGAGGATTTGTGCAGATTTTGGAGCAGAAAGGGAGCCATATTATCTGTGGACTCCACAGGACTTGCAGGATAAAGAAAATTCTTTTCAAAGTGAACACACACACACAAATGCAGGACTGGGCCAGTTTTAATCTTCAGGCTCTGGAAATTGTCAAGAATGTTTTTTCTCTCCTCCCAGTGGAGGTTTAGGTTTATCTAAACAGGCAGGGAATAAGGGATAGAAGTGAATTTGCAGTTAACAAACAATACAACTTGTATGCTTGTCCTATAGGTAGTGCCACTCACAGAGCTCTTCCTAGCATGGGTTGTTCTGATCTGCCTACAGGCACCACTTGAATAAGAAATAGCATGACTGAGAAAAAAGCCCTTCCTGGGAGAATTTAACAGGATAATGACTCAGCCTGAAAAAGGATCATGATGTGCAGAGAACAAGGGAGGGAAATAGGAGACAAAAGCAGAGGATCAGAAGTGGGCAAATGAATCCTGAAAAGGATCAGATGGACTTTCTGAACAAAAGAATTAAGGAAAAGTGGGGTTCAAAACCCAAGTAATTTTACATGTGGGACATAACCTTTGAGGTGATGGAAAGAGCAGAGGGTTATGTTTTGACATCCGCTTTTGTCCTAACCCGCCTTTTTATCATCCCAGTGCATTGAATTCACCTAAGTGCTTGTAAGGAGACCTATCAGCTGCTCAGCTGGTCAGGAAAAATTCTCTCGATTTAGCTGCCTTGCTATAAAACAACTCACAAAGAGAATATATAAAAGTGGTAAAAGCACTTACTGTCAATAATATCTGTGATGAAGTGGTATATATAAGATCCTCAGAACAGAGCTCATAATATCACAGTTCAGGTTCCCATGAAGATATTACTTTTCATAGATAACATCACAGTGAGCCTCAGTTAAAGTGCATGGGGCACAAAAGAGATTGAAGAGCCAGAAGGGATCATTCCCATCACCTACTTTCAACACATGATTGCTCCATGCATTAAAATACATCCTTTTTAGCATTTTTGCCCTATTCACTTACAAATCTCAGGAATTCAAAACCATGGAGCAAATCTAATTGTGATGCTTGCAATCCCTCTCTTTAGAGAACTACTACTTGGTCTAACATTTTTCATTGCAATTCAGTGTATTTATTTTTACTACCTAATTTTTTAATAGACATAAAACTTTATTATGTCATCCTTAGGTATTTTTGCTCTGCAGTTCTAAATACTCACTCACACTTTGGGGCTGACACCTTTCAATTATTGATGGATCACTTAGCTGAGCTGGATATAGCTTTCTTTAATCTCTCCTTGCAAATCTATCAGTTCAGCCCTCCCAGTAGCAGTGACACTACTTCTGAACTCTCTCCAATTCTTAATTTTTATGCATGGGAGAAACACCTGTTTCACTAAGAGAGAATCAGTTACCTGCCAGCTCTGGAGCTATAGGATTTCCTTTTTAGCATACTCTTCTTCTGAGAATCAGTCTAAACTCCTTGCCCAGGGATCTTTCACACAGCTCAAGACTGGTTTTAGCTTAAAGGACTAAGAATAAAATTTTGCTAGAGGACAGCATACCTGGAACACTGCTGATATTTCACAGATTTGCACCTACACTATGGAAAGAGATGATGCTGTCTGTAAAAGGACAAGGGAATTTCAGAACAAAATGTCAATTAAAAACTTTTATCCTTCTCTTTTTCCCCTCTTACCATGGGAAACACATATTTTGCAGCTTTTCAATAGCTATGTAGAAGACTTCTACTTTGGGCCCCAAAATCAACAGCAAAAATTCCAGCTCTGAACTATAAGAAAATGTTAAGGAGCTTACATTCAGCCAATTATGAGAGCTAAATGAAAGCAGAATCTCCTTGGGAAAAAAAATAAAAGGATCCTTGCGAGACATGTAACTCATTACTTGCAGAAGAACTGCATCCCTGATTCTTCATTTCCTCATCATTATATTGGCCTTTTGTGTAGAGAGAAAAACATTTCAGGATGGTGGTAGATCTGGATGCTGTTCACACACAGCCACGCAGCCCTGGATGGGCAGGGAGGAGTTTGTAGGAGGGCAGCACATTATCATTCTGCAGCAACCCCAGCTCTTCAGTCCACCAGGGCATGGAGAACTGACACTTCACTCTCCTTCCCTGTGGCTTCCTGCCTGTCACTATGGCAGAGGCTAAAAAGACTTCGAGTATCTGATATCTATTGTCATAAGGGGAAAAAAAACCCAACAACAACAAAACCAGGCAAAACTGAAACTGTTAGTTGTTCATCAGGGTATTTCGAACTCGTGTACTGCAGTGGTCATTAAGTGAAACTGGGAGGTGTGGTACCACACAGAAATGCTTGACTTGACTTCATGGTCCTGTGAGCAATTCAGAAGGAGTTACTGTAAAAAGGGTTGTTACACAGGAGTCATCAGCACTGAGATGTTACAACTATTTCTATAGGGCTGTTATATTTCTATTTTCTATCACTGAACACTTACAAAATTTTTATTTGCTGAAGCCCTGTCTGTAGATATTAGCTAAAATTTATCCTGGATGATTCCACCAAAAACCCATTGAGTTATAAGAGGAAAACATTTAAAGCCATTACACTGTTGCATACGCACAGATTTTATGCCAAGAGGGATATGGATAGTATTTCTTGTTACAGCTAACTCATGCACAGTAAGTTGAATAATGTATTTGTGTACAACTCTGGCATTATAAAAGCACGTTTCTAGGTCTAGCAAATGTAAAATTTCAAAAAAAATAATTGTAAGTAAACTAAAATCAATTGCTGCAATTTTTCATACTTTTATTCTTGGATAATATCTTTTCTGTATTTTGAATTCTTCTATAAAAGAAATACAAAGAATCCTCACAAATGAAAAAAAACTCACAACAGATTGCAGGTTAAAAAAACTGGCTGTTACTTTTCCTGCAGACATCTTTTAAATATTTCATTGTACATAAAATGTGTTAACTGTTATAACAACAATGGAACTCATAAGGCCAGGGAATCTTAAGTTTAATCGGATTAAAATGATATTAATTTTCTAGAAGAAAATCTGAAGATTATTAGATAATGCTGATGAAGCCCATTTTCTGAACACCCTGTGCCTACACTCCTGAGACACTATGGTGGTGCTTTTTCTACTCCTTTCCATTATCAGTCAGGTGCCAACTGCTGAACATTTTCCCTGCCTATGAAGTTGTCAGCTGCAGTACTTGTTGTATTTTAGCCAAAAACAGAAGCAGACTCCTCTGCAGCATAGCAGCTGCAGCTCCAGCTCTGACCTAAACCCAGTCAAGGACACTGATTAATACCTGCTCCCTACAGGGCTCTGAGGGTCCCGTTCTCCAGAACAGGCCATTCCACTGCAGTGACTACAGAGAGGAAAAAACACCATCCAGTGCTGCTAGCTAGACCTATGCCCATCAATGTGGAGCTGAGACTCTGGCATATATAAATACATAAATCAAATTTTTGATACACTCTTGCCATGTTCAGCAAGGGTGCAGCAGCTACAGCCTGCAGAGGGCTGTGCTCCTCTCTACAAAACAGCCTTGCCAAGGCTGCTATTACACAGGGAATGAAGGAGAGGGGAGAAGACTGAGTGAATAAAATAGATGAGCGAGAGCTGGTATAGGTAATGTGGATATTGTACTCCAAAATGGGGAAAGGAAAAGATGAAATCTGAGGTTATTTAAACAGGGCGACCCCATAGGAGATAAGATGTGAAGGATGTCCAAGGATATCAGAAGGCTTCTGAGGTGCTGAATATACTTTATTAAATCTATACTAAAATACATTAATAATATATGAAGAGAGGCTATACTACATACTTATTTCTAACTTAACCTATCTTAGACTAACTCGTGACCTTCAATCCAAGTCCAGACACAGCTGGACCAGGATTGGTCACTGAAGATAAACAATCTCCATTTCACATTCCACAGGGAGAACAGAGAACAGAGATAAGAGATGTTTTTCTCTCTCTGCAGCTCTTTCAGCCTCTGACAGCAAATCTTCATGAAAAGTTTGTGCCCCGTTCCCCTCTTAGAGGGGAGCGATGCAACATGAGGTGAAAGCCTAACTCTAGATTTTCAGATTGTCAGATGTTGGCAAACAGCTTGATGGTGCTCACAAGAGAGGGGTTCTTTTCAGCAGAGGGGAATGGAAACTCTTTCCATAATCCTCTTGCAAGAGGCCAATGAAGTTGCTGTTTATCAGACTGCAGCAGAAGTCAGATCTGCCTTCAGAGAAATTCTTATTTGCTACTTTGCCCTCCTCAGGGAACCAAGGTTTCAAGTCTTGGTTTTGTTCACAAAGGGCACAAATCTAGCTGACTTCTATTTGGATCCCAGTGAAATAAAACCTTACCTTTCAGCTTTGTTGAATAGACCACACTGATTTACAAAAGTAAATCTTTCCATACGTCCAAAGTACTATTTTGGCACTTCTTGCCCCACACTCTTGCAGGACAGCACGTGTGGCTGATCTGCATAACCTAAGAGTGAAATGCAGTCATGCAATCAGGGAATCTGAATCTGACTGACAGCTTTCTGCACTGCAAGACAGGAGCTGGATTCCCACAGTAGTATTAGGAACAGAATAAAAATTNATATATATATATATATAAAAAAAAACCAAAAAATATATATATATATAGACATATAAAACTCTATTCAGTCAGCAAGGCAACCAAGGCAACCAGCTACTACTACTACTACTGCCACCTTTATTATGTAATTTTGCAGAGTCTATAGAAAGTTATTTAAATTCAAGGGCCACTATTTGTAAAACAGTGAAATGTATTCTTTGTACTTATTCAAACAGAAAAGTGTGGAATAGTTTCTCAAAGCATCATTGAGGCCAGGTGCAAACAGCAGCAGGAAAATGAAACACCTGGAAGCTTAGGGGAAGAAACAAGAGGTTAGAAATCCCAGGCTCACCTCCTTTTCAGTATGAAGTTTATCTTTCACTACAGTGCCATATCAGCTTGAATGTCTATTTGTTACACATAAAACTTAATCAGAAAAAGCATTAATTCCTCATATGCAACCTGCCATCAATTTCTTGAGAAAAACCTCATGATAACATGTTCACTTGTTCCACTGGGCAGACCTTATAATTCATCCAGAATAGGAATTACTCAGGTATGAGAGCTCTGTAATGAGGGAGCACCACAGTGTCAGAACTTTCCCAGTGCTCAGTGCCTTCACATTTTGCCATGGTAATTAAAGGTATCTTGTAAGTTAACAAGAAAGAAAATAACAAGTCGAGCAAAACAGTGGAGGCCAACTGAAGGTACATTTCTGAGGGTGGTGGGAGAACAGAGCCAGCTGCTTCTTCAGGTAACCACAGCAAAGCACTTAAAAAACCAGAAGATTATGCTGATCACTTACATGCAGCTGAACCACAGGTTTGCTACAGCAAACATTTATTTCAGATGGAAGAGACACGGGAGAAAAAAATAAATCTCAGCAAAGCAGGCCTTTGAAAGGTAAAGAAGCAATATCTTTTTTCTATTATTATGCCAGCTTTTCACCTGTTTTTTGACAACTAAGTGCTGCAGATAGCAATGCATACTATTTTAAGAGTATCACTAGTGAAGGTCATACACAGAACTTATATGAAAGCAATTCAGAAAATTAGATCTGTGGTAACCAAGTAGCAGTCTCAATAATGGGCAAATTTAAACCAAATGCTGCTAAAGTGATTCCCCTCTTCTGACAAATTAACATTTTTGTGGCAGTTAATTCCCAATAAAAGAACATTTAAATGCGGAAACACACATGGGTCAATACTCTTCGTTTGGGTAAAAAAAAAAATTTGTGGATTAAAGTACCATGAAGAAGTTAAACAGAGGTGAATATAGAAAAGCAGCATCCCTCTTGATATTAAATCAATCCAGTATGATGCTCACTGAAGGGTTCTTGTCCCCCTTCTTTAGAATAGAAGCCTAACTGCAATTCTTGGGCAGATTCATTTTTCAAAGACATGCTTACTGAATACCAGCTGCAAGGAGAGAAAAATCATTAAAAGTCAAAAAACTACTCATCAAAACCATTCATCAGTTGACAAAGAACTTTAACCACAAGAAAAGTCTTTGCAAAACTACCAGTGACACAGAAAAATTCTTCAGTAAAAGCTCATTTGAAATAATACTTTCATTTTTGAAACTTATTTTAAAGAAACTGACTTATCTTTCAGTTTTTTATATTCCTTGTACATGAGCCCTGACCACTTTCCTAAGTGGTAATAGGATTCAAGATGTCCCACTACTCACACAAAAGAATTTAACTGTCTTCTTTAGAACCACTGTATTCTTACCTTTTTGATAAGCATCTCCTGCCCAAATATGGAAGGAACCAGCTGGGTTGAGACACAGTTATCTTGAAGCTTCAGAAGAAAAGCTTCCCAGCCCCTCTTTTTCCCCCTCTCTGAAAGTACACTGCACAGCAATTTTGCATGTTTCCCCTCATTCTGCTAACCTGCAGGAGACAGGGAGCACTGACTGCTAGCAACCTGCACAAGCTTGGGCTGGAGCGTGCAGGAACTGGCTTGCATCATGAAGCCCAGTGCTTCCACATCACTTTGCTGGCATACAGACTTTGGCTGCCTCAAAAGCCTCCTCTTCCTCTGGAAAACCTGTGTGAAACCACTTCTCTTCTCTGGAAGAGAATCTTCCCCCTAAGCGCAGCAGGTCACGTGGCCATGGAAAGAAGGGAACTGAGATTTGTCCCCACGCCTTCAGGCTTCTACCTTTCAGCAATACCTGCCATCCCCCTTCTCTGAGAGCTCAGTAAAGGCTGCCATAGGGTGTCTCTAAACATTTCTTTTGGAAGGCTGTAAGTTCAGCCTGCAGCACAGACTGGTTCTTAATGCCACCACAGCGTCACTTGTGACTGGCTTGGAGGTCACTTGTGTCAGGTCCTTGGAGACCCCGGTGCAGAATGCATTTTGATTCTTGCAAGAAGGTGTGTTGAACCCACAGGAAAGGAGAACATTACAGATTTGAGCTATGAAGGTTTTCTCTTTCTTTTGCAGTTTAGGACCCATGGAAGACATCAGGAGCTGTGGCAGGGGGAAGAAGACCAGTACAGTCACATTTTTTACTCAGTTCAGGCTGCCTTCTAGCTGTCACCATGCAGACAACTGAGAAGATGACACAACACAACAACTTGTCATGTAAAGTCCCTGTAAGTCTTGAAGCTAGCTCCTGTCTCTGCTGCCCTGCCTGCAGCCAGCCTACAGTCACAAACTAGGAAGTCAAACCCCTCAGACAAAACAGTGAATACAAATAATGCTGCTGGAGTCACTCACAATGCACAGCCAGGGCTGCCAGGCAGAGGAGCAGGCATCCAGGTTCTGTATGTGCAAAGGTAAATAAAGATGTAAACAGTATCCAGAAGGAGTTTCAAGTTCAGACAGCACCCAAAACAGTGCAACAGCTCCTGAGCCCTCTCCATAGCCATCCGGGGACTTAATGTTTACTGCTACTCTAATGTCAGGTGATAGCTGGCCTTTTGCATCTTTACAGAATTAAATACTTACAGCCTTTGCCTTCAAATGTACACAGAGCAGTTCATCTCTGGCCACAATAATTTCCACTTATCCAGGGCTGTAACATTCATTTGGCACACCTTTGTAAATAACAAATGAAGTGCAAGCCACACACTTCCCTTATATTTGCTTCTAATTCATCCTGACCTGCCCACAGCATAGCTCAGGTGCCAGAAATCAGGTACAGATGACAGCACTGAGAAGCAGCTGCCAAAAATCAACTGAAAATAAATAAATTACTGAAAAACAATCACTTGTGCTTGAGGAGTCATTCAGGACCATTATTTTTCACAAAAGATTTTTAATCCTTTCTTTCTCCTGAAACAGGAATCAACAGAAATTCCTGTGTGGGACACTTGAAATTCAGAGATGTAATGTTGAACACAGAACTTTTAATTGGTAAAAGTGATAGATTGAGTTGGACAGAAATTAGTTATCTTCCTGCACAAGGAATTTCAAGATTTTGAATTAAGGAAAAAAATCACAAATTTTGGGAGCAAAAGCAGTAAAAAAATCCAAACTGAAGAATATTTTATTCCAAAAAGTGGACTTCAATCCGAATTACTTTCCCTGCAATGGATTAACATTTCAAAATGGAAAAAAAAATTTTTTTGATAAAAAAGAGGTTATAGTTGAATATGAAAATACCCTATGATGACATGTTGACAATTTTAGTGCTTTTGAAGCTACTCAATTTTTTATAAAAATACCTTCTTCCTTACAGTTTCAATTATGATTATATTCCAGTGAATAAATCCCTAATGAGAATTCACTCTAGGTTGCTTGAGCCTTGCTTTTAGACATCTTATAAAAATCTAAATATGTATCAATAGAAACAATAAGCCATTGTGTTTCCTGCTCCATTCTTGGTTTCCTGCAAGTATAATAAAACATGGAAACTTATGTCTCTTTATGTGTTGCCTAAGCCTGTCAGATTCAAACTTGGACAAAATATGCTGAAAAATCTCATTATATCATAAACCAGGATAGTTCTTTGGTAAATATACATTAGAATTAGTCACCCAGTCTTACTTATTTTTTTAATTTGAATTTTATCTGTATACCCCACACCACTGGGTATACAAATAGAATACAACCAGGTTAAAATCAACTACTTGTTCTAGTCCTACAACATTAATAAAAATACCAGACAAGGTATTTTTGAGATGAGTGATGAGAAGAGTAGAGTTAAAGTGCTTATGAAGGAGAAAAAAATTTCATCATGAAGATACAAGGTAATCAGAACTTATTTGCCATTTTAAAATGAAGGAGCATTTCAGCTAGAATTAGGAACATCAACTGAGATTTTCTTAGTTGAAAAATGCACTTGCAAATCAGGTATTTGTGCATGCAGTGTGGACAGCGAAGTGCCCAGCTGATCATGTACACCAGTAAACATCTTACTTGAGTGAATGAAATAATTTCATTTGTTAGCACCAAACTATGGGAAAGGAAATTGAAAAACACATATGATGCAAAAGCATCATAAAATCATGAACTTAGTATTTTAGCACTTCATCCAATGTGTAGCTAGTGTCACCCAGCATCTGTGCAGGGGTGGCTTGAAAAAGGCCACCACCTTGTTGGGAAATCTTTCTCATCAGTGTTGTCTTATTTATTTCACTGACAAACAAGTTGGACTATGTCCATGTAAAGAATGAATATCTAAACTGCTGTTGCTTGCTAGTTACATTTATATCACAACCTAAGTTAAAAATAACTTCTCTTACAGGGCTCTCCCATGAGAAGGACAGTGTGCTGGACACATGTATACCAAATGCAGGGAAGAACTGCAGTTTTTCTCTGGCTTTCAAAAGATTAGATACTGCATTGCACAGGAACATGTGAGCTGCCAGCACAGTGGGAAGGGTGGAGAAAGGCCTTAACTGACCTCCAAAGCAGAAAAATAATAATTTACTTACCCAGTTCTATATGATTGGCATGTTCCTTGTTCCTTCAGCATGGATTTTTAAGTGGAAAATGATAAACACAAATTTTTCCTTCACTTGTTAAGGGATACTAAAGGATGCTGCACAGCTTCTGACACATTGGTGATAAGTGCCTGAGCAAGTTTTCAGGAAAAGCAGCTGCATGCCTGCATCTCTCAAACAGCCTTGCAGCTGTGCAGTGCTCTGGGGGCAGATGCAGCTCCTTTTTGTGTGCAGCTCTACTAAAACATTGTACTGCACACATGGGGGCTCTTCTGAAAATATCATCCCTTCAGACACAAAGGGAAAACACAACCCCTACATCTATGTCAAGTCCAATACAGCATCATTGCTGCTACATTGTTCATGTTAAATTTTACTAAAAACTTTAATTTGCAAGATGTATATAAGAAAGCAGAGTAAATGCAATGCCAGAAAAATAGATTCCCTTTATCTTACGGATGACATATCTATGAAGAGCATATTATGCTGTAGCTGAAGAAGGTAAAAGCACAATATTATTTTCTCTTGTCTCTTTTAAAATTTCTTTTGAGTTGCATTTATTCCTTTTTGTCATATTTCAAATTATTTAGAGCTGAATAATGCAAGTACAATGGGAATCTGAGGCCCAGTACAGGCATCTACATTTGGCAGCTGGTGAATAACTAATAGTCAGATCAATGGGCTTACTCTGTACCTGCACGAGGCACACACTAGAATTTAGGTCTAGCAATGTGTGAGCTGAATGAATCAGATAAATCACAGACTGTAAAAATATGGCAACAGCATAATAAAAAAATAAAGAAATCTACCAATTGAGAATAACATGATAAAGGTGAGATCAAAACTGCAGCTAAAAATTTACATAAGACTTGTCATGGGGTGTTAGAAATTCCTCATAGCTTAAAAATTTTATGGAGCACTAATAACTAAAATAAACTGAAGATGTGCAATATAAGTCCTGAAAGGATACAATTTGATACAATTTGATGCAGTATCAGTTGTAAAGTGCACCATGTGAAACTCTATGGGGACTGAAGAAACTCCACCAGGCCTTGGAATAGTACTAGAAAGAAATTCAAAACAAACCTTCTGTAAGCTTCTCTGTTATTTGGTTGTGATTTGTCTTCCTTCAGCCAGGAATGGATCTGGATGTGATATAACGTTATGTTAAATAATTCTTGCTGCCATGAGATTTCCCCTTTGCAACTCTGCTCACAGGGTTTGCAGCAGCCAAGTCAGTTGCAATCGGTGGATGGAAATACAAATTGGGCTGAAGTCTACCACTGACTGTTTCCAATGGATGCCAAATTTGAGCTAAAGATTTTTCATGTTGGATATAGGGAGAAATTAACTTCGCAGATATGAGAAAGGGTGTGGTAGAAAGACAGAGAAAACTTTTGGTGGGATGTTGGAGGAAGATGGAGAAGCCAGCTGATTAGAGTATGAATTGGGCAATTCAAGATCTTGAAAAGCAGGACACTGGTTTGGGAAGAGAGAGGTACAGCAAGAAGCGTAGCAAAATCCATCAGATACAAAAAAATCATGTGATCTTTAGCTACGTGCTTTGCTGGAACCCAGGGCAAGGGGAATATTTCTCCGTCTGCCCTGAGGGGTTCTGACTCCCAGGGAAGCACTGACTTTGACCCTCATTCATGGACAAAGCTTCCAAAGCCTTAGATAAACTAGAGACCACAAAAGTGTGAAATAGATTGTAGAGAGTAGTATAGTATGTCATATGGGTGAGAAGTTTAGGTTTTAGGATTTTTAGTAGGTTGTAGATGGGAACAAGATGGAGGGTATAGGGTGTTGTCTCGAGCTCGTTTTTCTTCCTTCTTCTTCATGGGTTTGGGTGGTATCTTGTAACTGGACAGAAAGGTCCGCATTGCGGGTCTTAAGGGACCAGTTATTAGGTTAAAAGGGAAAATAATCTGGGTGTCATTTCTTAATTGGGTAGTTTAGTTTTAGTTCAGCCTTAAAAGACCTTGAAACTGTACATCTGGAGCCATTTCTGAGCTGTTTTCCTGCACGCAAAGTCTGGTGCAGACGGCGGGCTGAAGTTTTGATAAGATAACAATAAAACAGAAGCTGAAGACCGAAAAAGTCCAATGCGTCTCTCGTTCCTGACACGGAACTGCTCCAAGAGGGCTTCCCCTTGTTAGGGGAGCCTCCAGGGAGAAGCCCAACGTGGGGCCAGGGAAGCCATAGTGCTTGGCTGATATTTCCACTCCACTAAACTTTATTTGACTTTTTCAAAATCACTAGAGTGTCTAAAAAAGGTGGGGAGACTCTCAACACCACACATGAGAGGATGTATTCAGAAGTACAATTCTCTAACTCAAGATTGCTATTGGCATCTATCAAAAGACAAAATAATACCCTGAGTATTTTCCATGACTGCTGTAATTTGCAAACATGTGCTATATGTCATTATATTAGCCAGAATTTTGGTATGAACTCTTTTGAATTACTTCTGGGTTTGCCTAGTTTGATTCTTTTCTGAAATTTCATATTTTTCTGCTGTCTTTGCTGTGTTCCATCTGCTGCTCACTTTGTTAGATCTGAAACGATTTAATGATCACTCTAATCAAGAATAAGATACTGTTTCAAGAAAACCAGCTCCTTCATTTAGCTTTCAGCACAGCCATAGCATAATCAAAGATGTTCAGTTTAATAATAGCATAATCTGAAGGACTGGAAGCACTTTGCAAACACTCATTAACCGATGCTCACATTTTCCTTTTGTGAGGAAACATTCCTGCTTTTGCTGTTTACACCTGCCAGATGTGCACCTACACTGTTGTGTGTTGCCTCCTGACTATGCTGTGAAAGACAACATTTGGACTCCAAGAGATTCCTACAACAACTTGAGTGTAAAGACATGACTTGGGAAAAATGTTAGCACTTGAGGCCAGATTTTTGATCCTGAAGATACTGCTGCTGATAACCACCTAATATTTTTAATGTCAAATTCTGCTTTTGAGCATGCAGTAGCTGTGGGCCTCCCCTCTATGAGGGTTGAGCAGACTGGTGTCCTCTATTGTACCAATTCTCAGTGAAAACCCATGAATGAGGTGACAGGGTATTGTTCCCTGACCAGCAGCTCTCAAGTGGATACTTTAATGTCACACAAAACATGACTGTGCTCAGAGCTCCTGCCAGGTGTGAAACAGAATGTAAAGGTTTTCAGACTTGGGTTTGTCACATTTTTCTGACCACATGCAGTGTAGAAAGCAAGGCCATGCCATTTCTCCATGCTGCAGGACACAAAGTATTGTTTTCAGTGTCTTCCAGAGGTAACAAATTCAGACCATTTTGGACCAAGCTATGTTGCAGTATCTTGGATCAATCACAAGACGTGTCCTGGCCATCAATATCTTGTAAAACAGAGTATTAAAGAACTCCATCCAGGACTGAATGGAAGATTGAAGAGAAATTTAGAGGTTCCTTGGGAATTTGTATTAGAGAGAGTCAGGGACAAGACTCAGTAAAGGGAAGGTGCCATGTCCTAGATTTGTTTACTTACAGGGTGAGAATTCTTGCTAGAAAAGTATTTGTCTTTTTTTTGACTGGGATGGTTAATTTTCTTCATAGTAGCTAGTATGGGCTGTGTTTTGGATTTGTGCTGCAAACACTGCAAATGGCACAGGGATATTTTCATTAGTGCTGAACAGAGCTTGCACAGTGTCAAGGCCTTTTCTGCTCCTCCCACCACCCCACCAGCGAGGGGGCTGGGGGTGCACGAGGAGCTGGGAGGGGGCACAGCTGGTACAGCTGACTCAAGGACATCCCACACCATGTGACATCATGTTGGGCATATAGAGCCAGGGGAGGAAGGGGGGAACATTCAGAGTGATGGTGTTTGCCTTCCCAAGTACCTATTACACGTGAGCCCTGCTTTCCTGGGGATGGCTGAACTCCTGCCTGCCTGTGGGAAGTGGGGAACGGACTCTGTGTTTTGCTTTGATGGCTTTTGTGGCTTTCTCTTTACTTATTAAACTGTCCTTATCTCAAGCCATGAGTTTTCTCACTTTTACTCTGCTGATTCTGTCCCCCATCCTGAAATGAGGGGGAAGTGACAGAGTGGCTGTGTGGGGCTGCGATGCCGGCTGGGGTTAAACCACGGCTGCATTACAAGGAAATCCTGCTCTGAGGTCAGAGAGATAAAACAACACAATCTTCCACCCTTTGATTGATGCTATGACCAGAACCCTTACAGACTTTTATAATACAGCTGCTTATCTACTAGGTTTTTCATTACAGATGCATTGTGTTTTCCACCCATCTTGATACAGCCCCTGGGATTGATATCTCCCCCTCTCTTACATTCAGCGGGGAATGGGGTCTGTTTTATTTGATTAAATAGCCCTTCTGCAAACAGCCATAAACACCAATCAGCCCCCATGCAGCAGGAAAGCTTTAGAGCTGGGAATAGTAAACAATTCCCTCCTGCCATTGTAATGCAGGAAGGGAGTTGTGCAGCCTATCTAGAGCAGTTATTTCATGCAAAAGAATAGAAGAATGATATGTGATTACAGCCTGGTTAAAATGCTTCTTAAAATACTCCACATAGCACTTTAATTCTCTCCTCCCATAGCTTGGCTCTCGAAAAGAAACTCATTTATTGTAGTCACATTTTCAAACTGGACAACTCTGCCACCTAATTCAAATGCAAGGAGACATAAACTGCTTGATGGCAATTTAACTAAAGAGAATAAAAGGTGGAAAAAACCCAATAATAACTACTCCTCAGCCTAAGGAAATATTCTGCTTATTTAACAGAAGTTTAGCTTCATATTTTTAGTTGACACACTTCAGGAAAGCCTGAAGTGCCTACCTGGCAATAAGGATGGAAAAGCAAAGCATCCCCAAGAGCCTCTGCTCACATTGTGACACCAGACCATGGTGCAGCCTGACAACTTGTGCAGAGGAGACCTTCTGCTTACTGTAATTATCCCTTGAAGAATTAACCCCCTACATCCCAGCCTCAGGGTTTTGTTGGCATGAATATGGTTTAATCCCACAGAAGTTAATCATAGGTTCTGGCATGCCTCTGAGGAATTACTTTTGTATAACAACTGTCCAGTTTGACCACCTGATCTGCTTCAAACTGGTCCTCTTTCTCCTCTCTCCCTCCTTAAACACAACGTAATTTTTTTTCTTCTAACACTGTGAATAAATTAATAAGTTGAATTGATTGAAATAAATCAATAAAATGATTTATTCAAACGAAATGCAGTCTTACTAGAATATTTCCCACTATATATATTGAAATGACTGTCAAAAAGCAGCCAGCAGCAAAAGTCTGCTCGGTCTCTCGTCTCCCAGACCAGATCTGTTTTCAGATTAGATATTAGAGATCTCTCTGGCTGTAAAACTTCTATGTGCAATCAAATGCATACAGGTATTTAGAAGCACAGACCTGGAGTTTGTAAAACAACCACCATTTTGGGGATGCATAGGGTTCCTCTCTTGTATTTGAAAAATTACACTCTTTTAGGTTTTATTTCTCTCCATGGTATCTAAAACTCTCCTATTTTGAGACTAGGATGACTTTAAGGGCAATCATCTGTTTTAATGATATCTCCCGATATCTTAGAGGCTTGATACTTAAACACTTTAGAGACTAGAAAGGTTGATTTCCCCAAATATTCTGCTAGTGCTTTTTAGTTTGCAATTTAATTTTCCTGTGCCATTCTTATTACTTCACTAGCATGTCACTGCTCACCAATATGTTTATTAATGTCTTGACTATTCACGGATGATATTGAAAAAAATTGCTGTTGGAGCAGATGCAGGCTGTCCTCATCTATCCACTTTTTTCTTTTCTATGACTTCCAGCTGCAAGAGTTTTAGAAGGAAAAAACTCTGAATCATTTCATGAGGAACTATTAAGTGTCTTACAGTGGAGGCTTCCTACAGATCTACTCACTGCAGTTGCTTTTGCTGGTCTCCGGAACAGACTTCTTGTTTGTTAAGTAACAAGTTGTTGAACAGAAATTACCTAAAGCTATCAAAACTGTTTTATGAATGACAGCTCCAAAAACATGAGACAAGATCCCTCTGTTACCTCTTATGCTTCTCTCATGATTTTAGACTTGCAGCCTCACAAGGTCATGCTTCGAGGCTGGAACACAGGGAATGTATAAAATGCACTCTCTCATTATTTTTATTCCTGTCTCTTTTCTGTTGCATACATCCTTTAAACAACCTGACATTTGATCCCATCATTTGCATTTAATGTTAATGCATCACAGAGTATTTGGGTATTATTAAAATATGTTAATACACAAAAACAATAGATGGAAACATTTAAGCAAGAAAGTGAACACACTACCAAGTTCTGTGCCTGCAGCAAGAGTGTGCTCTCCTGTCTCCATCTATTGATCATGAGACAGAGTCTGCATTTCCCCTGTCTGTGTGTGATACATCCCCAGAGCAGCCCACCACGCTAGGAGCCTGCAACTGGGCTTCAAAGTGACAGCTGGAGTTTGGGAATGCTTCATCTGATTGCAAATGGAAATTGTTGCACAGATCAACAGTGAAAAATTGTAAGCTGATGGAGATAACAAAGGGGATGTATAACACTGTGGAGAGGTGAAAGGTGGAAAGAAGAAAGGAATTAGAGAGCTGGGGGAAAGCTGGAGCTGCTGTTATCCAATCAGAAGGTCAAAAAGCAGACAAATGAAAAAGTAAGAGGGAGGAAACAAAGTAAAGTGAGAATTCAGAAGGAAAAGAACAAGCAGAGGTTGCTGGAGCTGTGTAGGAGTCTGTGTAGTCCCCAGACGCTCTCGGGAGGGTGGTGTTATTAATCTTCATCAGCCTAGAAATGTTACAGAACCTCTGCAGGAAAAGCACTAAGTTAATGGAGATAAAATGGAGAAATAGGAGCTCACAGGACCAGAATAACGATGCCTGAAAACTTGCGTGTCCCCTGGAGCCAAACAAGAGTGCTCCAAATCCAAACTACTCTTCTTTGTCAGGCAACTTCTCTATCAAGATAACAAGAATGCAAAATGATGTAGCAATTTTTGACAGAAATTTTCCATTGATGCTTTTTAAAAAGGGATCTGGAACTAGATTTAGGCACAAAAGATGATGTGTGGTTGTTAAACTGCACAAATTCAAATATTTTGTCACCCTCCCATAGGAAAATGTCTGCAAGAGGTGACCTGAAGAAGTAAAAGAATAACTTCAAGTTATTTTTTGCTTATCCCAAGCTGTGCTTCCCTACCAATTGCACAGACATGACCTATATCTGATGTGACCAGACTAGGAAAACATGTCTGGGAGTTTGTAACTTCCATCAGGAGTCCCTCTGGTTTAATAAAAAGCAATGTACATGCTACTCAAAAATCCAAAGAAGGGAATATCCCTCCACAAGCTGCTGACACAGGAGGAGGTTCACTGCACTGAGGCACCTCAGCACAGCTTGCTCATCCCTCATCATAAAGTTTTTGGTCATTTAAAGCTGTTGGTCATAACCTTTTTTGCCAAGGCAATGCCATAGATTGAAGAGCCTGGGAAGGTAGGATATAAAATTCTAGCAACAGCATTAGAGGTAGATTTATGGGTTGGAAAAAGTTACAAACATTTATTATCTAGCAAAAGTTTCCTTGCATTGCTTTTTCATTATATATATCCAGCATGTTTTCACTGTAAGATGCCACACCAGAACCAATATCACTCCACCAGCAGGGCCCAAATAACCACTGAAACCTTACTAAACTGACCCCTCAGTATCTTTCTGCCCCAAAGAATCAGCATCTCCCAAACCCTTCCTGGCCCCTGCAGTGGATAAACTTTGGTTTTAATTGAGAGAGCAACATGCAGCATAACTTCCATTTTGCTACGAATATATCTGTGCAGACATTTCCAGTACTCTTTAATAAATCCTCTGTGTTACTCAGGAGAGGGTTTGTAACAGCACTCAGGAGAGCTGTTTCTCTTTCAGACCTCTCCCGTGCTAATGCATAATAAATGCACTCATCACCTACTAAATACTCACAAACCTTTTCTTTTACAGAATATGACAACAGCATTGCTCTGTTGGATGTAAATATGCACAAGCTAAGCTACTGATTTGTAGGGGTGGGTTCAGCATCCTTTTCTGTTTATACCATCCTTTCTAACGGGTGCCTCCCTAACAAAGCGTGACCAGCTCAGAAAAATTAGGCAACAAATAATACTAGCAAAAAAAAATTCCTATGAGCATTATCCTGACATGCTCATGCTCAGCTTTTACAACCACTGACTGAGAATGCACCGTTTTTCTTAAATTATTTCTTAATTGTCAGTTTTCTTACTCCATGATACCTTCCAAAATTTTTGATCCAGTAAAAATCCCAGCTTCAGGACAAAACTCAGAATTTCTACAATTAATCACCTGCCAGTGCAAATGAAAGCAGCATTCATGCTGCTTAGTTATTCAGAAATTTCAAGTATGCCATATATAATGCTTGGGATTATAGTATTCAGATGTGATAGGGCCATAGAAACAAATGCCAGACATACCAGTCTGGCACCAAAAGATACAAAACAAAACCACAGGAAGCCACAAGCAGTTACTCCACATGTGGTGGTGAAGGTACACTCACCATTAGAGTGTAGTGTTCCCACCTTCCCTATGTATCAGACACACCCAAAGTTCTCCAGAAATAGCAAAAAACCCAACCAACCAACAACAAAACAAAACAAAAAAACCCCAAACTCCTATTTTTTATCTCAACAGCTGGAGACTGGGGGCTATTTCACACACAATTAGTTCTACTAACACACAAAAATTTCTACTTTTTGCACGTGCCTGAGGGTTATTTTAGATCAAATGGATGACAGTGCACCCTGGCCTGATAGTGGCAGCTGCCCCTACACTCCTCCAGAGCTGTGCTCCTGCCATCAGGATGCACTCTGGACATTTTGCTCATGAGTCCAGCTTAATTAGTCCAGTTCCACATAAGAGAAACATCAAGTGAAACCTCCACTCACAAAGGAGCCAGTTTTCCTCTCTGTACTGTTTTGCCCTATAAAAAGAGGACTACAGGGTTAGACACAGGCTACGGTGTGAAGTACTGAGCTTTGCATTTGGCCATCAGGATGAAGGATGGGGCCCTCTCCCCCACCCCATGCTCAAAGGGCTGTCATCTATCCTTTCTCCAGCTGAAAAGTCTGGACTCAGCACTCTGCAAAATGCAATTCTACAGGACTGAAGCAAAATTAGCTCCTCAGAGTATATTTTCCTGTTTCTTATTTTTACTGCCATTTCTAGTCATGGAATATGATCTTAGTTTGGTAGGTACTGTACAAAATAAGCCACCAAGAAAAATATGTTGCCATCTTACGCATTCCTGACCACTCTCTAGAGAAGAAAATTGCCTGTCTACAACAGCAAAGAAAAGAAACTTGGACACCTAAATTAGATACCTCAAGTTCCATGTGATGAGGGTATATTTATAGCCATTGACAGATCAACGTGAAGCAAGGTTTCAAGAGAGAATTATCTTTGAACAGAAGATGGGATATATCTGTGGGGAAAGCCCTAAATAACCAAGTTTTCAGGCAAACAAGTGTCTGGGAACAAGCAGAAAACTTTGAGATTAGAAAACTGCCTCTGAGATTAATGCAATGATGTTGTTGTTAATCAATGAGAACATTCAAAAGAAATATGTAGCTGGCACCATTGAACCTGGAGAAACTGAGAAATAACAAGGAGAAATTGCCCAATAAAATCTTATTTTCCCCCTATTTTTTTATATTGTATCAGACTGTTAAGAACTTTTAGCTCTCAGGCTCATCTTTTGAAGTTAGGCTGTAGCTTTCCTTTGAGGATGAAGGCTGAAAGGTCAGGCACAGAGAGGTTGTTTTTTGAGAAATACTATTCATCTGATAATGGTGGTGTTCATTAATTTAGTTCATTCTGGGGTACAGCAGTTCTTTGGTTTCCCCCACATCCCATCTATGTCAGTATTTAGATGATCATTGTGCGTGTTCCTCTCTCCCCTCTGATTTGGCAGCTATAAAATAAACCAAAGGGAGGGAAAGAGCATAAAGAAGCAGCAAAACAGGGCTGCTCAGGTGATGGGTAGTGATCATAGCACACCAGAGACCTGGTTGTCAAGGTTTTTGTTACTGTAATAACAAAGGGGAGCGTTAAGGAGTTTGAAGGAAAGACATGACTACTGTCTTGAGGGAAAACATACTTTACAAAAGGGTCCTCAGAGAAAGCATAAAGATACTTTGCTTGAAAAAGGAGTTGCACTGGAAGCTCACACAAATGATTTCCAATTCAGAAATGAGAAAGCTGCAGGGAGAGTCAGAATTCACCATGAAAGGCCTTGAAAGTCACGGCAACTTTTTTTTTAAACCCGGGAGCATTTTCAATGGAACTAAATGCAAAAAGAATTCTTTATAGAGGCCTCAGAAAATAACAATGGAAACTACTGAAGTGACAGGCTGGAGGTCGTATGGGTAAATCATAGACATGGTGTGGAAAGTAAATTGGCAAGACTTAACTGGACACACCAGCAACAGAAAGAAAATTTAAGATGATGAAGTCAGCCTCTGTAGACTTTAGGTTGAACCAAGTTAGTGGTCAGACATGAACAGACAGCAGAGGAAAACACACAAATTTGTTTTCAGACGAAAGAAGCTCAGCTCAATTCAAGAGAAGTGAAACTTCAAGTTGTCTCCGTGGAGCCAATCTGTTTGGACTTAAGGGACAGGGATAAGCTACAAATAGAAAAGACTACGGTCCTGGATGTACGATGGCCCACAAAAATTTCTGAACAGCTCTGGAAAGTTCTCCAAAAAACTGAGAGATGAGAAAGCAAGCAAAGACATTCTACCTTCGTTCTACATGGAAGGTAGAGTTCTACGTGGCACAGCACCTCAGCAGGACAGCAGTCAGTGACATCTGAGGTTGTTGAAGTGACTTGCAAAAAGGATGAAGTACATTCAGTAGCATGTAAGATGAAACAGAAGAAGATGAACTCAGATAAACCTTCCAGAAAACTTTGGCGACAAAGGAATACAGCAGGAGTTGGCTTGCTTTGTGGCTGAATGAACACATGTCCATGTAGATCCATTTCTTGATATGTAGGCTAACTCAAATTTTGACTTACCCATTCTTTTGAATAAAGTCCAACTCTGCATAAAATAACTTTTACAGGTGTTCTACTCTAGATAAAACCCGTGAAAACTCTCTAGAAAGTCAAAGTTAGATCAGACTTTATTATATACTCAGAAGTGTTGGTGAGGGAGAGCGAGCCTTTGTTAACATACCCTGAATTCTGAGAAAATGTGGTGGTAGGAAAAGTTTTGCATTTACGTTTTAAAGCTACGCACAGAATCTGCTTCATGCTCTGTTAACTGTCACAGACCAGTTATTGTACTTCCCAAACACACTGAGCTCCTGAGCTAACCCAGATAACTATTAGCCTTTTGATAATGCCTGAAAGTAATGCCACACTGTTTGCAGAGCTTTCTGGTCAGGATTCTAATTTTTATCACTGCTGTAAGTTTTTTAAAGCCCCAGATATGGCAGTAAAGATACACAGAAGTATAGGGGAAAAAAAAATAAAGCCAGACCATCCATGATAATACAAAGTAAGGGCAGTCAGTGCCTTTGGTACTGCAAGGCACCCGCCAGCTCTAAATCATGGACTGTGCAGGAGACTGTAATCACAAAATAGACAAACTGCACCTTCAGCTGTGGGACTGAACACACCAAGGTCTTAGGGTACTTGTCAATCTTATTACTCATAAAGCAGACACAGGACATCTCATCTGACCAAGAAGCATCAGCTCCAGAGGCAGAACCAGGGAATCAGGGAACTGGTGTCTGGGTTGATAATTAGCCTTATCAGCATAGTGCAGCTGATCGCTGCTCGTGAACTGAGATACACTGGAGAACTGACCCAGCATTTTTATATGCTCTCACTTCTCCTAGCTCCTATCCCTTTCTTAGCCACTGCCAAACTGCTGAATCATGGTGCACATCCAGTATCCCAAAAGTCTGTCTTGGTTCTCTTTTGTTTTCAGTATTTTTTTTCAATTGGGCTACTCCATGGCCAGAAATGTTCACAACAAAGATGTGCAGACTACCGTACCATACATTAACTAGATTTTTTTGTAGTGCAATCAGTGAGTCTGCCAAAAGAATGACAATTCCAATGGCAAATTTGTGAGTATATCAGGATAACTAATTAATTCAGGAGGGGTTTTGGCCCATCAAGATAAGTCTTCATGATGTTGCTACTGCTGTAAACAAATTAAGCATATCCACGGCCAGTTATTAACAATTTGTTCTAGCACAGAGTTGCAAATTGTTATTACCCCTTTCTTCCCCATACAAATAGCCTTAGCAGAGCTTTGCTATGGTCTATTCATAAATATTTTTACTATTACAGTATTTTCAGGAGGATTAAGGTGTCATCCACTGTGTGCAGAGAAAACAAATAGGCTCGTGTGCTTCCACTGGCATTGCAATTAGGATCACAAGAAAATCCAAATCTCAAGACCAAATTCCTTTTGATATTGTGAGCAAGTCAAAAAGGAAGTACTATGAGCCTACAAGAAGTTTCTCTTAATGGACCATCCAGAAGCATAATTTCACCTGACAATAATTCACAAGTTTCCTAGCAGCTAAGTATTTCGCAGATAGAGTTAAACAGACAGAAGAGGTTTCAAACGCATTCAGATTCTGCCTGGGAAAGGAATTTTCCACTCTGTTCTACTGAGAAAAATGAAGACGCTGTAGGCTATGGTATCATGTTCAGAGGAACAAGGTGGGTAGGATAGGGCATTAGGCACTATTATACTCCAGGGAAGAAAGAGCAGACAGGGGCACAATAGAAGCGCTTCATTATATTTTAAATGGGAATAGTTCCAAGGATAGGAAAGCCTGTGGTGCTTGTAAAGGATTAAGCAGGGTAATGTGCTTTTTAAGAAGACATAAAGAGGTATGTAATGTGATATCTTTAAGCCTAAATGATTTTTCTTGGAGTCCTCAATGAATGTTTAAGCAGGCATGACTTGGGCCTCTGTAAATCCTCTCCGAATAAATAACTTCTGCAAAAATAGAGATTCCTAGGACAGAATGAGATGCATATTTCATAACCTATGCAAAAAAAGGAAAATCAATTTGAGACACATGAAACACTTAGGAATAATAAAGAAAAAGGGAAGATAAAAGTGAATATTCTCCAGAATAATCCAGGCTTATATAAAAATATAGCTACCTGCCCATCCAGTTTTGATTTGACAGTGCAGGAAGACAAACAACTGAGTGCTTCCCTACCTTATATTCAGACCTTCAACAGCTTTTTGCTGTCTTTTGAGAAAGGAAGAGACAATAAGGGGAAGAAAATGTCTAAAGTGCCTGTGCTTTTCAGGCTGTCTCCTATTTGGGGTATTTAAAACTGCTTTCTCTTCAGGGTAAATCTATCCAGCTGCTCTCTACTGGACCTGCGGCATTTATAGCTGTTCGCTATGGATGGAACAGGAGCACACACGGTGATATGTATGCACCTGATTTATGAGAGGAACAGGACCAATAAATATCAAAACCTGAAAACTTACAATGCCATGATCTTCCCATCTTATTTCTCTTGTCTGCCCTGCCTTCCTGCCAGGAAAAGCAGGTCAAAGCAGCAGAATGCCTGATTTCAAGTGGGACTGTGCAATCACTGTCATTTGGCTGTATTGTATTTGCACTCACACAGGTGCCACTCTCCACAAAGGCACTGGTACAGCAAGCAGGCAGTCCTGCTGAGTGAGAGGGGTGAGGTGCTGAGTGAATCAGTGGTCTGCCTCTCTCCTCTTCCCCCTGTTTATATATACATTAGCATTAGACTGCTACTTTCCTCACAATAAAATAGTGCCAGCTCCACTGGAGTTGTCAGGATAAAAGCAAGACAAAACTAAAGAACTTTTAGGATTTCACAAAAATATTTTGGGAAGGCTTCACAGTCTTCTGTGAAGGCTCTTTGCAAACCTCATTTAACCTCTAAGGTGATGCAGCAAGGGGTGCTGTTAAAGATGGGAGTGTCCACTGCATCCCTGCACACCTCTCTCCCGTGGTGGTCCCTCCTATCCCAATCTTTTCCTCGTCATTACTCAGCTGAGTGGGAGTCCCTTTCCCCGTACCTGTTTGGAGCACTCATTAAGTCTCTGTTGTCCCACTTGGCACTCCAGCAAGGTTTGCTGAGGTGATGCTCTCACAGAGCCTGGACAAACTGCTGCTCAGTCACACTTCAGTGCTGATGAACGGGGGAAGCAAAATGAGGCACAGAGGAAGACCTGTTGGTGTATCTTGCCCAGGGTTATAATCAGGTTAATAGCTCTGACGTGGCCAGTTAAATTCATTAAAGACCCTGAAGAGCATTATGAAGCATATAAATAGGCCAAGGGGACCCATTAATTCTTTCTGAAATGTTTTCATTTTTTGAAATGTGTTACAGAGATTATAATCTCTGCCTTTTATCAGATACCTTTTAAAATATTAGTTTTCCTTGCCTAAGATTAGCTTTTAACATCACTTTCTTCATGCAGCTTTCTTCCCAAGCACGCCAACTACAACTTTCCAAAAGCTTCTGGTGAACAGCAGCTGGCAAATAATCTTTTTCTGTGTCATTTCTTCCTGTAAATTGAAGGAAGGGGAGAAATTGTGCACCCATAGGTAGATGTGTATGTTCATCAGAATCAGACCTAAGACCTCTGGTTTTTTAAAACTGGAGGCTGGTTGGCTTGCTCACTTGACACAACTTAGTTTTTCGACATCATCATTTGCCTATTCCTCGGAAGCAAAAGTATGGGAAATTAAGAACTCGGATGTTTCTGGTTTTGTAGGTTTTAGGACAGCAGCTGCCATGTTTCCAGGAATGAAAACTCAATGACTGTAGTCTGGAATTACCTGCCAGCAGGATATACCATTTGTTTCAAGCTAAAAGCTGTTAGTGAGCACAGCTGTGTTTGATGTACTCTGGTTTTTTGATCCTTCTGAAACTCATTTTATAATGACTTGGGAAGGGAAACCAGAAGGAGGGAAGGTTCTTGGTTTTGAGTTTTCTTATATATATACAAAAGGCAAATCCCAGCTTTATCAGCCACTTACCAACTGAGCTAAAATATGTTCTCTCAAAAAAAGCAATTTCCTCTAGCCAATAAATCTTCAGACCTTTTTTTCTTGCTCTTTCAGCTTATGACTTTATCTAAAAGGGTTTCAAAAGTGCAGTTCCCCAGGACCTCTCCTGCCTCTTTTTTTATGCTCTTTAGTCCTTCAGAGGAGAAAATATGATCTTGGTTATCCAGAGGTTGGATTGGGGATTTTTAAAACTCCAAATAATCCTTGTTATTTTTTAGTTCTATTATCAAGAGCTCACCAGTGATTTCATCATTCCTCTTAACATATTCTTTTCTCTTGTTACTACCTAGAGTGAGAACATCAGAAATGTCAGGTTTTCCTGGCCAATGGATTTTGGTGGAGACAAAAAACAGAGTTCATTTGGATTTTCAGAAGTCTCTAAATCGAGACTGTAACAATGTGAACACACAATTCATGGATATTTTCTGTAAGAAATCGTCACATATTGAAGTTTAAAATAAAGTCAGCAAAATATGATATTTCTTTGATTTGATTTAGAAGTCTCAATATAAAGATACAACACTAGGGGAAAAGCTTGTATAGAGTCACTCATCAACTTATATTGACTCTTAAACTGAATCCTTTCATGGACTCATGTTTCTTTAAAAGCTTCAGCTGTCAGCCAGAATTTGGGAGGGAACTACTGCATTCACAAATGTGCCTACAAAAAGCTCTCAAAGTGTTTTTCCACTGCCAAATCTACCACAGAATGTGTTTGTGAGACTCTTTTAAAAGTCAAATCATCCATTCCTGCCTTTGTCGCTCAAAACAAACGTGACCCAGGGCTACAACAGAAAGCCAGGATTTTCAGTGTCAAGAGACAACAAAAAAAAGATAATCAATGTCTTGTATTCTGGGGTTCTGAGTCCAGTGTTCCTATTCCTGTTTTACACCTTTACAAATGCAGCCATTGCCTATAAAAACACCTGTAAATACTTTTTGGAGCAAACAGTCTAGGTACTTATATAATAAAATGCTATTCAATGCCACAAACCTGAGAAGTCCCAATCATCCGTGCCAGTGCAACGGGCTTTCAGGAATTGATTAAAGGCATGATTGCAACAGCTAAGCAAACGTGGTGTAACACAGAGCATCTCCAAAGGGAAGCATAAGGGAAGGGTGCCAGTACCTTCTGAATGCCTGCAGTGGACTCCAGGACGTTGTTCTCGGAGCCGTTGCTCCTGTTGATCATGCGCCACATCTGGGCATACATGCTGTCCCTCTCGAAGGGGTTCATCCCTTTCACCCGCACGTGCTCGTACACTGCCGAGTCCAGGACAGTGCCGTAAGGAATGTCCGTCTGCCTCGACAGATCCTGGAGAGACCTTGATTGTTGGGGAAGAAAAAGAGACACGGGAGGCTTTAATCCACTTTTTCAAGAGGAAGGAGCTGCAGGCAGGCAAAGGGCAACACAGAGGAAGACAGGTGTCACAACACTTGCTTCTGTTGGGCTTTTTTTCCTTTTTTTTATGATTTAAGACACAAAGAGCAATATGTAGAGAAAGGAAGGGGTGGAAAAAGTGAAAATGGATGAAAAAAGAACAGAAGGGGCAAGAGGATGCTGGGAAATGCCAAGCTCCTTTGAGGAGGGGCGAGGGAGAGGCAGGGAGCGTTGGAATCAGAAGTTGGATACCCGCCTACAATGCAAACACAGACCCTGTTGTGGGGAGCTGGTGGCAGCACCAGAACTCAGGAAATCCAGCCCAGAGCACCTGGGCTGAGCAGCTCTGTGTGCTCCTGGGTTACATTGTGCAGGGCAGTTTGGTGGGGGTCTTCAGTTCCACTGAACTGTGCATCCATCTCACAGGTCACGTCTTGTATTAGTTTCAGCAATAAGAATATTTCCGTTGTACTTTCATGAACTGCTTTTTCCTCATGTTTTCATCTTATCACGGTTCATGTTATTTAGTCTAATAAATTTCTTCTGCTTTACTTGTTATGTAGTCTTGCCCTTCTCTATAAACCAAAAGAGACCGTTTTAGAAGTTTCTAAAACATCCCAAATGGGGTTTGGTCAACCAAACTTCCTTTGAACTTAAAAATTGTATATTAGAACCATTTAAAGTTTCCTTACCTCTTGGCTTTTATTTTCCTTTCCTCTAGAATTGCTCTCCTGTACCTTTGCTTCTTTAATGGCACTCATTAAAATTTCAAAGTAACTACTGCAATATGTCTACTGCTTAAAACCCATTACAGCTTTCCCAGCACAAATTAACTGTGTATAAACTGCACAAATCTAGTGGATGACACATAAGGACAATGAAGGAGCTCAATGCTGTCTAAAGAAAGCAATAGCAAATTGTAAAAGCTTCTTGCAGATACAGAAAATGCAAACAGCAACGTAGGAAACTCATCAAATTCCAAGCTGTATTTCCAAAAATGTAAATATGAAGGCTAGTGAAAATGGCCCTGTGGGGCGGGGGTTGGAAAAAATGAAATTCTTAGGTGTTGTGAGATGGCACTGAAGAAAACAGTAATGACATCTCACAGGATTTGTATGCCATGGACAAAACAGAAAGCAGGAAAAGAAGAAATCAATAGAGATCAATGGCAGCAGTTTAGATGTTAGCTAAGTAAAAAAAGAAATCCTTTGAAGTTTAGACATATGGGCTTAGAAAAACATTGACCAAGAGCTAAATTCTAGTCAGATAACATATAGTAATTATAAGGAAGGGATAAATGTAATTGCAAGGAGTAAATAACTAACGGTATTAAAAACCCTCAAATCATCTCCCTTTCTCCAACAAGACTGCATTCCTTTGGCACAGGAAACCTGCAAAGAACCTGTACATATATGGAATCATCAAAGGTGAGATGCTACATGTAATATTTCCTGAAACCAAGTGTATTGGTATTCTACCAGAGGAGCAAGACATGCCCTGTTCTATGAGGAAAAATAGGAGACTCTGGCAGACTAAGGCATCAGGACAATAAGTACTGTGGTACTTATTGCGACTGAATAGAAAAAACAAAAAAAATTGTCAAGTCCAGATAAACACCTATGAGTTCTGAAAGGTTAAATATAAAATGGCTGAGCTGTAAGAAAAATGTGAAACCTCCTTACAGCCAGTGAGCGAAAGGAAAGCAGTAAATATTTTAAAAAGTGGCAGTCAGGGGAATTACCAAAGTAAGCTACTTAGATCATGTACTTAGGTTTAATAAACATAATGAAATAAGGATTAATACAATTTTAAAGGTCAGTCCTGAAGTCTAGACCATGTTTCCCATGTTTCTCCAGGGAAAGCAAGTCAATCATCTATTGAAATCACACTTTGAAATTACTCAGAAACCCCTCAGAATTTCAAAAAGAACTTCCTCTCACCAAACAATATACAGACGGTGGAAGCAGACTGACAATCTTCACAGGAGGAGTTTAGAAACATTTCTTAGCAGCTCTGGGTAGCATTAGAAATACTCAGTCAGAGTGGATGCTCTCGAGGGATTTCAAGGGTAACAAGAACAGCTTTTGCAGAACTAAAAGGCTGAACAAGGAGAGTGTGACTCTGTGGACGGGGACAGCAGTCACGGCTAAAGCTGAGGTGCTCAATGCCTGCATTGCCTCACTCTTCCTCACCAAGGTCTCCCAGGGCTTCATGAGTACAGGCAGGGTTCAAGAAGGCAATGAACAACAAGCAGTAAGTTGTCAGGTAAATCCCAACCAGATGAGGCAGGGATTGATTGGGATCACTAGACCCATAGAAGTGCTGAGAACGCTGGCCCGTGTCCTTGCAAGGCCACCTGCTTTAATTTTTGCAAGGTGAAGGAGGCTAGGGGAGATCCCTTGCTATAGGATAAAGAAAATATCCAGACTATATTAAGAAAGTGAAAAAAGATGATTCATGGAATTACTGCTGGTTGTCCAACCTCATGGAGCAAGTCCTCAGCACATTTCTGAGAACATGAAGGAAAAGCAGACTACTGGCAGCACTCAACATTGACTCACCAAAAGTAAGTCATGCCTGACCAATTTGGTTGCCTTCTACACTAAAATAACTTCATTTGTGGACAAGACTAGAGATACTGATATAGTTTACCTTTAGCAAGGCAATCTGCCTATCTGCTTGTCACAATATTCTTGTATCCAAAGGAGGTCATTAGGTACAGCTGTGTGGGAAAGCAGATTTGATAAATTCCCAATTGGATTGTCATGCTCACGGCATATCTCACCTGCAGGCTGCTAACAGGTACCCCAGAGCTCTAACCTGGGACATGTCTTTGCCAATGACTTGGAGGAGGTAAGCAAGCATCCTCCTGTCAAGTCTGCAGATGACATGATATGGAGGGACCTGCTTAAGGACAGGCTGAAGTTCAGATGGGCCTAGAAAAGCTGGAGCAATGGGGTGTGAAATTCAGCAAGGACAAATCCAAAGCTCTGTACCTGGGGATGAATCAATCCCTGCAACAACCAGGCTGAGCACAGCTCTGCAGAAAGGCACCCTGGCAGGCAGCAGTGGGCCTTGCTGAGAGCTTCTCCTTATTTTACCATTAGGCAAAGTGTTGTGCAAAGTGCTGACAGTCTGTCTATCTGTCAAAAGCATCACTGATGAAAGGCACTAGATAAATACAGCACACTGTATTCATCCATTCTGTCCCTGCTGCTGCCGCCGGTACATTCCTGTAATCAACTGGCAGCGCTCAGCAGTGCAATGAGCTGTCACAAGATGCACACTGCAATGTCCTGTAATTGTTATTTGTCATACTAAAAAAGTCTACCAAAAGTATTTATCCAGTCTCCAATTTCTAGTGACAACACTTAGTAAAATTGCAATCATTACTTTACAGGACTCTGTATAGCCATGTTATTTCTAATAGAACAAGCAACAAAGCATTTTTGGGACATATTATTGCTGAGCAGGATATAATTGACAGGCGTAGCTACTGCCACAAATCAGTTAAAAACAGCACAAAAGAAAAAGAGCTCCTGTGTATATCTTGTGGCTATAAAAGCAACTTTGTAATTTCCAGAAGGGCAAACCAGCACAGGACATGAGCTATTAGTCTTGGAGTGTACTACAGCCAGGTATGGGAAGCAAACAGGCTGAGAAGCAAGTATGCTATCACACACAAAGGCACCACCAGCAGGGAAATAACAAGGAGAAGAATTATGTCAATGCCTTCAGGAAGGCATGTTGTAGCTGCCACGTCTGGCATCAACTGGAGTCTGCAGTGCCTCACTGTTAGATGTGCTATCCTAAAGCGCAGGATGCCTCTCAGCTGCCCTACTTGCGTCTTTTCACAGTCACAGGTGGAGCTCCATGCTGAGAAAATGATGACAAGAGGACAAAAGCAAGACAAATATAAGTGTAAACTCTATGGATGGGCTAAATGCTGTTGTTGGCAGTAACCCCAAAGTTCTGGTTCACCTGACCCTACGCTGAGAAGCAAGAAAGAAGTTTGGGAGCCTTGGAGGTGTGCATGTGTATACACTGCTGCATAGGCAAGCTGAAAATACAGCAAAAATCTATCACACATCAGTGAACTCCTCCCCTCACACAAACATGTAAAATGGGATTATAATATATATGACCTCCTTCCAAAGCTGTTTGTTTAATAATCCACAACTCTGCCAACTGCTGCCAAGACACTCAACCTAGAAGGTACAGCAAAACAAAGAGAAATGACAAACTTTGAGAGAACTACCAGAATTATTAAACCACTGAGGTTCCTTTACAGAAGAAAGAACTCTTACAACTGCTTTGCCTCCAGCCTGGTTTATAGGTTACACGTTGGTTGGTGTACCGCTGTTCCTGGATTAAACAGCTCATTCACTTTTCAGACAATCGCCTTTAGTGGACACATAAATCCTCAGCCTCACTGTCCCCCAGTTTCACCACACAGCTGCCACATCAGATTTCAAAATGAGGAAAAAGCATTTGTCAAGATAATTAATTCCTACAAGGGATCCTTTGATGCCCAAATCCTGATTCCATTAACCACACTGAAATGTAATTTTTTGATAGTTCTCAGATGAACTATCTGCAAAGCAAAGCACTCATTAGCATGAGTAAGCAAATGATAATTTCACATTTTAAAACTTTTTTTCTCTTTGAATTTCTAGTTTTGAAGCAATAACGTAATGAATGATAAAAATTGTTAAAAAATATAAAAAACCAGATGTAGCTGAAAAAATTGTTAAAAAATTAGATACCTTTAACTGAGTTTGTATACAGACAAATTCTACTTCTAGAGAAGTGACCATGCAGTCAGATCATTCAGCTTATTTTTGTCTATCACTCATGCAGCATTGTGAGGAAAAATACTATGTGTGGCCTTTATGGTAAATTTTTTTTTCTCATTGCAATTACTGGGATAATACCAACATTATCCCAGGATCAGTATTATCCTAAATCAACTAGACTAATAGTTATAGGGCTATTCTGAGGAGGAACTGAATCATTTGAGGAAGAGTTATTAACAGATAGATATATTTTTCAGCATTTGTTGATTTTGCTTAGTATTCTACACCTTAATCAGGCAGCAGTTGTCAGGTCACTTTCATTTTATGGCTTAGTACAAATCAGTTACTTTGCAATTTAAGAAATTATCTCTGCCTCCAGCTAGAAGTAAAATATAGTAGGATTTGGATATGTTTCTTTCTCCAGAGCATACCCTTTTCTATAAATTCACATCCTAAACTCAGAATTGGTAACATGTTCACATATGTCAGCCAAAAGTGTTAAAAAATGTACACAGAAAAATGTTGCAAAGCAAAAAGTCAGCTTCCTAAAGAAGTAACTGAATTTCTTTTTAGGTGATAAAATACCACTGCTGAGGTCAGAGACTTGGGCATCAACACATCTTTGTAAACCTGGGTTATAGATCAATTCAGGCTAGCTGTGCTAGACTTGAGTGCTGCATAGAGCTGTCTCTAAGAACTAGTCACTAAATTTTCAGCAAAAAACAACCAATGTCACGGCCTACACTGAAGTCTTTATTTATGACTAATTCAGATAGAGCTTTCCAGTGCTTTTGTGGGGCATTTTGTTCATTTGTCTGGTTGGGGTTTTTTTTCCCCCTAGGACAGTAAGGAATAATTCACAAGCAGATTTAGGGTAAGGGAACAGGGCACATTAAGCCAAGGGGTTTGACTGTTGTCAGGGTGAGCTGTGGCAGAAACCTGTAATATTGCCTGCAGGCTGAACCATGTTAAAGAATTAAGATTAATGGACATGCATTGGGCAATATCTAATTACTGCATTCTGTGCAACCCCCTTGCGGAAATCCTGAAGTCAGTTGCACTGAGCTGTATAAAGCCTTACAGAATTCGTAGCTTCAAGTGAATCATGGTTTAGCAAAATGTTGTGAAAAGGATGGCTGAGAAAGAAAGACTTGCTTTCCCACCATGCCTCCATTTTTGGAGGCAGAGGTCTCACCTATCAAACACGACACACTTGTTACCAAATGAAGAACATAATGTGAACTTCTGATTTTACATAAGACAAAAGATATACACTTTCCCCCACAACATGTACAGTCTAAACTCTCATGCTTCCACATTTTAGAAGTGGATTAAACTTGAAACCAGCTAACACCAGCCTTTCCTAACATGGCAAGTCCTTTGACTTCCCTGTTCACCCCACTCCCACAACCTTCCTGCAAACTGTCAGTGCTCATGAGGTGGTGACACTCTCTCCTAATCCAGAAAAACAGTGCAGTAATTTGAATAAAATCAATCTCTGCCAATGGACTCTAATTTGGTCCTAAAGGAATCATAAAACATAATCATGTCAACACTGGCTCAGTGATGAAATTCAGAACATGAGCACATCCTAGAAATAGCTCAGAACTTCCAAATTTATTTGGCATTTACCAAGAAAAGCCACTCCTAATTACTATTAATTTATGTTGCATTTGCGAAAGCGATCTAAAGATTTAAAACACATAGAAATTATGCTTTGCTGCCACAGTGTTTTGGCATTTGAAATGCTGACTGTCTTGATTTAAATGCCATCTGCAATGTGGGTCAAGTGTGAACAAAAGATGCATCCAGGAACTACTTTAGAACTTGAGTGCCTCTGCTCTTGATATTGTGCGTTGGCAGAAGGTGAAAAGCTGAGCTCCCAAAGGTATTAAGAGTAACCATTTCTCTGGAAAAGCAGATTTAACATTCATTCTTTTTCTTCTAGTTTCTCTGAATTAATTTAAAAACTGAAAAAATTTAATTCAAACTGAACATTGAGGCAGAGCACAAATGCCATCAAGTGAGGCTATACAGCAAAGATCTACTTTGAAACTACAGGGAAAGGGAACACTTATTTCTCTGAGGGTCCTCCTTAGTGGATGGGCCGATAAAATTTTGCATGCTTTGCTACTCCAAATAGATCTCTGGATACCGTGAGACACTGACGAGGAAGAATGGCCCAGCCTTCACTCCAGCTGAGCTGGGGAAGCTGCAAGGGCTCTAAACACAAACTATCTTCATATCCAAAAGTTGAAATGAATACCAAATGTTTCATGGAAACGAAATGTGCTGTAGGCTTCAAGAATCCTCCTATCTTTTGTAAAAGATATCACGAGGACCATACCTACAACAACACACTGTAATATCTGATGCTAGCTGGAAATCTGAAATGAAAAATTATTAACTGCTTTTTATATCTGTGAAAACCCACTGACTTCAATTTCTTTCCTTTTTTCTGGCTTGTCTAAAGCTGACAAGCACTAGTAGCAGAATCTGGATTATTTTTTTTAATGCTTATACTCATTTCCATTCTGGCCTTGAAGGCTCCCCAAGGTACAATTTGAACTGTTAAAAAAAAAAGAAGAAAAAAGGAAAAAAAGGAGCATCAGCTTTTTTTCTTTATTGCTTATTCATGTTTTCCACTTTGCAGTAATTCAGCATGATAAACAAACCTCCTCTCTTTTACATGCTGGTTTAAGTTCCAATTTTGGCAGTTCTGTAAACTGAAGTTTTATACTCACACCACAGTTAGGATAACTTCATTCCCTAATGGATACTAAAGACATCTAATTACTCTATTTTTGAGCTGGAAGTGCTGTTGAAAGATGTCTGTTCTTTCATTCCAAGAGCTTTCCAGCTGCAACATTTTCTACTGAATAAAACATTTTCAATGATTCTGTCCATAAATAATACAGCACAAAGACCAAGGTAGTCCCAACTGTACATAATAACCTCAAAATTCCACTGAGGCTTTTCTAGTGACATCATAATAAACAGCAAGAAAAAGCTGAAGATGTATTAAATTACAGTTTGGGTACATTTTATTCTTTTTTACACATCATAAGAAAACAGACATTTGTCACAGTAATTTGAACATTTTTCTACTTCAAAACTAGAAGGGAAATGATTTCAAAGCAGAATGCAGAAGCATATTTCATTCTTGTAAGGACAAACTGAATGAGTGAATATATCATTATAATTTATTTTGCATATATAAATTCCCATGTTGTTTCTTCACAGTCCTTAGTCAAATTTAAATTGTTTAAAACTTAAAAAAAATAAATAAATCATCTTCCCCCAAAATATCAAGATCAATGTTGAAAAACATTGACTCAGAATATCATTTTACTCCCATCCAAATTTTGAAGGGATTATAATTGAGACTACAGAGTCAAATGGTTGGGTTGTGTCAAAATGCCCTGGCAGCATTGCATCATCTCAAAATTTGTTATTTAGAACACAACAAAAAAAGGTAACTTGATTTAAAGTGTAATGCAACTGCGTGAGGGGAGTAATTCTCTCATTTTCTCAGGACTTTAGTCTGTTTTATATATATCTGTCTTAGAGTATGGAGCCCTCTAATAGATGAAAGCGGTGAGGTTGTTATCTCAGAAAGAAAGGATAACAACCATAGAAAATTTCCAGTTTGGAGTGTAAGGACTTGCAAAACCTGGGCAGTTTGGTCCATGGAGCACCAACTTCTCCCTCCACTTCCATCACCCAAGAGTCAGGACATAACCATGCCCTCAAAGTTAAGTACTGTCTCTGCTCTTGGGTCCAGCTTGGGCTTCAACTGCAAATGAAACTTTTCTGCTATTGCAGATGTTTACCAGCCTGTGTGAAAGCCTGGATTGGTTGTAGCACACAGAAAATCCTCACCTAGAGGAGAAGTACCTTTGTGTGAGCACAGTGACTGCTGGCACGCAGTGATGCTTGATCCTGACCTGTAAATTCACAGGAGGCCAAGACTCCCCCTGCTCAGTCTGTGACAATGGCTCACTGTCTCAAGGGGAATTTCAGAGAGATTTTGAAAGCAGCTGAACTAGAGGCAGAAGGACCTTAGGTGACGATACACATAAGTAAGGGACTTGGCTCAATGACTGGACTGGGAAAACAGAACTTTCCCTAAGGTCAGCATTGAGCCTGACTTGAAGGTCAAGTTCTTACCTTTCTGAAGGAAGAAATACAGTGAAATGTGCCTCTCTTCTTTAAAGTCACTCTGAGATTTTTGCAAAGAAGGTTATATAGGAAAGGATAATTTTGTCACTCTCACATACTTTCACAGACTTGTAGGCTCAAGATTAATCTGCTATGAAAAAATGGCCAGTTGTCCCTCACAGTGCTTGGCTAGCTAATGCTTCCCTGTATTTTCTAGTCTCTGCTTTGACCCAGGAGTGAGCATTTGAAGGTGAAGGTTATCACTGGAGCAATGGGAGCAAGGATAACTCAGTATGCAGCTAGGTGAAGGAGAGGATACTGGAGTGCAAAAGGGCAGGGAGAGAGGGTAGGAGACCTAGAAAGGTTGCTGTGGTATGGGAAGATGACATGATCTTGAGAAAAAGACCGGAAGGTGTGACAGAAAGAGTTCACCATAAAAGGGACAGGAGAGGACCAGGACATTCATTTTTGGGAGAAGCAAAGGAACAAAGAGACAGGGAAAAGAGAACGACATGATCTGCTTATGTAGTAAGAGAGCTGCCAGGAGCAGGAGCAAAGATGAGCTCCTAAACCAGTGAGTTTATTACTGTTTGTTGCTGTTAACACATCTCTGCTTTGGCAAGAATAGGTGAAGTCAGCTCTGAGTTCCCCATACATTGAAGAAGCATTGGGGTCTTCCTGACCAGTGTAAGAACGCAAGCATTGTGGAATACATCTGAATGGAAAGCAGCAGCAGCAATTTATACTTTCCTATTTCAAACACTGATACGGTGTGGTCATCTCAAACTCAATTGCTTCTTTCAAAATATGTATGTGTGCAAACATACATATTTATGTCTGCCACAGGGAAAAGCATCTGCTAGAGGCCAACAAGTCCAATCCTAAAAACAAAGTGTCTCCAGGGAGACTGACAGACCATAGTGAATTGTTATTTTTCTAACTTTCCAACTATTTCTCAGGAGGATAAACATTTATTCCTGTTCTCACATTTAAGTAGAACATTTATACCCCTCTACATGTATATTTATGTTTGCCCTCCTTTCCCTTGAATCATTCTTTATCAACTTACTGGATGGAGTTCTCAATGCGTGTGATGGTGAGGAAAGCTGCTAGGTTGGCCGTGTAGGAGGAGATGACAATCAAAGCAAAAAGCCACCAGGCTCCCATCATCAGTCGGGTTGCCAGGGTTGTGTATGGAACCTCTCCTCCTGTGGGGAAGAAGGAAAAGCAAAAATTTTCATTTGGCAGAGGAATGCTTGTGCCTCGCTCAGGATAACTATACCCCAAGGTTAACAGCGTAAAGCAGTTCATTAAAGCCTGGTACTTCAGTGAACTGAGCAGGATTTGGAGCTGCACCTTCTATGCAACAAAAAGCACTGAAGGAAGCCCACACTGTCAGCTGTCATTCCTGTGTTTAATCTCTTTTGCTATTGTACCTTTAATTGCAGTTCATCTGCCAGTCCTGTCCAGTAATGGAAATAGACTTCTACATCTCAGAACAAAAGCAGCCAAAGGAAATTCTTACAATGTTCTTTCCTTAGAGATCTTATCTAAAAACCTTAATTAAGTTTTTCTTTCATTCTGGGGAACGTAAAGTCAAAAAATCCCATCAAACCACAATTACTTTTCACAGTTCTGTAGGCAGGCAGATGCTTGTGATAACCATATGTATTTGTACAACTTGCTGCAAGTGAATTTGGACATGCAGGAAAACAAAAAAAAAAAATCACACGTATTTAAGAAGAAAGCAAACATTGTTTTCTATTCCTCTAGTTGCTTTCCTTTAACATCCAACTGCCATGTAAACAGAACATGAGCAGCAATTAAGCCTCCCAGGATGAGCTGCAAACTATCGATTCTATGACAAGAGCCTAGTAATGCAAGCCATGAAAAGCAGCAGTTTTTATTTAAATAGCTGCCCCAAAACACACTAGTTTGGAGTATTTGCAAGAGCTCTTTCTGTTTTAAAAATATATAAATCTCAAATTTTTAGATGAAGGAAAATGTTAAGTTTTTTAAATCCCCCTTTGGTCTGCAATATGTTTTGTCACAGCTACAATAACGAAGGGGGGATAGGTGAACGCAGCAAACACCCACAGTCAACTGCTCAAGATGTTCACCCTTTTCCTCTCTCACCCTTTTCCTCTCCCTCTACACTCGGCAATTGGAGGAGCTGATATTGTTTTTGAGGTAGACTTCTCCTAGCCAAAATCTTATGATGGTACAATGCTTGGGATTTGCAAAATCAATTTGGTACCAATTCAATCATCTGCAGATAGATTGTTTTGTACTTATGTAAAAACTCCTTAATGTTTCCACAGCAAGTAGGTTTAAGGGAATACAAACAACAATTATTCCCATTCCAAGAACAAATAATTTTCATTTATGTACAGAAACTGGATGTTTAATCAGTGTTGTCTATTAAGGATGCTCTTACTGCTTTATTCAGAATTTTTCTTACCTATACAAAACACTGGGAACTCTGCATTGCCATACAAATTTGAAACTTTTTTCCTGCATCAGTGAGGTATGCCATATATGGAATAATAATTGACTCCATTCATTTATATTTTTGGTATATAAACATTCAAATCCTTTGCCTTTTGAGAATTCCACAACTGACAGACAAAATCTCTTAGACATAAACAGCTGGAAACAAGTTTTCTTTTATTTCCAAGATGCCATGTAATCGTCTGAAATCAGTCTAAGGATTATCAAAGATGAACACTAACTTCAACATCTGAAGATTTGGGTTTGTCTGCTGCATGAATTTTAAATTACTTTTAATAGAGTATTTCTACTTCACAATGTCTTTTGCAATGTCTTTTAAATACTTAATTTAAAAATGATTTTTTAATAAAATGAAAAGAGCAGGTATATTAATTTATCAGAAAAGGCTGTTTGTCCTTTTAACTTTCAGGTGCCAATCCCTGCAGATAATCCTCACACTCAATTGAAATGGCTAGTGTGATTGAGAATAAGCCAGTGATATCCCTGCATATTCATTTTTCAGCTTAATGAGTAAAACTCTGAAATTCTCACATTTTTGAATTGAAATTAAATGTCAGAAGAGAGAGGACCATTGAAACTCACACACCTGCCTTCTGGTTCAAGCGAGGATGCTGTGCATCAAGTGAACATGAAAGCCACTGTAGATCCCTCAGCCACAGCATTCCCTACTGTCCATACAGCTTTCCCATACTTCAGTAAGGTTGTCCCCACTATTCACTGTTACTTCTTCCTCTTCCCTCCCATGTTAAAAATAGACTTTAAAACACATGAATGCTGGTTAGCCCAAGTGCTTTTATTTCATCCAGGTGTTTGTGAAGCCTTGTTCCTAATTCACAGTTGTTCCTTGTACACCAGAAGTCAATAAATGAAGCTTGAGGACAAAGCTTGTATTGATGTACAATAAACACATATCAAAGTAATTCCTCACTCCTCTAACAATTCTTGCACTGAGGCTTCTTAAACCACCATTTCTAAAGCAGGGCTGACACCAAACTGCCTAAGTGCATGACTTTTTTGAAGCAAAACAGGCAGGGTACTCCGCCTTTCCCAGTAAAAGAAGAAAAGAAACAAAAATCAAAGGAGATCTTTTACTGCCATGGTATCATTTCTTTGGCACCTGTTTGGAGACTTAATGCAATACAGTCTTGCTCCATTGTACTCTCTGCTAAAACACCTCCTGCACCATGGCAGTTCACCTTAAGAAACCTCTTCATTCTCCCCAGTTTTGTTTCTGGGGATAAAACTTTGTGAAGTTTTCTTTCTGTCCCAATCCACATCTTCTCAGTGCAGAAGAGTGCCAGGTCACTCAGGAGGGCAACAATCGCTGCTTTTCCATTTACATTACCACGACAGAGAGCGACAGACCTAAAAGATACTAAACTCGACTTTAAATCAGTGTGCAGGAGGAACAGGCATGCAAACCTCCCTGAGCTCTGCTTTCTAAGATTTAGGATGAGTTTCAGGTGTGTTGACATCTTTATGGATCACACCATGTTCTAGTTACAAGAGGTTACACACAGGACACACAGCACAAAGCAGGAGAGAGCCAAAAACACGGAACAAATCTTTGCCTGCTGCTGTCTTTCATATCATACCAGCAAAGCTTAGTAACCCCTAATGGCAAAAGGGGCCACCTGTGCAATGCAGACACACATTGATGACCAGAGTTCCACGACACCTCATTTCTATAGCAGAATTCATCAGTGGAGGTCAGCACACTGGTTGTGGTTACAGTAAAAACGCTGCTCTTGGGGCATGATGAGCAGCACCTAAAAGTACTGAGCCCCGCTCATGAAACAAATGGAAATCACAGAAGACAGCAGTCCAGGAGCTGCTTTGTCACATTAAGAGACAGATCTCAAAGGACTACAGAGGCTATATTATCATTTATTGTGGCCTTTCCAATACTCCTGCAGTAGGGTATAAAGCAGCACTACCTGTACATCACCTACGTTGTGGCTACAGCTCCCAGTATAATTCATCTGACGTGTGATGGGTGCTAAAATCACTTGGAAAAATCAAATCTTCCTTTAAAATTTTCAGATTGCATGTGCAGGAAGGGAAAGATATTTTCCAGAGTAAACTGAACTAAAGAAATCCATCTTATTGGGAGTTTTCTTAAAAAGTTGAATTACTGTAGAAGTCACAGTGAAAGAAATTACTTTTAGTCCTCCCACTCTCATCTAATGCAGCTCTCCTTCATCAATCCTAGACCATTTTAATGCTGGCCTACTTCAGATGACAGGCTTAGACTGCAACTTATCTTATAAATTTCTGTTTATTCCCGTTTCTTTCCGAGTGCTTCAATCTAAACAAAAGGCAGGAAAAACAATGCATTGTCTTGATAATGCAAACAGTATAATGCATAATTATGACAGTCTTAAATATCAGGATAAAACCCAACTTAAAAGACAAAATGTGAAACTATAAAATTACCATACAAATTTTTACTTTAAAAAAATTATTTTTCCTCATTAGTATTCAGTTTAAAGGTTTCTTCACGTCAAAAATCACGAGAGAGGAGTACAGGCAAGAAGGAGGAATGAAAACACAAGACAAATGGGCAAAATAGGGAAATTCAGGATCAAAGCCTGGTAAGATCTTGATATTTTATAATTCTGGATTCAATTTGAAGAATTCAAAATGCATGGCACTTTTTCCAGACATCTTGTTCTCAGGATTTGTCAATTGTTTGCCTGAAGAAAAACTGCAGTGAGCTGAGCTTCTGTGTAAGAAGTTTTCCAGATAATTTAAAGAACCATGAAAAATATGTTAATTGTGACTGCTTTGTTGAGGAACTGTAATGCTATCAAAATTAAAAGCAAGAATCTCAACTGTGCTTGGAAAAAAAAGGTGAAGAAATAATAGGGTGGGTTATCTGGGGACAGATTTCGATTCTGCTTTTTCCTACAAAAATTCTGTCCACATTCAGTGAATTATTGGCCTTTGGTAAAAAAGCACAAAGGACTTGGGAGCTGGCTGCAATTTAGCCTTTAGCCTGTTAGAACAGTCACATCAATTATGCTGTGCATCTGCAATTTCCATAAATAAAGAGGTGCAGATTAGAGAAACAGAGGTGCCTGTTGCAAACAGTTTAGATCAATGTGTGTCTTCTGTTTTATTTGTGAAAGGGACATTAACAGAGAGTGCGTGTAAGGGAAATAGTTTGCATTAACAAAGAGGAAAAGGTATTTTATATTTCCACTTTTTTATTGCCACAAGAAACAAAACCTAAAGTTTGACTGAGCTCTGTGATCTTTGCAAAACTCTGCAAAGTAGAACTCTTCAAAGGCAGAACCTTTCAGAGCATTAGCCATTGCTATTGTTCTGCTAAAAACTTTCCTGATAATATAAAATCTCACCTACTTTCAATTGGAAATGTTCAATTCAGTATAGGACAAAAAAATATTTTACAGTCAATGAAGCCTATACCTATTTCTACCAGCTGTGAAGTAAATGCAGCTGGGAAGTTGTCGGGAAATTTCTCATCATGAATTTTTCTTCCCTTATTTTCATTTTTTTCATCTATCCTTTGCTATTCTTCCTTGAACTTTACTTGTATTCATCCATAACATTTAAGCTGGCATGCCATAACCTGAGCTTGTAATATTCCATTTTGTGCTGAAGTTAACACCCACTGACCACAGCAGGCACGACGAAATATTCCACAGGAGAATACAGCTCCTTGAATTGGTAATGCCTTCCAAATAAGCTTTTAAATCAGTGGCTGAACTTTCTATCCTTGCACATATTGGCAGATTGCAGGGGTTTGAGAGTGGAGAAGGAACTGATCATGAGGCAGGGCTGGCAGCCAGACCTTACAAGGTGTGGAGAAGTTCGAGACCCAGCTATAGTTTTTACTCACCACACCACCTGTTCCTCCTGTAGCCTTTGGTTTGTATTAAAATGTAGCGACTTAAAAACCAAAAAATTATATATAAAAAGAGACATTCAGATATTTTGCTTCACACAGGAAACACTTCTTCAGGTGTTTACTTCCTAATGAGAGAGCACTGCATCCATGTATTATTACTAGACTGTGAAAATACTCCAAATACATTAGGAACCGTTCTTTGAGTTCATTGGAAGTAGTAGGATTGGAAGGGACCCATTTTTTTTTATTTACCAAAGTGATTATATAAAAGTTTCCATCAAATCCAAAGTTTTTTTTTTTTTTTAATACAATAGTAAAAGTCATGTGTAAACTTTTTTAATGGTTGTATCTTTTGAAATTGTTGTCTGTCTGTTTATATTTGTTAAGTCTTTCATCTTGTTACATCCAGATATTAAGATGGAAGAAAAATTTGAAGGTTCAATTTGGCCTTTAGGTTCACAATAAAAATATTTTGGTCCTCTTTCTAAAACCTGCCCAATGTTCTAAGACTCAAGTCAGCAAACAGAAATCTTGGAAGCTACACAGCAAACTCTCATTGGGTAAAATTTGTTTGAATTTGCTGATTTGAAACTGTATTATGGTGGTAGCTACCATTTAAACTCCACGACACAGAAAGTATTTAATTTGCTTTTTTTCACAAGCACAGAAGAGAAATATTTATTGCCTTTCTGGCATAACAATTTTGAACAGTATTACCTTCACCTAATGCACCAATATCATTAAGGTTTCTCTATCTCCTAATAAAGTTTTCAGCTCCCTCCTTCCTGTTGTTTTCAACTCTGCCTCACTTCTGGGTACACCTTCTCCTCAGGTCGTTTTTTCTCTGAAGTTTGTATCATTTAACACTTTGTGTCCCTTTTCCTTTCAATATGCTCTACCTGTGCATTCCAGATACTTCAGCATGGGCAGCTGGAGGCTTGAAACACACACCACTCAGCCTGACTGCCCCTCTTACACATCACATTTTCCCTTATGCATCACAGAAATGCTCTACAGGAGCCAACCATCCTCCACTCCAGTGTGATTTGGTGGCCTGCAGCAGACACTGTCTCCCATCTCATTTTGTGCTCCAGCCATTAGCAGACAGTCACAGAAAAAAACCAAGATCAGTTCTTTCCAAATTCTCAACCTCTGAAATAGCTAATCCATTTTGACATAGTGACACCTTCCTCCCCTTTTACCCACCTTGTCCATCTGGCTTTCAGCATTTCCAAGTGTTCCTACTAGCTTTCAGAAACATCATGAAGATCAACTCTGTATTTCTGAGTCTGTTCTTGTTTATTATTCAGATTTCTCCTGCTGGTCTATAGGCAATTAAAGAATGCGTTCACTTTGTCCTTTGGTGCTCTGATTAATTTTTTCAAACCTTAATGTCTTATTTCTGAACTAAACAATCACTGACTCTTGCCATTTGTTGTTGTTAGTGTAATGATCCCCTGACTAATCTCATTAGGTTTTCTCCCTGGAAGATTGTTTTCTTTCAGCTGGGTGGGAAGCACTGTCCTCATTGCACTCCCAGAAGGGAAGCAATGATGCACAAAAGAAAGCTCCCCTCATTTATTTCTCCCCTTTATGTGTCAGGGAGAAAATCCGAAACTATCATTCCTCTCCTTCAGGCTTATTTCAAATCACTCCTAGTTATCTGAAATCTGTGAAGGAGTGTGAGAAGCTGCATCTTATACATGTAAAGATCCTTATCAGCAGCTCTGGAAGCCAGCTAACCTGAGGGTGTATGCACAGTCTTGTGGAGGCAGATGTAGGCTTTCCCCAAACTCCTACCAAGGAGGCCAGGCACAAGCCAGCTCCAATCTGAAAGAGAGATTACCATGCTACCTGGTCACCCTCTATTACTGCTGGCCAGCAATCACCTCCAAGCTATACCTCATATCTTGAAAACTCCCTCTGAAAATCTTCCATTTGCTTCTGCTGTGTAGCTGTTTGGATGTGCCTTTGGCACTTGACTCACATACTAAGGCTCATTGCTCAGCTCTGTTTTCTCATTAATAGGAAAAGATTACCCATGCTGAGATTTCAAATGCTGGGACTAATCAAGGACCAGTGGCAGTGCCACAAAAACCCTCATCAAGTTACAGCCCAGAGAACCCATCTCTAAATCTGGTCAGAGGGCCTTGACATATGACCTGATGGACAAATAGAAATATCCAAAAGGTTAGTGAAATGCCCGCTCACAAACTATTTTGCTTAAAATACAGGTTCTTCAGTCATGTTCCTTGAAAATATCCTCTCTGAAGCTAGAAATTCCTCTAGCATCAAGGAAAGGGTCAGTGCTACCCAGTGCAAAGCATTTCAGGCTACTACAGCATTGCTCAACACTGGATTAGCAACCTACTGCGTTTGTAAGTTTGAGTCTCTGCTATGTCTATTACCAAATTATTTTTTCATCAATCTTCAAATACCAGCCTGCCTAACTTGCTGTGTCTACTGTAAAAGCTTCATTCTAGTAACAGAGGGGTAATCATTTGGCCACCAGGCTCCCTTGGAAAATTCTGCCAAGATACTGCAGGAACTGTCAGACATCCTCGAGTAAAATTTTGTTTGGAAATTAATCTATTTGCAGCATCCTGTCAGATGCACCACTTCACTACATGCTCCCATTTTCCCCCTGGGTCTAATTTATACACGACAGTAGTTAGAGGCACTGCGAAGATGAAAAATAATTTGTGACAATAGCACCCCTAAGGGCAAAGCAAGGAGGGCTTCCAGAGACAACACACCTTTAGGTAAGTGGGAGCTGTAACTACAAAGGTCAGCTTTAACTCTGTCTTAACCCTCAGGTACTGATCACACTCCTTTTATAATGTTCACCATTTCCACTAAGCTGTGACTAGACACTGCAGGATTCAGCCTCAGAATAGTCTAGATAGAACTGTGATCTGCTGCTACTTTTAAAAGCTGCTGTGTCTTTAAAGTTGCAAAACTTTTCCATAAACCAAACTCTATTCCTCCTAAAAAAAAAATTATCAGGTTTGTAGAGAAGAAAGCAGAGAATGAAAACAGAGAAAATTTGTTTTATGGGAGAAGCAATAGCAAGTCAAACCCAAAATTGAATGGACTTTCTAAAAGGCTATTTTAAACAGAAATTCAAGCCTCTATCAAAAAGGAGAGCAGTACAATGACAAAAATTTTAACTTATTTTTTCTATTCAGAAATTTTTAGATAAACCCCAAACATTAAAATATATACTGGAAGTATAAAAAGGGTCTAATAACTACATTCAAGTAGAATAGTATCTAATGTGATAATAAAAAGTCTAAACTCTTTTCAGCTGAGCTGAGATTCCAATTTTCTGCATCACTAGCAATGATAATGTTACACAAACAGTGTTCAATCATTAAATTAATTCCCATTAAATCAATGTCCTTAAAGGCCAAACAATCCTTTAATAATTACCTGATTAAAGTGATGTTAGCATAACATATTACTTATAGTATATTTATAATTCCCTTCCCAACAATAAATCGTTTCTTTCCACCTATCTTGCTGAAATGGTGGCAATAATGCAAAAGTTGGGAAGGGAAACATGTTGTATCACCATTTAGCAAATGGCTGTGCTCTAGCTTCTCCTGGTGTCTGTGATGCTTTAATTACACACATTAATCAGATTTTCATTCCTATTATGTAGTATTTACAGGATCAATCTTCAAGACCCATAGGAATCAATTCCTGGCTTTTAGGCCTAGACTCACAAGCTTAATGACTTATTTCAGATATTAACAATTTTGCACTGGTCACTTTCTGTCTTTCTGTGGAATTAGCAAAATATATTTTCAACTGCAAATCAAAGTTCACAAGAGATAAAAGAAAATGTTACAAACATTAGTTTGCATTAATATGGGGCCAATACATTGCACTGACTTGTGCAACATTATCAGAGAGAGAGGGCAAGAGTAGCCTTTACAGTGCTTCCAGAAGTTCTGGAAAATATATCACAAAGTATATTTTGTTTTTCTCTTCTGCTGCCATTACAAAAGAGGAGCAATGACTGCAGCTAAAATGAAAATGGAGGCATCCACTAGTATTTGCTGAAGTTACTGGGAGCCTTTAGATTAATCGTTACTAGTCTTATACTACAAGTCTTGATATTTGAAAGTGTATCTTTTGATACCTGTAACTGTGATCACATTGGAACTGAGGCATGCTGTCCACCTCTCATGAATCAGTTGGCCAAAATATACTGTATTAATGCTGCTGAAATGCATTGGTTTATTAGAAGACTTCACAGGGTTTCAAATTTAATTTTGGGGTTGCCAAATATAGGACCATTCAATTACATAATCATAAATAACTGTGCAATAAGCCTAGCAATTTTACCAACAGCTCTTTGCAAAAAAAAAGAAAAAGAAAAAGAAAAAGAAAAAGAAAAAACTCTCATCAGATAATTCATTGTTGCCACTTTCAAAACATAGGACGATAATTCTACAGAATATAATTATTAATATACACACACAGAGAAGAACACAGATTAGAGCTCAATGGGCATTTTCAAGAAACACAAGGAGCCTCTGGGGATGCTCTTCAGGAGCCCTGTGATGAGATTTGTGCTTTTAAGATGGCACTTGATTGCATGCCTGTGTAAAGGTGCTATTTGCAGCCACTGGGAAGGCATCAAAGTGATATATGCTTGCTATTATTTTAGAGGATATTGGCACTGGATCTTAACAAATAACCTTGCACACTGGCAACATTTAGATCAGATTTCAAGAGATGCTGAGACCAAATCTCTCAATTACTAATGGCTGGATTCAAAGACTGTGAAGCCTCAAGGAATCAGCCACAATTATCATCTCTGGTACATATTCATAAGTAGCTGAAGAGATGATGTGTGTGTTACTGTCACATACAGTTTGCTTAGTGTGGTCTTTCTGCACACTACTGACAGAGTTGTACGTAGCACCTTCAGGGACAGCAGAGAGAACTGTGCACAATGGACTGAAAACAGACCATCTGTATGTAAAATTAACATTAAGCTAAACAATGTCATTAATGTGGTATTAAAGCGTGGCTTTAGTGAAGAGCCTGTCAGAGAGGGCATTATGAAAATAAGGGAGAGAATCCCCTTTGGCTGAAACTGAGCAACTGTGAACCAAGCAAAATACAAAACAGTGTGCAGTGTGACCATAAGGACAAAAACTTATTCCAGTAAAGCTCTCACATCTTCTGACAAGTAGTTTTCCCCATAATCTTTTTACCTCTACATGATTCTGTGACTCAAGATTTTAGGGGGTGAAGGGAATTTAAAAAAGGATTACACACTACAAAGTATGGTTTTGCTTGAATTTTTAAAGAATTATGATCTGTTTTATAAATCTGTTCTTCCAAGTTTTCCAAGCATTCATCAGTACAGAATGACCCCTGACTACTTCAGAGACAAGTGAATCACAGGCATCTCGGACACCTTGGTTCAGTTTTCCTGTCACTAATTCTAGTTATCCTTTAATTTTCAGAATGCTTCTCTGCAATGAACTCCTAACCTTATAGAATTCAATCATCACCAGTGCAGCAGCTCCAATGATGTTCCTAAATAACAAGTTTTAAAATTTAGACTAAAATTCCACGTCAGGTACGTCCTGCAATGTTGTTATCAAAGTGATCTTTAAAACTCAGATGGCCGAATGTAGTTTTATGACAGTGAACAGAGGACAGAATGAAATCCTCTTTCTTTTAAGTTTCACAGAGAAAAATGCTATAATGTCATTTATTGATGAAAATCACTAATATGAATGCTTATGTTTGAAAGTGGAATAACCTGGTTTTCACGGCAAATCAGCTATCACCCTGCTTAAGATCACAACTCAGGTTTTTCAGAAGTGAAAAGTGACTTCAAAGGTGACTTTACAGGATAGTGAGGATTTTCCTCTTTGGGGATATAGAAATAAAAGAAGCCATTGTAAGAATTAGGTACATGCTTATGGCTAAAAATGTTCTATTAGCAAGTGTATCTGGGCATGAACAACGAACACCCCACTCAACAGATTTATTATCCATGTTCCTTCACAGCCTGTTTGCAGATGACTTTCTTTCCCCTTCATCTCTACCTCTACTCTGTCCTAGTGTGGAGCAAGACAAGACTTCAGTCAAAACCACCTGTGTTCCTTCATCTCTCTCCTGCCTGGTAGGTGAGGTACTGCACATTTTTAACCCAGCCCCATCTCACTAACTTCAAAAACACTGAAGAGGTGAAGTCCTACTTTAAGATCTCTCCCTCCACTACTGACAGTGGAAGGATAAAAATTAAGCAGCAGGAGATTCCTACAACAGAATGCTGCTATAATGAAGGTAATCCCCTTAGTTTGCATGCTGGGATGCTGACTAGATGAAAAAAAATACAAATAAAGCCTCCCCACAGCCCTCATTCTACCATCTATGCTGAGACTCGTCCTTCATCTCAACAACCAGGGAAAGGAACAGGTTAGTTAAAAAAAATAATTTGATAGCATTTTTGTTTCCTTTCTACATTAATTTTGGTCTAGTCCTTTTATAAACCCTTCAATATTACAAGAGGTCTGAGGAAAAAACCCTCAGCTGCTGAAAAAGGGAGACTTTCTGCCAGCAGCTTGAAAACCTCTGCTACTCCTGTCTTTACAGCTTTCAGGCAATTTTCCTGGCACCTACCCACCAGTTGATGTTGTGAAGTGGCTCTGCATGGGTGGATGCAGCTATGGCACAGCTGTTGCAGAGGAGGGACTCCTCACAGGGCAGAAAAGCAACAGAAAACTACCGTGGGTTCCCTCTAAAACCCATGTTTGTCTGGTGCCTTGGATGTCCTCAGCTGAAAAAGGCTGAGCAGTTTGCAGATGAAACTGCTGGCATCCCAAGCAGAGGGGGAGTATTTTTAATAAAGCTAAAACTCATTTCTCACTTCCTTCCTACCTTAAACAGCTGAAGTTGTCAATTTAACTGTAAACTCCTGTGCAGGAATATCAAATAGTAGGACAAGTAAGACTTGCCTCTTCAGCTTCTAAACATCTTTGAAGATAAACATGGGGGTTACTCTGTTCCTCCACACAAGAAATGGCCAGTTCCTGACTAAATGGTTCTTCCTTGTTTCCTCAATTAAATGTATATTATACAGAGGTGAACTCTGAAAAGTCAAAATTGGTTACCTAATCTGAATCTAATTTATTCATTCTTTACCCAAATACAGCATATGGTCATATTAGAAATTACAACTACTAAAGAAACTGTTCTGAGTAAAATATTCATCTTAGGATGTTTTTGAAAGAACAAAGAACGATAGACAGATGTCATGACATCCATTTCTAATTTTCTTTTGCCTCACTTGGTCTTCATCAGGGTTTACACTACAGCCAGACAGACATTAGCTTCTCACAGTCAATCAGAGCTAGTCTTAGGCAATTAAGGTAGTTTTTGGGCTTTCACACTGCCATTCATTCTCCATCTCACAGACGGTATATCAGACACAAAATCTCTAAATAGACTGCCTCGTGTACCCAGTGCTATTATTCAAGCAACCACGTGCAGAGAAGATGTAGAAATGCATTATTTAAGATGCCTCTGAGAACTGCCTGAATCTTAACTTCAAATTAGGGGAAAATCCAAGCATATCCCCCTGGTAGTTTCACACGAGTGATATCACATTGCTGCAAACAAATGCCCACACTACTGAACATTTTACTTGGAGCATGGTTATTCCATGGAGCTAGAGTTTCAAAAAGAGACAATCAAATAAACCTCTGAAAGGACATAAAGCTACATCCAAGGCTTAGAGAAGTGTACTGCATACATGACAACAGCTCTCAGTACATGCTGTAAGTTTCAGTGACCATTTGTGGTTTGCAAATACATTTGAGACACAGGACACAATTGCCAAAATGTACTCATTTTTGGATACTGTCAAGAGGGCTGGCCAAACCACTGAGACATGTAAAAGGAGCTTGGGTACCACAGGGCTGCAGTCCCCATTTTAGAAAGGTGACTTTATGAAGGTAAATACACTTACTGATGCGCTAGCCCAGGTTTAATCAAAATGACATGAGAATTTGGGGGGGGGGTCATACTTTAAGGTGGAACTATCATGCCACAAATAAATCTGCTGGTGTATGTAGTTTGTTTCCTAACATGTTTGGTATCTGATTTTCATTTTCCCAGCTCAGTGCTGTGCATTTTAGGCTCAGCAAGTCTGCTCCCCTTGCAACATGAATATGTCAAGACTGACATTAGTTTGAAGAGCAGTTAAAATTGTTAATTCATGAGACTGGCATTTAAGTTTTGCCTTCTATCAGAAGGTATAAAACATGTTTTTATGAAGGAAGATGGGTAACATCTCCATTTTAAAACTAGGTGCTGATATCTAAGATATTAAATAATGTTTTTGTGGTCAGCCAGCAGATCAGGTGCAGAAACCAAATTAGGAACTAGGTCACAGTCCTAAAGCCTTTACTTTATACTGCATCTTTTTCGTATTTCTAAACATTACACACCCCCCCCCCCAAATAAATCAGATTTCATCACTAAATATGATAAGTGAAGATATAATTAATTTCTAACAGAATTTTTCCAGAATGATTCTAGAGTCTTCCTCCGAATATTAAATATCTAATTGTTGTACAGTTAATTAAGAGAAAATGTCACTAAGAAAGGATGTTGCTACAGCATAATAGTTTCCTGCTGATAGGGATATGCCAAGAGTGAGATAAGCAAGATGGAGTAATTTATTAAGCAACAGCAGACTCCAGGCAGTGCATTTCAGGAGGATTATATCACACCTTAGGTGGTAATACAAGGAAGAAGACTGAGAATTCTGAGCAGCTTTAACCATCTGAGAAGTATTATAATGACTTTGAAGCGCCAAAGCTCGGAGGCTGTTTTATTGCTCCTATGAAATGTAATTTACGCAAGGCAAACAGTAAGATTTGCTCATTTACCAGGTATTATCAGCATAATTGGCCATTACTGACACCACTGATGACCAATCAAAACCTCCAGTTGTGACCAGCATCTTAAACAAATATAAGGGGATAAAAAAATGGCCCACTAGTGATTCTTTAACATCATCCATTTCATAACTTTTCTAGGTTAAGCAAGTGTATTAAGATCTCTGAAGAAAATTATATTTTTGCAGCTAATACTTCAAGCGCTCATTATCCTGTGGTCAAATTCTATTTACTAAACTATAATGAATGTTTGTTTTTTTGCAATCACTAAGAAGTGATTAAATCTTGAATGATTCAGCCATTTAAAAGATATTTTCTATTATAGCAAAGAAACCCAAACTCAAACAAAATAGAGCCTTGCATCTTTACCTGCATTATCTAAAATCCTGCCAGGCCAATCCAATAATATTTTCTCTTACAGAAAAATTCAAAGCAAAATGAGCAGAGTGTGATAAGATAGAGGCTAAGTCTTTTATGGTGTCTTTCATATCAAATACAAAACATTGCAGTTTTCTCTAACTTCATTATTTTGTCAACATTCCATTGAAATCTATTATACTAAGTTAGCTCATCACTAAATTCTGAAGCAAAATTTGAGAGGCTGCCTTCAAAACAAAATCCCCAAAAACATTCTTCTGCAAGTCCTTGGAAAAAAATTATGCAACATTTTACCTGTCTCAAAAATTGATCTATTATACAAAAAGGGTTGGCAGTAACTCTAGGTCTTGAACTTCTGTTTCTTAAATCATTGATTTTCTCCAGTACTGGTTAGAGCAGAGTGCTCCCTAGAGCATTTTGTAACAAGAGCCCCTAATAGGAAGCTAATAGAAAACCTTCAGGAGATTAAACTAGGTTCTCAGCAAGTATAAAAGTCATCAGACTGTTGCAGCAACTTGATTCAGCTGATCTCAATGAAGATTTTAGTAAAGTTTTTAGAACCCCGAAATTTCTTCCCTGAGAGTTCATATGGCAGGTTCCCTATACTGGCAAATTCTAATAAGGGCAAAATTTGAGGGAGTAGCAACAATACCATGGCTAAAGGGAAGGTTGTATAGAGTAGCACAAAAGTTGAGCAAAGTCCACAAAATATATAATTATTCATGTATCACTCGGACTCTCTGAAGTAGAAAGGGACCTTATCCCTTTCTTGTCCCTTTCTTGTCCCAAAGCAGGGCTGCCTAGAGCCAGATTTCTGTCCAGTTGTCAAAGGTAATATTCAAAAGAAGCAAAATGAGGATCTTTAGCCACTTAGTTTTCTAGGATGAGCAAAAGGAAAATAACAAATTCAGAAGCTGTGACACTAAACTTCAACACAACTGCAATCCTCCACAGTCTGAATCTATGAGTTTGCTTCATCTTTAGATAAATAGACAACTCAGAGACAACAGATATTATCTTAACTACTCATGCCTGAATTTTGACTTCAATGTCAGAAGCATTTGCTTTTAATATAACCCACAGCAGCGTGGCTGAGATCACCTAAAAGTCTCTGAGTGGTCACAGTATATTGCAAATTCAGTGGGTATATTGGGTAGGAAGCCAAAGCATTCCAGTGCACTTCCTGCCCTTTTTTTTTATATTTTTATAATGAAGGACTTGAGCACAGAAAAAAAAACTCCCTTTGCCTTTTATATACTTTCATATTAATTGAGTTATATTGCAGCTTTATCCTCATATATCTTAAAAAAATAATGTAAACTATTTTGGCTGATCTCAATAATGAATGAACATCAAATAAAAAGGGAAACTTAAAATATATCTCCATATTAACAGTCTCAAAATTGCTCCTAGAGTGGTCACTGAAATATGGAGGTAAGAAATTGAAAGCCAAGTTCAAGACCTAAATTTAAGTGATACAAGTAGCAGTCACATTAAGTTTCAGTCTACCTTTAAGGAAGCAACTAAAAATACTTAAATTTTTTAACTGAGTATGACAGTAATTATAGACCTGCCTTAAAAACCATTGGATTGATCTGTGCTGACTTTTGCCTATAGACAATGACACAGTATTTTTCTTTAGTGTTTCAAAAATTGGAAAAGGTCAAAACTTGTTAATAGCATTTGAACAAGACATCAGAGTCAAGGCTGGACAAAAATAAAAAGGGACACAGTGAACTAAAGCTACTTGCTAAAATCTGCCAAGTTTTTAACTATTTCACAAGGAATGAGCTCTTTGTTTCAATCATAATAGGTTATGAGTTTCCTTAAGGAATGAGTTGTATTTTTGCAGCAGAGGGCTCTCTTCAGAACCATGGCAGGTCTGAAGCCAGTCTGCATGCTTGCAAATTTTTCCTCTGTCTAGAGGAAAGAAAGAGAAGATGATGCCACAAATTTTGTTAGCCCCAAAAAAAGAATCCAGAACTATCAAAGCACAAGTAATCTTTGGTTCAAGCTGCTTTGTTTCTGTCAGCACAGGGCATAAAATCATCTTTGGCTCTATGTTTTGATAACAGAAATGAGTACCTTGTCATGCTTCAAATCGCTGCTGAAAGATTTCTTAAGTGAACGTGACAGTATTTGAAATGCCCCATGCTGCTACACTTAAGATTTGCCAATCAGAATTAATAGCAACAGATTTACTATTCCAAAACAAATAAAAGCTGCAGTTTTTCTGCTGAATGAAGAACTGATGAATGAAAAGAGAGGCAAAATCACCACCAAATCACCAAAATAGCCAGTCACCCTGTCAATGAAAATTATTTTCATATGTCTGTATTCACAAGGATTAGTAAACAGTAACGCTTCAGCTAACATAGGTTTTGTTATATTCAAATTGAATGTGAAATACAGGCTGGCATTATAAATGGATCTCTTACTCTTTTGCACTGAATTTCTGAATTCTTCTTAGTCTTTATGTTTACATCAGTCAGTAAGTGTATTTTGGTATAGATAAGTATAAGTAAATGTATTTTGGTATAAATTCTTTTCAATGTGTTTCATTTTTCCTTCTAGCTAATTCAGGACAGTTCTGCTTGTTGTTTGAAGGAGAGAAAAACTATAGATACATGTCTATAGCTTTCCCTCACTCAGTAGGAGCCAAGTGAATATTTTACATTATTCTAGTGAATTCTATAGAGTTGTGTTGAAAATCCACATGGTAGAGTGGTAAGGTGTCTCTCTGTAAATAATTCCTTCCACCTTCCCAGTTCTGTGAATTTCTTTTCCTGAAGTTGCACAACAGTTTTGGTGCCCCCAGATGCTTTGTACCACCAGCAGGTTTACTGAGTTGCACCTCATGTGTGACACCTCTTACCACAGGGAGTGGATGCAGATCTGCTCAAATAAATTTTTTTTTTTTTCCCTATTGAATTCTGCTATTGTTGCCACCTGGTCCCCCTTCTTTACATCTAACTTCTTCCTCAATTTCATGCTGATTTTCAAGGTTTTTGATTTTTCATGTTCAATTTTAACAATTTCTCTCTAAGCCCTCCTTAAGCACTCATTTTCATTGATTGGTCAAAAAATGCTTTTATTTTTAAGCTAACTGAGTATCTACCCAAGGGCTCCCTTGTGGGCTACTACGCTGGACCTATGAGTTAGGAAATTTCAGGAAACCAGGCAACACAGGCTTCCTTGGATAAACATGTGGCAAACAATTCAGGTAACAATTGTTCAGACTGAGGTGTGTTAAACCAGTTGTGCCTCCTCTGAACCTCAGCTGGGCAGTCTCCTAGAAAGCTTTTAGGGACTCCTGTTGGGAGTACAGGAGGGATGCTCAGGCTAATAAACCTGTGTGGAATGGCTCACATTCGTGCAGTAAAGAAACTAATTCACAAGCTCTAACCTAACAGGAAGACAGATGTAATGAGTCTCATTCTGTAACAGACCAACTGCTCTCTCACAGCTGGATTTGCTAAACACTTACACTGGGGATATTTTAGACAGAAAGAGAGCTTTGTAAACCCCCTGTATACATTCAAAAAACTTCTATAGGTCTCAGCTACTCTGAAGTCTTTGGTTTTGTTTATTAAAAAAATAATCACAAAAACCCTGAAACTATTTCTTCAGCTCTCCTCAGCTGACCATCACTGCTCAATGCCAATGATAATTTTAAAAGTAATGTCTCTATGGTTATGTGTTTAAAATTGCCCCTCTCGTGGAAAGTCTCAGCTTAAGGTTTTCTTCTTGTTTTGGATAGTGACATTATTTTACCTTTTTTTTTTTCAATTCTAGGAGTTTCATACTTGATTTTCATGGATAGCTTTAGCTTTTACGGATGTCATCTGATTGTTTTGAAAAAAGAATAATGTAATACTAAATCACATGTTGCCAGTTTTACATAAATATTACACCTTTACCTATAGTGTTCCATCCAAAAACAGGTTAAAAATACAAAGAATGTCTGCGAGTTTGGGGCTGTAGTGGCCATGGCTCTTTGTAGAGCAGATGCTCTGTGAAATTAAAACAGGTGTGCCTGCAGTACCAGCAGCGACTGAGGAACAATTACATGGATAAGCAAGAAGGTGTTCATTCTGTTGTTATTATCTAAACCCCCTTTGCTCTTATATTAAGCTGTGTTTTCTTATTCCACTTTGCATTACAACCTCAACTTGTAGACCAGAATTCCAAGCAGTATATACCCAACCAAGATCTGCAATCCTGATGTCTTCAGGATGCATGGTTAAAACTCTGCCAGAAGAGTAACATTGTGAAGGACTTGGGAATATAAGCAGAAGTGGGGACCACCCTGGGCTACACCACATGCTAGATGGGATTGAGAAAGCAATCAGGAAGGCCAGAGAAGCTTGACTCTAAACATTAGATAGGAAAAGTGAAATAAATCAGAAGAGGGAGGAAAGAATATCAGACACAGTAAGATCGTTTAGCACTTAGTTTAAAATCCAAATTCCAGTATTCTCTGTCTGACCGGGTAAGAACATAGCACTTGTTAATATTGAATAATTCTCCAGCAACCGACGAGCAATACTTTTTTTTACTCAGAGAAAAATCACCTTTCTGTAACAACAAAACAACAAATCACAAGCTAGCATGTAGTGCTCTGAAATTCTCAGGGTTCCCACACAGGGCAGCTAAATATCTAGGAAATCTTCTAGCACAAGGCTTTCCAGTGCTCCCAGTTCCTTGTGGGCTGTGGGAGGGAGGCAGGGGAGAGGAAGGTCTCTACAGCAATGGGGAGGATAAGTAGGTTTTCTCTCAGAGGCAGAGCTCCCTCTGTCTCTTACCTTGTTGCACAAAGGATCCATAGACAAACCACATGGAGTTGTAGAGAGTTGTGGACGTCATGGATCCCATCTGAAGGCGCGGAGGGTTGAGCCAGTTCAAGAGGTAGACCAGGAGCCCCACTAAGAGCACCGTGCCAGCAATGCAGGCCCACAGGGAGAGGTCAAAGGGGGCCAGGCAGGCAAACATGTCCACTGTCTTCTCTGCCTTGCGCAGCAGCACGCCCACTGAGTAGTCCATGTAGCGCGTCGTGAAGTCCACCACGTTCTCCCTGTCGGGGGTGATGGTTAGGGCAGAGATCCCGATGTCAGCTCTCTGAGGGGAGGAAGAAAAAACAGCATGCATAAGTAGGAGCTGCAGAAAAGATGTTTGTTCCTCTGTGATTTATAGCAGCTAAGCTTAGGGAGAATCAGATGCCAAGACCGAGGTCTTCAGCATCATATATGCGAGCACAGAGAGGTGAGCAAGGCTTGAGCAGGGTAGATCAACCATGTGTCTTAGTTTCTGCAAGCAAACCTTGCTTTCTGGACTCTGGCACATCAGCTCTCCTTGTCATTATTGTCCAAGAAATCAAAATACTACAAACATAGATAATACCTGGAGGATATCTATTTTTGGTCATTTTTGTCAACCTGGCTTATTAAAGCCATACCTGCCATTGTGGCAAAAGTCAGATTTTGTGCATAGCAGATCCAATAATAGGAAATTAGTTGCCTGATATAGCAAAATTTATAAAATATTTTCATGATTTGATGATCATGACAAAGGGCTACTACCCTAGGAGCACCTGAAATTCCATAAAATATCAATTTTATCTACAAAGTCTAAAGTGCAGAAGGGCAGATTCTGCACGCATGCACGCAGTTCCTTTACGATTAATTCCTCTGTATCCTACTGACAAGCAATTCCTCCAGCAACGCCAATCTGTCCTGCAGCTAGCCTGGACTTGCTTTGTGCCATTTCCTTTTTTGTTTTTTTTTGTAATATAAAGAACACATTTCACATGAAAAGAGGATGAGTAACATTTCTTGATCTAATCATCGTATTTCACAGTATGTATTAGGTCTCCAGGGACACCAGGCACAAGTACAGCAGGTGCTACTTTACTTTTTACAGGTACAATTAGAACTTCACTGAAAACAAGAAAGGTTATTTAAAGCAGACACATGAATATCATTTTTAAAAGCCCAAATACTGAGCAATAAGACTGTGAATTCTAGATGTTTTAGTATGACAAAAGACTACTTAAAATATTTAAACTTCTACTACCTTGATTTAATCCATTTTTGTTCTGCCTAAAGAAGTGTGTGATCCTTTGGAAGGGGGTGAGGAGAGCACAAAAAATGGCAAGTCCTGAGTCAAGCTTTATTAACTCTCTTGAATTTCTTTCTTCTCGCCCAAAGAAGGCAGAGATTCCTAGTTCATTAGATATGTGATTTGAAATATTGAGTGGGAAGGTATGGCAGCTGAAACTGACTAGAAAATTTTGTAAATCAACCGGGCTCTTTTAATATGACATGCAAAGCACTCTGCAGCCCATTGCACAAACACACTCCTAATCACAGTGCTCTTAAAACTTCAGTTTAAATGATGTTATTTTATATTGATTGTTCACTGGCTTGAGAAAGTGGCAGAGCCTAGCTGGAAGCCTGATGATTTGGACAACAAAAGGGTTTAAAAATATTGATTTTCTTAAAAGCTATGAATTAGAGCTTCAGCTTTAATTTGCGTGTTAAATTCTTCGGTGTCATAAGTGGTGTTGATGAGCACAGCTGAAAGCACGGCTTCATGAATTCACTTCAGGTCCCTTCCTAACATTTTTGTGAGTGATGATTCAACTGCCCTTTGCCCATGGGCAGCAGCAAACTCAGTCAGTAATTAGAATTATCCATGGAAACGTTCAGGTTATCCGAGTCTCCTTATCCTCTCATTACAAACCTTCTGCTCAAGGAGTGACTCAAGTGATTCGCAGCACCTGCTGACAGTCAAGCCCTAGCTCCAATGAGCAAGATGCAAACCAGCCAGCATTTGAATTGTCTCCCACAACTGTGAACATAAATGTTTTTCAAACAATTTACAAATACACAAGTCCAATAGTTGTCAAACAGGAAATTATGATTGCATTTAATGAATAGCACAGATGTGGGCCTTTTCCCCTGAATGTGTATCAAAAAGGACAACAGGAATTTTAGGGGTAAAGGAGGACATGTGGAAAAAAAAGTCCTAGACTCAACCTCTGCTTAGTAGGTTAGCTGGGTTACTAATTATCAGTATATTACTAAAATACTTCTCTACCATACTAGATCATTGAGTTTCTCATTCAAATTGCAATCTGTAAGATGCTTAAAGATTCTCTACTGAAAAGCAACATACACCAGTAAAGATACTTTTACCAAATAACAGATGAATGTATGACTAATATAATTCTTTTCTGCTTTTCTCCCCCTTTTTACAGCACAACACTTTTTTCCCCATTAAATACACTGAAGAGAATTAAAAAAAAAAAAAAACAAAAACACCATGGTATCTATGGAAATACTACTTCTATTCTGCATCTCTGGGAAGCAGCCCCTCCACATTCCCCAGAATTATGGTTCCACTCCAGTTATCAACCAACTATGACAGCGGAACAATATTGTGCTAATGGAAATGTTGCAATTCCTTTGTTCTACTGCAGCAACAATTGTGATATAATTATGTCTGGCTACTTTATGTGCTACATATACAATTAAGGCTTTGAGGTGACCAAATTGCAGCCTTCCAGTACCTGAAGGGAGCCTACAAGGAAGATGGAGAGAGACTTTTTTTACAATGGCCTGGAGTGACAGGATGGGGGGGAATGTCTTCAAACTGAAAGGGAGTAGGTTTAGATTAGATATTAGAAAGAAATTCTTTACTGTGAAGGTGGTGAGACACTAAAACAGATTGCCCAGAGAAGCTGTGCATGCCCCATCCCTGGAAGTGTTCAAGGAAGGGCTCTGAGCAACCTGATCTAGTGAAAGATGTCCTGCCCATGGCAGTGGGGTTGGAACAAGATGATCTTTAAGCCATTCTGTGCTTCTGCATGTCTTTATTTCTTGAGAGGTAGTAAAGTGAAAAACAGAAAGGAGAGAGGTAAATCCTGACTTCTTTAGCACTCTGGTGTTTAGCTGTTTCAAAAATAAAAAAGAAAAAAAAGCTACACTGAAATATGTAAACTCATATTCTTTACTTACTAAATTGGATCATAAACACCAGTTTCCCAGAAAACTACACTTTTAGCATAACCAAGCTTAAGCTTCATTTCAAGCTTAAGCTTCACTATTTACTGATAGTGAGCATCTTTGATTACATACAGATTCTGTCATCTTGTTTCAAAATTGGAAGATGAAAAAAATTAAAAGCTTGTCATTAACATGTCAGATTGGATCACAGAAGACATCAGTTTGAAGAAGTAAAGGTTCACTTAGTGCTTTTGAGATAGAAAGGCAAATACATGCAATTATGTCAATATTTAGATATAAAGCTGCCAATCTGAATTATAAACATGTATAACTCTCCACTCACTAAGTTTTTGCAGCACCAAAATCAAAAAACCATCATATGTCTTACACGTTTCTCATGAATGAAACTGTGACTCCTGAAACAGATTGAAAAAACAGCAGAGGGCATTATTTTGCTCTGTGTGACCTGCATAGAAATTTATATTTATCTTCCTTAGCAGCAGTTCTCCTGAGGCCATTGTAGAGCAACATAACCAGAATGAGAAAATCCAAAAGAAATGACCTAAAGGGTCTGATAGCACTGCTACTGGTGTCACAGAACCAGCTTATCAGCAAAGCCTAGAAATCCCTGAAATGTCCCTAAGCTACTGCTGTAGCAAGCACATCTCATACACATGGAAAGCAATCTTCCTGTGGTTCATCATCAAGAACTGGGAAAATAAATTAATCTATTCTAAACTGGTCCTGTGAGGGCCTTCATTTTATCCATTTTCAATGTTAAATCAAGTTTCAACAAATGCTAGAAGTGATAAAACACAGTCCCACATTATGCAGTTATTAATATGGAGATGCAAAAACCAATCAGAGAGAAATTTTTACTCAAGCTAACACACATAGATCCAAATAATTCTCCTTTTACTCAGCTATTATTTTTTCTTGTCTCACTTTGTCCTTCCTGTATGGTTTCTCCCTTCTTACACTACCCCCCCTTTAAGAAGGTGCAATAGAAAAAGAGGCTCATAAGAAGCTTCTTCTTGATTTGCAGTTTCTCTTAGAAATGATTAAGCATGTGTTTTTCCTTTTCTGATGGACCTAAATGGAATCAGGCTGCTTTCCCTATGCTATTTGCTTCCTCATGGCTCCTCACTGGAAAAAAATCCTCACAATCAAGGTAGCATGGCAAGATGTGAATAGCAATGGTTGATGGATGTGAATATCACCGGAAAGCCCAGAGTCACGCTGGAAAGCCCAGTGTGCTCTCCCAGAAGTGGCATTAGCCACTTCTCTTGCCTGTCACACAGGCTTATCCCTCAGGCCATCTGGATAGAGGGCAACTAAAGGAATCACAGTGAGAAGACAGATAATTAACAGTAAGAGAAAGATTTGTGGTAAAGCACTGCTCCCTTGAGATGGCTTTAGCCTCTCCACAGAGGGCTGCTGCTCTCTGAACTAATCCTGTTTGTGAGATGAAGCTCTACTACAAGATGCAGTGAGAGCCTTGGTCACTTGACAGGAGAGGGACAAGAGCACCACGTGCTTCTCTCAAAAAGCATTTATTATTCTCTGAGGACCACCTTGTTCAGGTGTTTAGCAAACAGAAACCTTTGTATAGCAGGGTTACAGTCAGGTTACTTTGACTAGAAAAGGTGCATGAACCAAGCGTGTACCTAATATAAATCTTGACAATCAAAGGAGGGAAGGCTTGAATCAGTTTCCAAATTCAAATTAAAGATCACTTACTATGTTCTGCTGATTCCAGCTCCTATTTTAGCAGCCAACAGAAACGTGGTCTTCAAAGCTGGAACAGAGTGAACTAGCCACAATGTCATGTCTGTGAAGCCAGCTGTTGGCCCAGGGCATGTACTTGGCACAGCTGGGCTCCTACCCTGCCATCCAGCTCTAGCAGGGCTGCTGCAAACAAGATCAGCCTGGGACTGCTCTCCCTGATTACCAGGACCTGCACCAGAGACTGCTGCATGCTGAAGATGGTTAATGCAAGCAGTGAATATTGATCTTGAGCACAGAAATTATGTGGTTGCCACAGCAACTGCTATTTCATATGGCACATCTTCTGGAGTGGCCAAAGACACCTTTTTCTCAATGAGATGATCTCTACAACTACCTGGAAGGAGGCTGGAATGAGGTGGGGATTGATCTCCCCAGTGACAAGAAATAGGACAAGAGGAAATGGCCTCAAGTTGTGCCGGGAGACGTTAGAAAAACTTAATTCACTGAAAAGGTGGCCAAGCACTGGAACAGGCAGCCCAGAGAAGTGGTAGAGTCACCCTCCCTGGAGGTACTGAAAGGACAAGTAGACGTGGCACTTGTCTGATTTAGTGATTGACTTGGCAGTGCCGGATAGCAGTTGGACTTGATGATCTGAAAGGTCCTTTCCAAGCTAAATGGCTGTATGATTCTGTGCACTAAAAAAGAGAAGGCAGCTATTTTCCATTACCCTTGAGTGAGACTTGTCTCTTGCAGAACTCATTCCTGGCTGACACAGTAACGGGCAGAGTACTCCCACTGTTTCTGGAATTCCTCCACTTGTTGGCCAGACTATCATGTACAACTTGGTTGGGAAAACAAGGAAATACTGTGTCTCAAACAGGTTAGGCCTTTAATTTAAAACTATTCTCTGCTCCTTTACTTCCCCTTATAAAGTTGCCAAGCGGATGGAAATGTGAGTTTTGGGGGCAGAACGCAGTTCACAGTAAATAAGAAAGCAGCCTTTCAAGAACAGCTTGCACTTGGTAAGGGGTAGATAGGCACTGGCTGCTCGCCCAGAGGTTCTTTTGCCTTAAGAGGGACAGAGAAAGGGAGAGAAGGACACAGTGAACCTTTACTGTTAATTAGTTATGTAAGGGTAAGGAAGATTAAAAATTATAGACTGCTACAGTATAGGGAAAACATGGATTTTGAATTCCAAATGAAATTCCATTAACCCTTCATACACTGTAGATGTGCAGAGAGATTTCATATCTATGAAGACTCGTTTACAGCAAAATCATAGCAGGCTGGTAAATCTGTTGCACTTGAGACATGGATTTACAGATCTGGGTGGTTACCACCTTCAATGGGCTATTCCTTTGACTCCCTGCCTGCCAAGGGAACAAGAATGCCATACATGTTTTTCCTTGGAGCTATTTGGGTTGTTATGAGTTCTGCCTTACCGATCATCCATTGCAAACACATAAACAACATTCCAGGCCCACTTCCATTTCCAGACCATCTAGAATTAAGACCCCTCCAGTCTGTGTTATGCAGTGGTCTGATGAGTACTGTAGAGAGTAAGGTGTAGCATAACATCAGATTTAGAGGCAGAAAGAATGGTTAAAAATAAATCCATGGGTCATTGTAGTGTTACATCTCAAAATTAGATGACATATTTTTAGTTTTCAAGGTTTAGAAGGTGATGGAAAATCTACTTTTCTAGCTGCATCCAGCTTACCAATTGTGAATACACAATTCCAGCTTCCAGCTTCATAAGGACATAGGGAGATGGCAAAGGAAGTTTATTATTACAGTGTAGGTGTATGAAAGGTGATATGGGTACAGAATGAGTAGCTGGGTTTTTTCATTCCAACAGGCTTCCTGCTGCTCAGGAAGGCAGAATAGGTTAAACCTATCAGTAATTTTTAACCAATGGAGGATAATATTTTCTTTTTATTTCAAAATATATTACTTTCTCTTCCTTTATTGAAAGACTTAAGTCCTGTATCTGACCATGGTGCTCCTTACTGTTAGCTGTGCTTATGAATTAAATTCCACCTGCACATTTGGAAAAACATTTCTATAGCTAATGTCTAAGTTATTTACATGAATATCTACTGCAGTTCTTTAAGGAAACACAACAAATGTAGGAATCTACAGCTGTAAAAGCTACCCCTACATGTTAATTAAGAGCAAATAAAACACATATATTCACAGTACAAATGAGGCACCAGCAGAATAAAATCTGCCTAGTCTTTTCTCTCTCAATGGGAGAAACTCCAAACAGATAAGATGCAAGGAGTGGGCAAAAAGAAAAAAGGAAAACATTGCATATGCATTAGGTTCAATTTATTTATGATATAATATTGAAAAATTAATGTCAAATTAAACCGACTAAATGGTTTATTAATTAGAGAATAGATAATATATTACTCTTGATTCATACATCTACATAATGTGTTGTTATTACATATCAATAAAACATTTTCTGTTGATTATATACTTCATGTATTCATCACACTAACATTTTTCTAAGTGCTATACATTATTTATGTAATATATCACTAATTACTGCAACACCAATTTTTCCTCTTTTGAACAGCCTCTTCAACGCATTTGTGTCAGTTCTTGCCAAACTAATTAGGATGCTGTGCATCCCATTATTTGACTACATTTAGATTTTTCTTTGGTTGAAAAAAAAGAGATCACCCTGCTTCTTAAACAGCTACTAACAAGTATAATTTCCAGCCTTTTCAGTGCTGACCAATGCACACTATTCAAGTGCTGGCAAAGTGCAATAAACTAAGTTATCAATTACCCATAAAAAAGGTTACTGGCTGATGGAAACAGACTATAACACACATTTCTTTACTTTATCACACATTATTACTTAGTAAATGATTAATGACCTTACCTTAAACACCAGTTCTCCTATCAGGCCGTTCCATGACCCATCATCCTGAGGACTCCCATACTTGTGATCCGGTGCTACATAAATTTCGTATTTAAAGCCGAGGTAAGTGGCCAAGGCTTCCAACACGTCTATTGAGAAGCCCTGATACTTCTTTGGTTTTCCCAGAACATTTTCAGACACCATGACAAAGGGCTCTTCCTAAACAAAAAAAACCAAAGAAGGAATCTGTTAATAAAGCAATTATATGCCATGTTTGGGTTCTAGGGTTTATTTAAACTAAAGGAGGAACTATTAAAATATTACTTATACAAGACTTTCCTAAAATACCTTGTTAGCAGCACCCCTTACATTCTACGAAATGCTATTTTGTTTTGGATTTCCTCCAACAGAGAAATTTTTTTTCTATTATATATTGCAGAAGTAGATCTTCTGCTGTAACATTTCAACTGAATGCTTTTTAGTAATGCCTGCTGACCACACTTATGGTCAGCAGGACTGACATACACTCTATGTCTGGCCATAAATATGGAGGAATCTACAGCACTGCCATTTTCCACTAGCTGGGCAAACAATGTATCTAACGCAGCCACTAATTCATGTTGTAAGGAAAGAAAAACACGGCAAAACTGAAACATGGGTTGCTCTTGTCCTTCTACTGTAACCTGAATATAGGCCAGTTAAATTTAAATAGTTCTATCCAAAGAAACTCCATTTGATTAGTTTAGGGACAATCAATTATAGGACTTAAGGCTGTCTATGAGAATGATTGGTGAATATTAATCTAAAAGATGACCGTCACAAAGGATATAAATAGATACCAAAAGCTGATACTGAAAAGTCAGATTTCCAAACAACATGCTTTTCTTACTTTTCCAAAGACTTTTTTCCAAATAAGTTATTTTCCAATAACTATTTTGTTATTAAATTGCCCCTGCTCTGTTATTCTTCCTGTTGCACAACTAATTTCTAGACATTCCCCTGCACGTTTTTTTCAAAAAGAATACAAAAAACCAGATCATATTTCTAAAGACAAAAATATATATATTTGCCATAGATGGATTTCACTTAGGCTTGTTCTTTATTTTCTCTGAAAACATCTGTCTGATCTAAGTACAGCAAAATATTAAATAATCCCCAAAAGCATAAGGTGCTGTAATGCACAGGTAGTTTTTAAAATATGAGACATACCTTTCATTTAATTCATTACATAGCACTGTAATTTTGTATAAGGTTAACAGAAACGTCTATTCTGAGCTGCAAAAAAGTTCGTTCTGACTTGCCATGGCTTGGCCAGGAGAAGCCCATGAAACGACTCCCTGACCACTTTGCTCTGGTCTGCAAAACTGACAAGCAGATAGAAGAAAACAGAATTGATTTTTTGCAGTGTTTGTGGCCCAAACTTTAATTATATCTACAGTGGCATTTTTGTTGGAGTTTAAACTACTTCTTTATTATTCTACTACTTATATCTGTAAACTACTTTGAAGCCAGAGTATTTTTACCATTTTTTNACAATCAATTATAGGACTTAAGGCTGTCTATGAGAATGATTGGTGAATATTAATCTAAAAGATGACCGTCACAAAGGATATAAATAGATACCAAAAGCTGATACTGAAAGGTCAGATTTCTAAACAACATGCTTTTCTTACTTTTCCGAAGACTTTTTTCCAAATAAGTTATTTTCCAATAACGATTTTGTTATTAAATTGCCCCTGTTCTGTTATTCTTCCTGTTGCACAACTAATTCCTAGACATTCCCCTGCACGTTTTTTTCAAAGAGGATACAAAAAAACCAGATCATATTTCTAAAGACAAAAATATATATATTTGCCATAGATGGATTTCACTTAGGCTTGTTCTTTATTTTCCCTGAAAACATCTGTCTGATCTAAGTACAGCAAAATATTAAATCATCCCCAAAAGCGCTAAGGTGCTATAATGCATAGGTAGTTTTTAAAATATGCTACATGTCTTTCTTTTAATTTATTACATAGTGCTGTAATTTTGTATAATGTTAACAGAAACATCTATTCTGAGGTGCAAAAAAGTTAGTTCTGACTTGCCGTGGCTTGGCCAGGACAAGCCCATGAAACCACTCCCTGACCACTTTGCTCTGGTCTGCAAAACTGACAAGCAGATAGAAGAAAACAGAATTGATTTTTTGCAGTGTTTGTGGCCCAAACTTTAATTATATCTACAGTGGCATTTTTGTTGGAGTTTAAACTACTTCTTTATTATTCTACTACTTATATCTGTAAACTACTTTGAAGCCAGAGTATTTTTACCATTTTTTCACTAATCCTATACCTCACTAATATTTTTAGCTCACTGGAATGTCTTTCCATATGAACAGGTGTCACTGAATTGCAGGCAGGATGATCTTGAAATAAGAAAGCATCTTTTATAAATGCTCGAGCAAATATTCTCAAGGACAGCCACATGCTGAGGATGCTGCCAAAGAAAAGATGCAACCAGACTGCAGTGGCAGGATGTTCTTTTCTGACTCCAGGAAATCCAGGGAAAAAACCCAACCCCAAACCCAAACCAAAGAGAAAACAAACCAAACAACTCCACCCTTGGGAAAAACAAAAACAAAAAAACCCCAAAAATTAACGGTGGACTGCCTTAAGTTGTTATTTCTAGTTGTCAGATGGAATTTCTTTCTTCCATATTGTCCAATATCAGTGAAATTGACTAAAAATGGAGGAGAGAAAGTAAAATTCAGTGAAATTGACTAAAAATGGAGGAGAGAAAGTAAAATTAATTTTTAAAGTAGTTTTCCAGTGCCGAGGTACCAAGAACATTGAAGAAATTGAGACTAAGTTGATGAAAGCCTCTCTTAAATGAGAGCACAAAGTGAATTCAGCTTTGCTGATCACCTGAATGATAGATTCCATAATATAGACTCAAAATTACAGGGAAGAAATGTTTCTGCAACAAATAAAAATCGTAGTTCATCAATCTAAACACACTATGCACAAAATTCTAAATATTTTAGATTTATTTATTTAGATATACAATTTCTAAATATTTTAGATTAAAATTAGATTAGAATACAAAAGACGTTTTAGAAGTTGATAATTTTCATATTAGAAAGGATTAATTTTTATCACTAAATTATTTAGAAAATGGTTGCTCATAAACTGATTTTCTATCCAGTTGCTCATTGTAGTGATTTAATATGCTGCTTAAAATGCAGTTTGTCACAGCTAATACCCTTATTAGGACTTAATTGTCCTTTATTAAGCAATGTAATATTGTTTGCTGCTGAGAGACTTACAAAAAATCCCAATGTCCAGTGTCCTATATATATGTAATGAAATATAAATAGTCAATCAGCTTTATACAAAGCAACTAACATTTTGCAATTTTTGTTGAAGTCTGGAGGAGCAAACCCTTTAATCACATTCCAAACAAAACAAAACCAATCTACTGCCATGATGTTTTTTTGTGCAATTGTTTACATTTCTGAGAATGCATTGAAAGAGGACAAAAATATTTGTCTTGATATTTTTCCCCTCATTAATGCTGCAGCTTGAACTATGCCAGTTGTTATTTTCTTTTTTTTTTTGCACTGGGAGGGTGTTATGGGAACTATGGAAAGCTGCATACATCCCTACGACATGGATGTTAAAATGATTGTCTACATCCTTGAGAAAGTTGAACTTGCAGAAAGAAAATAAACATGGCAAAACAACGAGGACAATGATGAGCTTGTAGAAAGTAGGTGTGAAAATCTGATGAGCTAACTGATGATTTTGGAGGTGGAAAAATTCGCCTGGATGATGAAGGTTACATTCTACCCCAATAAATTCAGGAAAATCCTGACACACTTTCTGTCCAGAGCAAGTGTTAAATTTAGACTATATAAGAAGGTCTTTATTAGAGAATCCATACAATTGTCTGTCTTGGAGATGCTCATAACTCCCCTGGACACCGTTCCAACAACCTGCTCCACACAGCTGCCACCCAGAGTCCCTTCAAACCTAAATTGTTCCAGAATACAGTGAAGTGATCCAAGGAAGGCCACTGCTCCTGCTTCTACTTTTCTTCCTCTTGGAGACACCTCTCTAGGGGACTTAGGAGCCTCTATGGGGCAAGAGAAGACTTCACAGCCTGTAAAGCCAGAGAGGTCTGGAAAAGCAAACAAGTCACAACATTCATGACTGAGGAGAAAAATAAAAGAAAATGAATGGGTTGCACACCCTTAACTTCTTGGTTTTGCAAGGTTGATAATCTGCCTCTCTGAACCACATGGACATTCATTATATTTAGGGGATGGCTTTTCATCCAACCTCAATGGAGATCCTTTCAGAAAGCAGCTATTTTCATTCAGCTTTGCCTTCAACATGCTCCCTTCTTGGATGTCAACTGAATGCAGCACTACTAAGTCCGTGATAAGGGCTCCTTCCCAAAATAGCTCCACAGTTACCACTGCCTTGTTTCTTCTTGGGATCAAAGCTGTGCTGCCCTGACCCAAAGGAGGATGGGTTTAAGACTCGATGGATTTTACACAGCACTGTGGGTTAACCGTGATGGACAGCTAAGCACCACACAGCCAAAAGCACCTGCAGCAAAGTGAAAGTCAGCAGCAAACAGGTGAAGGTTATATTTGGTGAAGCTGTGCATATTGCTTTTTACGGCTGTAGGAAGACAAAGTCTGGCTTCAGAGGTGATTATGTCCCCCAAGCAAGAGAAACTGCAAAATGCTAGAGTGGCACAGCTTAGGAAGGATAAAGGTGAACCCAAGATTAAGGTGACGAGATATAAAAAAGGGAAAGAGTTGGGAAGATGACATGATAGTACACGTACTTTGCGGAAGTAGCTCAAGAAAATGTTTGTCCCCATTCATTTCCCTATTGTTTCCCAGGTTTTAAAGAAGAAGCCACAAACTAAGACAGATAGAGGTTAACAATATGCTACATATTAAGACTGATGTAATTTAACATTTCCAGCATCCTGGGAAACTGGTGAGAGATGGCATAGCATAACCTGTGGGTCCTAGCCATGCCCCCTCCTGGCTACTGCAAAAATTAATCATGTCCTGGCCAGAACCAGGACAATTTGCTAAATGCTTCCATAGTCTAAGACTTAAAAGTACAAAATACAGGTCTTATTTACTCTGATGAAATTCTCAGACATATCAATAAAATATCTAGTTTGAAGTAATCTTTTTATATTCTTTACTATACCTCCTAATAAAGTTAAAAATAGGAAAGGAAAGAAAAGCTGTTGGGCACAGAAGACCTTCATGCTTGGAAACAGAAGGAGCAATACTCAAGCTAAATAGCAGAAAAGAACAATTAGGCTGATTTTAACTTGGTTGTGTTAATTAATTAGACAATCAAAGAGAAACATCTGTTTGTAGCTGTGTTACAGATGTGGATGATAAAGTCAAGCAATAAATTCCAGCCTTAGAGAAGGCAGGGAGGGAGAACAAGAGAATGATTGCTTTTCAGAAGTTCAGTTCCCTAAACCCAGAGTCTCTAATTGGGATGATTTTTAGCCAGTAGAATAGTGACTTTAAATTCCAAGCTTTGATAGTAATCTTTTAGTTCCTCAATGAAAATCGAGTTTTGAAGATTCAGTATTTTAGTAAAGAAGCTCTTTTTGGACAAATGACAGAAAATGTTTTGAAAGAACAGTAAAGTTGCATTCAGATCTTAGACACAGCACTCTAATTAAATACATGACAGGAAGAAAAAAGTTGTATTCAGTGGGCTGTTTACAAGGAAGTAGTGGTCTTAGCTCAGCTGTTCATAATTTCACCTGTTCCCACCACCTCATTAGGAGATCACTGGGCAATAAGATAGATTTTCTCTCCAATTAAAAGTGTGGATTCTGTGGCTTTGACACTTATTTCAGGATAAAAATTATATGGAGCTATGATACACTGCTCTGCTGCACTTATTTGTGAAGTTCTTTTGCTTGTTCTAAACATAAAAATGCTAAAAAACCTAGGATGTACTTTACAAATGAAAAAGCAAAAGCAAACCAGAAAGCTTTGGATTATTTTCCTGGTCAGCTAAATCCTCTTTACCCCTTAGCAGGGAGAGAAACTTCCTAGCCAGGGCACTATACAGAAAATAATGGGTAAAAAATGGCTTTTGAGGTTAGAGAAACTAATCACTATGGGGATTTACCACACAAATTGAAGCTCTATGGGAGCTGGAGGGGTTTAGCCTGGAGAAAAGGAGGCTCAGGGGGTCATAATTGCTTTCTACAAGTACATGAAGGGAGGTTATGGAGAGGTGGTAATTGGCCTCTTCTCCCAAGAAACAAACTATAGGACAAGAGGAAATGGCCTCAAGTTGTGCCAGGGGCAAATTACTTTGGATATTAGGAAAAAAATCTCTTCACTGAAAGGGTTGTCAAGCCTTGGAGCAGGCTGCGCAGGGGAGTGGTGAAGTCACCATCCCTGGAGACATTTGTAGATGTTAGAGACATGTAGATGTGGCACTTTGGGACATGGTTTAGTGGTGGGCTTGGCAGAGCTGGGTTAATGGTTGGACTTGATGATCTTAGAGGTCTTTTCCAATCTAAATTATTCTATGAAGAGGGTTTTGAAATTAGGTAATTATATGGGTGGTTAGAATTCATAAAGCATATGAAAATGACCTCTCTGTGTCTACTCATCAAAAATTTCTGAACACACTGGTATATAATACTTTCATAGCGACACTCCATTCAATAGGACTCTACATTCATTAAATTTTCCCTCTTTCTCCACTGAAAGTAGTGAGAGAAAAAGAAAGAAAATAAAAAAAGAAAGCGAGAAATGAAGCTCAGCTGTGGGCAAGACTGTCAATCTGTGCTTGACACTGACTCTAGAAACAGTGGACAGGCACATTAAATGATTTCCATAGCCCAGGCTGAGCCTTGGCAATCTCATGAAGCAAATATTCACTTTAAAAACTCCTATTCCCTGCAAATGTTAAGAAACTGCTCCCCAAACTGAAATTCACACTTATTACTAGATTTCTCAACCTGCTTCCAATGGCTGCTGGATGACCAAGCACGGCCATTATCACCAACAAGGAACACTAAGTCTGATAAGCTATAACCAAAATATTTTCAAGCACAAGATGCTATTGTCTTGTTGCTAGGCAAAAACGCTTTTTCCTTGACTGAAAAAAATAATGAATGGCCCCCTTTTATATGTTAGGTATTTTGCATTTCCTTCCCCAAAAGATTTTGGTGAAATATGCAGTCCCAAATACTTAATTTCCTCAACTGCTTTATTGATTGCTGTTTTGGGGATTTTATTTGGCTAGGAACAGCACAGCAGCTTGTTATTTTCAATCGAACAACAATGTACATTAATTCATGTTAGAATCAATGACCAAAATTTAATTGAAACACTTCATTCTTTCATTACAGAAATCCTCCCACTATCAACAGTAATAAAATTGCTGCAAAACATAACACAGCCCCCACCCCTTAATAAAACTAAAACACAGATGAAGGATCAAAATCTACAAGATCCTGGATAACTAAATATTGTGCCAATGGGCTGTGTAACTGTATTGGCACTGAAACCCACCATTCTCTGATCCTGTGCTTTTCAAACAGGCTGATTAGAAAGTCAGTTGCACTAACAGAAAAGTCACCTTTTCTACAGCAAAAAACTCATTCAGATCCCAGAAATTAAGTACAATATTAAGGGGATTTTACATCTGGCCTATTCTTATCCATGTATGTAGTCTGTCACTTTTTTGATCTGTTTATTGTCATCTTCAATTAGACACGAAATTTGTTTTTTTAGTTACAGTACTTTAAAGAGTATTTTTGCCTCCGGAGTGAAATGGTAGCTTCCGGATTTATTATGATTTTTAGTTTAGTCCTATTTGCAGGAAATGAACAAAGAATGTTAGCCCTTCTTCCTCCCATTTCTCAGCAAACTCTTTCAAAGTGATCTACGGCAATGGTCTATTAGAATGCTGCCAAGCTTTGTGTATTGATTTTAATTCACAATAACTTAATGCAGGTAACAGCTCTTTCTGAACCATATGACAGGAATATGGATTGAGATTGGAATTGATTGGAGTGCTTTAGAGTATGTCTAAAGAGTACAATGGTGGCTTTAATGCAGATAGTTCAGATACCTGAATTAGCAAAAGTGTGGTATGGGTACATTAACCTGCTGGCAACTACACTGGACTGCTTCCAGCAGCTTTGCAAGGGCTCCTGCTCATAAGGAGCTGTGTCACGGAGTTCGCCGCCTTTTCTACCTCGCGTAGTACGGAAGGATAATTACAGCCAGAGTAAGAGCCTCTTTCTGTTTCAAAGTCAAGTTTCTGTGAACTGTGTGAGTTGCTCTGGAGTGCAAATATGCCCACAGAGCAGATGGGTAAGGGTCAGAGAGAAGATAAAAGCCAGGGAGCCCTGAGAGGTAGCCCTTGACATAGAGATGAGTTAGGTTGGTCCTACCAGGCTTGGCACTGCACCTACCTTGCTGTCAAGCTGTGGCCCCAGCCAGGTCCCAAAACATTTGAGTTGCTTGATAATCACCTTATCTAGTACATAGTACCTGCTACTTTAGAAAAATGGGTTAAAAATAACAAAAATTGAAAAAAAAAAAAAAGCTGCTGCGTTTCCCAGCAGGCTGTGAGATTAAAGCCTGTCAAATGAATGATCCCAATAGTGAATAACTGTAAGGTTTATGACCTGTTTTAATACAAGCTAGGTAGCTCAAAGGGACATAAACCAGCTATTAAAAAAGGCCTGTGCCCAGTCAGTAGCAATTTAAACTTGGCCCTTGTACAGGTGTGGTGATTGGAAGAGGAATACAAAGACAGGTTCTGCCTCTATCAAGGAATATTAGTTACTACTTTTGCCATAATGATTTGAATTGTTACTATTTTGGGTACTACAGTAGTCCAATATACCAATACATATATACATACAGTATAATACATGCCACAGTTAAAATCATTTTTCTTAAAAGATTGTGGGCACTAGCGCAGAGATACAGCTGCCTGATGAAATCAAGAGACGTGACAGAAGTCCACAGCATTCAGTTATGAAAATGGGGGAATGGGATCAGGTCTGCATGAGAAAAGTGATCACCAAAAATACTGGGAGAAAGTATAAGAAACATTATCTATGAGACTATTTCACACTATTATAAAATATTTATTCAATATTTAATGAGGTGTCCTGCACATAATCTTTCCTGAGGTTCATCTTTATTGTACAGTCATTCACTGATGTTTTTGCCCTGACATTTTTAATGCTTTATCACTTGTTTGTTCCTCTGCATGTGCTTAAACACTGTCTTATTTCATCTTCCTTATGCCTGTCCTTTCCCCAGTCACTCTGAAAGTTACGCTAGCTTCAGAAAGAACTTTTTTTTTTACTTTCTTTAAGCCAGTACTGGAATTCAAATCCCAAAGACAGTTTCAGCTTTTAAAACCAGGCCTTAGCTTCATACCTTTTCATCTCTGAGTGGCAAATTCAATAGAAGAAGGGACTGAAGATGCAGACCTCCTGCCAGCTCAATGTCCCTAAAGACATTGTCTGCTTTCAAATTTCTTTCTTTTCTAATCTGGGCAACAAACGCTCATGAATTAAATACCAACCACTGAGAACTGAACTAGTCCACATATGATAACATTTTCCATGGCGCAAATGATGTTTCTTAATTATTTTTTCTTTCTATGCTTATGTACCCTTTTGCCAGTCCTTTCACTACATCACGTCCCACAGCGCCCACCTGCAGCCAAGGGTGACAAACCTGCAGCTCTGTGCAGGTAACCCGGGTAATAACTCTTGAGATACTGTGTACAGGGATGTATGGCAAAGCATAATTCAGCATGGCTTGCTGTTATCTGTCTCTCCTTTATCCTGCCTGCCTTCTCAGGACCCTCCAGATATGAAAATACATTCCTGTTTGGGAGCTGTTTTGAATTTTCATGTAGAGCCACAAATATCTTTTGCACCATTAGGATATTCTACCTTATGCACTTTCAGGAAAGGCTCTGTACTTTTCAGTCAAGGTTTTAATGCTTTAAAACAGGGAAATTCAAACTTTTCCCTTTTTTGAACAACAGGGGCTTTTTAAGAAAATACGATTTTACAAATACCTGCTGGCCTATTCACTGTCAAATGGACCAAATCTCATTCATTTCCCATGTCTTAATATTCACACGAATAATTCAGTAATTGCTGTGGCTAATAAAATGATATTATGAGAATATCTGCTGTATTTTAAGTCTTTTTCAATAAAACTGAACAACTGAAAAATAAATTGAGACAGCCAAAATGGATATATAGCCAAATTTGTTCTTGGGTGATTGTTCATTCAAGACACTCTGAATTTGTTTGGAAAAGCTATGCTGACCTTTGACTGAGCTACATTTCAGAAACTCAGAATACATTTCAGAAGTGACTTGAACTTAAGAGCAACTTGTCAAACACAAAGTTCAGACTTCAGCTTCATATGTGGAAGCAGTCCAAGACAGAGATATCTGATATTTAAGTTAGACAAAACAAGCCTTTTCTAAAAGTGTACAAAGTGTGGTACTAATCCAACTCAGATTAAAACATTAAATTATGTGTAGACAACATGACCATAGTTCTCCTCAGAATAAACCACAAAGAAATATTTCTTATTGCTATTTATGCAAAGGAGAGCATTCACATTTACTGCAGAAGAGCCAGGATTCTCTGCCAAGTGAAACCAGATGATTTCCAGTTTGGGGCTATACTCACAAAGAGATTTTGGTTAAGGTCTGCAGATAGATAGCTCATAATTATTAAATTTACTTAGGGAAAGGAATTAGTAGATGGATGTGGATGACGGGAATTGTTCAGCATTTGCTTTTTGAAAGACTGAGGAAATAAGTCACAATCATTTATGATTTTCAGACTCTAGAAGGTTTCATTTCGTTAGTATAATGCAATATAAACCCAAGTGTAGCAATTTGCTATCCTCTTAAATTCTACTACAATTTTAAAAAAACATCCTTTTCAACCTGAAGGCATAACAGAATGAAATTGGAAAAGGAGAAGGGGTGCTATCTAAAAAGGCATGAGAGATTTGAACTGTTAACCAAGCCAATTTACAAATTAATGTAAACTTCTCAACTCTCAATAAAAAAAGAAACCTATTAACATTCAAAGGTATTACTATTTAATTTTAACACTTGTTTCCCTGGATCAATATAATTCTCTTAGAAAATGGCAGAATTAATAACAATAACTAATCTTTCACAGTCTGTAGAGATTTTTTAACAGAAATGTATTGACTTAATTGAAGAACAGGGAGAAAGACAGAAGAGAAAGTATAATAAAGATCATCACTAAAATAAAGTTATTTGGTGAAGTCCCTCCTGCTCTCACATCTAATGTAAGAATCACACATTTTCATCACACAAGTGAAATACAAATCTCCAGTTTTGTCCTGCCCAGAAGATATAAAACTAGTGAGAAGACTGAAATGCTCTGTGCCATGTTGAACTTCAAACTTCTGTCTTTGCTTTTATAGCTACTGTAGAATCCTACCAGCATAGGCAATTATTTTTGTGTATCTTTGCCAGTTGATAAATATCCATGCTATAATAACGTGAAAGAAGAAGCTCTCTGTCAAGGTAACAAAGATAACTGGGCATAAAGCAGAACAGTGGGGAGAGAGGGAAGAACTACTACTAAAACCAATGGTAATATTCTCATTCAAATTTATTTTTCTAGGCAAAATCCACAGGTCATTTTTGTCAACAGATAATTATACTGAACCAATTAATAGGAGTATCAGGCAAAACAGAGACCAGCCACTGCCACCATGATGCTATTTTGAAGAACATGCAAATAAGGTACAATCTTCTCCCTCTCTGTTAGTCCTTTCTTTTGTTTTGTGTGTGTTGGGGTTTTTGTTTGTTTGTTTGGGGTTTTTTTGGTTTTGTTTTTGGGTTTTTTTGGTTTTTTTTTAGTTAGTTTGTTTTGGGTTTTTTTTGTTTTTTGGGGGTTTTTTTTGGTTTTTTTTTTCTGTGCATTCATTCTTCCTTGGCAGGTCTTTGCTGTTGTTTAATTTGGCTTTGGGTTCCTTTTTAGGTTTGTGGGATTTTTTTGGTTGTTGTTTCAGGGTTGTTTTGTTGCTGTTTGGTTTGTCTTGTAGATACTACCACAGGAAGTTCTCTAATGTACTAAGAGCTGGAACAGAATGTTCACCCTGACAGGTAAAGGTATTTAAATACCCATAAAATAATTGGAGGGGTATGAAACTGCTCTGTCTGTGGCACTGACATGCTCTGGTGATTTCATTTTCCACCCCTGATGGAGCCTCTTCCTTCATCATGCACTGTCAGCAATGCAAACCCTGAAAACTTCTCATCTTGCTCTTTATAAAAAAGTGCTGGGCCTTTGGACATCGAACTCAAACACAAGTAGAGAGCAGCAAGAGAGAAATAGCTCAATCTAACCTTGAAAGTTCTGCAGCCCTGGATCAACTTTGTATTTGGGCATTGGTCCAAAGAGGGCTATATGTCTCATATTATTTCCTTTTCTTTATTTCTTTATTTTTTTCCCCACTCTTAAAAACTTCTCCTCAAGCTAAGTTTATGGCAGGAATTCATAACACAAATTCCTATTCTGGTAGACATTGTCTGTTCAGCTTTAAACCAAGAATTTTTCTTAACATAAGATGTGCACACAGGGGAAGAACCTGGCTGATGAAAAACCAGGATGGGACAGTGGATGTTCTACCAAACTAACATGACTTGACCTAAGCTGGTCTTGAATATTTTCTGAGTGCAACAATTTGTGTTGGACTGCACACAAGGTGTCTAGGCCAATTTGCCTAGAGCTTCAGCTAGGTAGTTTTAGCTAACAGGGCACTTGAAGTTGCCCTTTATCTGCTCACATGCTTGTGTTACCTAATTTAGAATGTGCCTGAGCAAGAAGCAGGTTCTAATGTGTTTGATTCAGTCTGAAAAGTGCTGTACTGATAAATAATTTTATTTTGTGGAAAATTATCTGTCTTTCTGGGTTTTTTTGACCAGCTTAAATCAGACCCTCTAACACCAACTACTTTCTTGGTAAAATGGTGCAGTTAATAGAGATGTGGCAAAAGGAAGTAAATGCATTCCTGCTAGTGCAGAAGGATGAGCATCTGCTTACCAGCACAGTCACCACACGCAGAACCACTCCTCGCATGTTGTTCTCCAGTTTTCTGTCTGTTAGTGACCCATTCAGACCAGTCACAGGATTCCAGCAGCCAAGCTAAAAGAGAAAACAAAAATCATTTTCTCATTGCCCATAAAACTTTGCTAGTCATTCCTGCTAGGTGTCTTTAAGCAGGAATGTATGAAATAGACAGAATACCTTCTGGACTCAATGGGATGAAAACTCAGGGAATGGCTTGTGCACAGATTCATCCTGAAATTGAAAATGAAGCAATTAAGGATATCAGGTTTTGATTTTAAATACCAGTGTGCAATGGATGACAGCACTCAGGATTTGGAGTTATATGCATTGCTTTAAAAGAGGTCAGAGAGGATATCAATATTACTGAAAAACATATAAAAAGTACTGTAGCTGTAGCAATATTTCTACCTTACTTTCATTAATACATTAATTGGAGAAATAATAGGTACCATCATTTTAGCACGCTCTTTGCTCCAGCCCATCATTCCTAGTGGAACTCTGACAAAAGGAATTACACCAGCTTTAATTAAAGCTTGTACTACTAATTGGTAATGAAATAGCAGTGATTTTAAGCCAGTTTAAAAATCACATTTAAAGATGATTGAGGAAAAGACCATTGGATAGGCACATCACACTATTGAGAGAGTACCGCAATAGACAATGCAGAAAAAGAAGTTCATCTATGCCATTCTTTGCATTGGTGCTATTGTATTTCTTGAGCTTCTGTGGATGAAGCTTTTGCTCAGGAATGTCTTTAGGATTATCTGCCTTTCAATCTGGGTTTAGTAGATACTGACTTGTGATTCAGCTTCTCTGAAAATGTAACTTGCGTGGTTTTTTGTATGATGGTGGATGCTTTTTTTGAGCACAGAGAAACAAATCAATCAACCACACATCCCTTAGCACCACACACCAAGAAAACCAGTTTCACTTTTGAAATTCATTACCACACTCAGCTGTCCTGCACAATTACCAGTGTTAAATCCAAATAGAAGGACAATGACTGACTTCAGAGGACTTTGGAGCAGAGTCTCAATTATGGCAGGTAAACCAATTGCCTATGTGAAGTCATTACACAGCCAAAGAGACAGGCACCTGCCACCAGTTTTTGCCCTGAATTGCCTTCTCCATGGACTGTGAATGAAACCTTTCCAGGGATGCTCATCTTCTCATTCCTATTTAAAGGAATAAAGGGTCTTGCTCCCTCTGATAAACCAAGATTAACATCAGTAGGGTATTATTGGCTCCAGTGGCCTCTACTAAGACTATTCTCTTGGAGAATTCAACACCATAATTTGAGAAACAAACTGTAAAACATGGAAAATATTACTGTAATTTCACACAGAGTCATAGAAACGGCAGGTTGCCTCAAACCATCTGAAAGGGCTTTGCTGAACAGGAGTTTACAGAAATCATTATTTTCAGTCCTTCATGTGAAAAGGCTTTCTATGTGTTTCATAGATCTTTCAAAGTGAAACAGAAAACAAAGAACAAACTTTAAGTAAACTCATTTAACAATTTTAGAAGTGAGTAATCTGAAATATTTGTTTTCTTCATTACACCTATTAGAATAGAGCAACTTGTAACTTTTTTAGTTTCCATATATTTACATAAATTCTTTGTAGATGCCTCCTTAAGAAATGAATGTCTCAAATTGTAAAAAAATTAACACTTTCTTCAATGATAGAGAAGTTAGGTTTGTCTCAATGGTCACACAGGCCTTTTCCAATCTAAATGATCCCATGATGCCATGTTTCCCAGAGGAAGATGGCCTTAGAACAATGTCATCACTTCTCTCTGCTGCTTTCAGGAGTACTCACAGCTAATTCTTGCCCTTCTGAAGGGAAGGTTATCCCACAGTCAGGGAATGAGCGAGGGTAATGCTGAGCATACTTGTAATCACAAGTAATGACTGAATCAAGGATCTACTAGATCCAAACCCCAGAAAAACTGAAAGCAGCGACAGGATACAAGGAGAAACAAAACCAGGAGGTGTCCTATTAATCTCTTGAAATTGCTCATCTTTCCTATGGCTGTTTCTAAATAAAAGCACAAATTATCCCCATGTGGTTTCCCCACTTCATGTTCCCATCTGATCTTGAAGACCAGCAAGAGATCATAGCAGCCCCCTCTGCTTCTTCTGGTCCTCTACAGTGTATCCAGCTGCTCTCTAGTCATGGATGGACTACTGACACATTCCAGGTCCTCACCACCCCCCTGGCAAAGCCCTGCAACACTCTGAGTTGAATAACCTAAATGCTGAAGTGTATGGCCTGTAACAGTACAGTGACATGCAGCAAATGTCCCTGCACTGCACTTCGTACGTGACAAACCACTGACACCCTACAAAGCAAAGCATTTCACGGGCTACGTTTTCGTATGAAAAATAGTGAAAACAGTACTAAGTTCAGAACAAAGCTGCATTAAATTAATTCAGTGATTGTCATTCTTAGTCACACAAAGAAACTAATTAGAACTTAGATCCAATTAGCATATCCAAATGTGTTGGAGGTATAATTACTGCAGAAACTCTGTTGCTTTTGCCAGAACTAAAACCCTAGGAAGTTGCTGAAGAGCCTTTTTATCCTTTTGAAGTTACAGGCCATTTTTAATTATGTACCTTAATGTGCACATATTTATACAATTAAGTGTTTAGCCCAACCCTACCTTTTTTAAGGCAAAACTCCCCCACCAATATAACGTTTCTGGAAATTCAGCATAGCAGTAATTTTCCTTATTTAAAAAGGCACTTTTTATTTTCAATTATTGTTCATTTAATTTTCAATTCAATTGTTTCTTTATACAGCTCAGTCATGGTGAAGACAAATGTGCAGTGTCTTGCCAACAAAGTTGAAATTGATTTTGAGTGGGAGCTGCTTACTGTTATTAGGAGAAAACAAATCAACATTTATTGATGACAATTTGAGCTTGTCATTGCAGCAAGGAGCAAATGTAACTACTTCTGAAACATCGAGATGTGTGGTATGAAGCTCTCTCTTCAGCTTTGTCTCATTTAATTGCTTCTGCAAAACATTTGCTGCTTCTGCAGTTACTTCCTTTTACTTTTGCTCTCTCTCTGATGGTTGAAATGAGAGAACAGATCAGACAATTACAGAATCTCACATTAATTTGGGTGAATTTGGGCAGATGGGTGATGGGAACTCTCTTACTGAGCACAGTGCTCGTCATCTTCATACCACACAAAGTTTATCATTTATAGTGCTTTGAACTTCTGTTTCAGTTTCTTTTATTTATTCTAATGACAGCTTTCACATTGCTAGGTTTGATGTAATATGATGAAGATGGAAAGGTTGTCAGTCTTCTACTTCCTTTGATATCCAATTTACAATCTCTTTCTCTTCATCCCACATCCCAGCTTGTTATCCTCACTATCATTGTTGAAATGGGCTTCGTTCTCCTGTTTTGCTGGCAAAGCCAAAAATTTACTTCCCTTCTTCATTAGAAAATTTTGACTGTATGAACAGTGCATTATGGAAGGTCTTTAATTTGTATATCAATATTACAGTAGGCAAAATCTATTTCATGTGTACTTACAATTTCATTATTTATAAGGAACTTGGAACAGTAAAGTCTATAATGCCTTTACGACAGAGCTTACAGCCAGTTTTCCTCCCCTACTTCCTATGCAACCAGTGAACTCTGCTGAATATCTGAGAGCTTTCACTTCTTTTTCTGGCAGAGTAAAGTGCAGATTGTGTCAATTAATCAAGAAAAATACATTGGCCTGGTGTGGTCACAGTTGAGGATGATCAGAGGAAATGAATAAAACCAGAATACTGATACAGATGAATTACTTAAGCACTTGTCACTACATCAAAGTTTAGAGTGTTCTGTTGCTTCAATTAACAAAGAAAATATACAGGAACTGGTTTATCCAATGCAATCACCTTGGTACTCAGACTGCATTACCACAAAACTATTAAGGGTCAAGAGCAGAAAACACTCTAGAGGAGGTGCAATGGAAATCTAAAACTGCACTATGTCTGCAACCCAAATCTATAAGGACATTGGGATCACTGACTCCTCCTTCATCTATTTCTCTGTCATTTAAAGAAAAAAATCCCAACAATATCTTGTTTTTAATATGGACAGACTGACAAAATATTTCCAGTGGAAATGCCCAGAACAGAGCAGTTCATAGAGAGCTGGTGAGCCACAGCAAGAGCAGCCTCCCTGCCTGGAGTACCCACATACACTTCAGAAACTCCCTCCTCAGTTTTCACCCAGGTCCAACCTGCTTTAGGAACTGAATTCGTACAAGATCCAACTTCAATGGAAGAAATGTACATCAATAATCCCCTTTTCCATTCCAAAGCAGACTAAATTCACAGAAACGGAAAAGACCTCATGAAGCTGTCACAAAATGACACTCAGCTGGAAGATGCAAGCTCCCAGGAGTGCTGGGAAGACTTGAAACGGGGCGCACAACAAAAAAAAAAGAAGAAAAAGGTGAAGTTTCTTTTGGTGATGTGTGGATTCAGCATTTGCAAAATTTTCTAGGACACTAGTTTAGGCAAAATTCAAGTACGACAACACAGAAATTGTTTTGCACAGAGTATTCCTCATGCCTCTTGTCAGCTGCTGTTTAATATGTCCAACAGCAACTGGGAAATCAGACACTAAATCCTATTGCTTAAAGACTATGTCTCACAGAAGAAACACCATAAAAGATATCTTTTGGTTGTCAATATGATACTGTCAGTTACATAAAATGTCGTCAGATGCTCTGTTACCTGCTTAAAGAGTCCTTTCCATTCAGCTCTTGAGCCAGCAACCAACAGTTGATCAACCAAATCTGCAAAAAAATCTGGTGGCCAGTGGTTAACTGAGGCCTTTTGTACCCCTGGGCTTGATTAAAGAAGCAAGGATCTGTTTTGTTTTTGCAGCTTTTTCCTAATGGGATTGGTTAGCAGGAAAGCTTTCTGTGTTTAACTGCTGCCTTCACCAAAGCTTAGGTAATAGTCAGCAAATAGTAAGTTGTTAAAATCAATAGAAAACACTGTGCTCAACAATTGGATAATGTATAGAAGCATTTGTTTCTCCTACATTCTGTGTGGTGAAATCTATATAGTTCTGTGCATTCAGTTAATTATTTTGTACAGTGTGTTTTATTGCTTTAATTTGTCTCTGGCCTAGAAGGAATGGCCTGCCCCTAGACTTGCTCTGTTATTTTCAAGCTGTTAGGGGGATGTGAATACTCAAGTTTAGTTTTATATCCAGCGTGCTAAGGATTGTAATTGCAGAAGTTGAGGTGGGCTATTTGTTTTGTTAACTGATCATAGACACAAGTGCAAGTGACCTCAGCAGGAATTTCTTTCTTCAAAGCCAATGCACAAGGCAGAATAACACTGAACAGAGTTTATAAAATATTTTGCTTTGGGGACTACCCAAATTTCCTTTTCTTACTGAACTGAAATAAAGAAGCTAATGGAAAGTTACAACCTGCTGTTCATTTGCCTACTAGCACCTGACTCAATGGTTTCTTAAGGGCCCAGATTACTGCCAGAAGTTATAATTGGGTATTTTAGACCACTGACAAATGTTGAATTTATGGGGGAAACAACACAGACTTCATAGGTATTCTCCCACTGCATGCTACTCACAAAGCTGATGCTTAGTGCTTAGGCCAAGCTTCTAGAATCTAATGGTATAATTTTTCAGATGTATAGTAAATCACCACGCCTTAAAGAAAATGAACCATCCCCCCAAGCTAGTGGTGTCATTCTAATGATCCCTGACTTCTCCCCCCCATCATCTCTTTATCTCTGGCTTACTTTCTCTATTTTTCTTTCCCTTTCATTTGAAATTTGGTGGTCTTAATCTATAATTTTCCCCTTCTGTCATCTCTTATCTTTGGAAAATACCCTTTTTTCCCTTCTTTAGTCCTTTTTTTACTGTGAATTCAGTACTCCCAGCAGCTCCCTAACCTGTGCTTATCTTCCTCTTTCCTACACTGCAATACCTCTTGCCATCCATTTCTCTGTGTACTTTCAGTACTCTCTGTTTTTCTTTCCCTTGATCTTCCTTTCCATTTCCTGTGGCTTTTTCATGTCTTGTTGTTTTGTTTTTATTTTTTGTTTATTTGTTTTTTCAGGATTTGGGTTGGTCAAAGGACATCACTTCTCACTACATCCAGCTTTGACTCATTTTTGGGTCCTTTCCCCTTTCTCTTTGCCCTTGGATATCCTTTTCTCTCAGGCAGTCCTCTCAGGAAACTTCTCCCCAATTCTTCCTTCTCTTGTTGTTTTATGAGGGAGATGGGACTTAACAAAATAAATCACTGTATAGCCCTGTTTCCTTTACTTTCATCTTTCCTGCTGTTTTTTTTTTTTTCTCCCATCCTCTGACAACCTTACAGAACTCTGAAGAAAAGACTCAGACAAGGATAATGAGTCTGATGTTGATCTCTTTCCCCAGTGCCTCCATATTTCAATTAAAGTCAAATACTCAGAAAAGCCTGTTCTTTGACCCAATACTAACTTCACCCCTTTGCTAACAAATTTCTTCATACTGTCAGAGTAAAAATCATGAATATCACTTTTTTTTTTACATTGGAAGATTTCTCACTGATGCCTGAATTATCCCAGGTTAACTGATAATATCAAGGAAGTTCAGGTTTGTGTACTGTTTAAATTTAGTCACTTTGATTTTTAATTGCAAATGCTTGTCTCCTTTCTCATTAAGCATATTAAGAGTTAAATAGGATGTCTTTTATCCAAGTCATGTAAGGCCTGGAAGAAAACCAAAAACCTTAAAATCAGGTTTTATAACTGAACTTGGTCTGTTTTGTCCACCACTGCATCTTCATGAAATCAGGGGAAAATATTCAAGGTTACTACTCCAGCTTGTATTAAATCACAATATATAAGCTTTTGATACCATCATAAAACCTTTGATCAAACCTATTCAGTGGAAAACAATGAAAAGCACTGTTTTCTACTTGGTTGCATGAAGCTCCCTCTCCACATGTAGCAAGAAAACACACAGAGCACATTTCAGTTCCCTGGCTGCATTCAAACATTCTTCAGGCACACTCCCAGCTTTCCCCTCAGCTTCGTAAGGCACTTTTATGAGATCTGAATTTTCAGAAATGGTTTGTCAAACTGCAATATCAACAAAACCTGTTTGCTGTTGCAGGGCTCAAGAATTCTGGGGGCAGCATTCCAGTAAAAAATCCAAATAGTAATAGTCTAGAGCAAACCCACCACTGTTCCATTTGGAGGGAAGTGGGTTTACAGAGCAGCCTTCTGAATAAACCCCGTCCAGCAAAGCACATAAGTGAATCCTTCAGAGTAAAGTGGCCTGTGGTGAATGCCCTGCTTCTGCAGCAGAGTGCTGCCAGTGCTGAGCTGCTTGGGCACCTCCACACTGCATTGCAGTCAGCTTGGTGAGCACGGATGCTGAGAAGCACCTTGGCTTTGTTTTTCCTGCAATAAAAATCTCCCCTTCAATATAATCACTGAATTAGTAGTCTGGGAGTCAGCTCTGGAAGTAAATCCACATGGAGAATTGTGTATTAGATTCATCACTTTCCAAGCTGGGAAGAAAAAGAAAGGCTCCTGTGTAGTTCCAGCCCAGGAACTGCAGTCGCAGAGCAGTAGTACAGAGCTGTGCTTGCACTAAAGAAATCAGTGCTCATTTTAAAGGCAGCTGACAAGGAATGCATATTTAAATATACATGGTGCCCAATGAGGCTACAGAACATCTGGACTAATCAGAGTGGCACCTCTTTAGCTTTTTTTTTTGAAGTGTAAGCAGAATTATCACACACTGCTTTCACAGTAATGCATCAAGGAACTCTACATCTGGTTATCTCTCCTATGAACACAATGTTATGAAGTATACTTTTTTCAGGCATAGCATATGGGAATCTCCATTTTTCTTTGGCAGGCTAAAGGATTTTAAATGAAGCAATACCTCAGCACTATTTACTCAAAAGTATATTTAGTTATTTATTCAGCTGAATGCTCACTGGGCAGTACTGCTGTGGTTGTTTTCCTCACGCATGAAAAACGAGTTCACTGGACGTGGGTGAAGGGTGGAGGATATTCCTAGGATGCACATACCATGGAAATACATGTCCTGAAAACCTTGGAAATAGAACAACCTCATTTCATATTATACTTAGCATCTTTGTCATTGCTACACAATTCTCAGCTTCACCATGAAGCACCAAATAAGAAAAGGACACAGAAAAACACCTCCTTTCCTTAGTGAAGGCACAGATGTACTGACATGAAAACACTTCCTCCAAATACCACATACAAAGTCAAAGAGAGGCAGCTGTGATAAGATTACTATTTTTATCTCTAAGACTGTGGGTCCCTGTCTCCTCAGACACATTCAGCCTCTCATCACCAACATGAAAAGCAAAGGAATTAGCATGTAGGCATTGTGAGAACACACACCAGTGTTCAGCACAGACAATTTCTATATCTTTACGCATATCTGTACCTGTCCAGAAGCTGTTCAAACTTGCACAACATCAAAGTATCTTACACTTTCTGCTGCTCGGCACAGCAGAGTTTGCCAGCTCTTTCTTAAATGTAGTACAAAGGAAGATCTGACAAGAGCATCTCCTTTTCATACATGCTAGTGCAACGTGCTTCCCAAGCACAGGGGCTAGGAAGCAGCTGCTCACAAAGCATCAACACCAAAAAGTAAATATCAAAAAAATTAAAAAAAAAAAAAAGAGAGAGAAAGAAAGAAAAAAGCTGATGGACCAGGAGAAATTTGCATGAAAGGGCAATTTAGCTTATTTCCATTTAAAATGTTCATATGTGAAGGCACTCTGGGGAGTGCATAAAGAATGGAGAGCTTAGGTAAAAAGTGACAAACCAAAACAAGCTTTTACTCAAGTACTGCCTTCAAGTTTCTCACTGCAGAGGAGCTAACATGGCAATGCAGCAAGAGTAGCACTAGATGAAAAACTGCTTTCCATTGATTCTTCAGATTCCTGGGATGCTTAAATGAGGAACACAGAAATGGAAACAGTCTTTGCTTACACATAGATCAATACTCTGTTTCTAAAATTCAGGATTTATTCTTAGCATTGGCAGAAAGAAAGAGGTCTGCTAAGCTGGATATGTCACAGACTTACCAGCTTGATACTGGCTAGTAAATCAAAGCTGCATTTTGCCACTGCTATGTTAGAAAATATTACTCCAGTATAACCCATGCTCACAGAGCATAAGGCTACGGAGTCACCAGCTTTTTAGTGCATTATGGACCAGATGTTACAAGTGATTTACTGGATCATAAGTTTTTGAGAGTTTGGTAGTGAAGAAAATAAGATTGTGGGGTATTTTTTTCCACTCCTTCAGCACTGAGAAGCTTTCTTAGGAATCAGAACTATTAGTAAAGAAATAAAAAAATTTACCACAGCAGCGGTCAAGCAGTTAGTTATCAGTACCAGGCCCCAGCTGAGAAGAAACAGCGCCTTCTTCTGAAGGCTCTCTTTTGAGCCTGACGCTTGGGGCAGGGGAGAACAGAAAGGTCAAGAGTGAATTTGAGGAGATGGTTGTGGCCAACAACCTGGATTACAGGAAGTAACTTCTTCCCACTAAATTCAACTGCAATGAGAGCAGGTGTGCTCACCTAGAGTCCTAAGGATCGGCACAGGTACCAGCAGCAGTGAGCACTGGGAAATCTTTGAGTGATGTGGTCTGGTGCATACCTGGGGTCCCTCCCTCTATGGGGTCCAGATAATACTTTCTAAAATTTTTGCCTGCAGATGATCTAGCCTCAATTGCAAAGCAAAGGCCTCTTTAGCATCAATACACTGTTACTGAAATCATCCTTGGTCTAAAGGCCATGAACTGCTATGCTGATAACCAAATGTTACACTGAAAATGGTGAAAAGCAATTCCCTAACTACCAACACTAGAAACTCACCTTCACCACAGTCAATACATTCAACTTCATTCTTTTCTATATGCCAGAGGGCATTTGCTTCATCATTAGGTAGCAGAAAGGCTGTCCCTAAATTAGACCTGTACTTTTATGGCCTTTTGATGATGCATCCAAGGACACTTCAGAGGCATCATCACCTTACCAGCAGGAAGAGTGTAATTCTGATTGGTGGCTTCTCCTGGGGGCAGTGCTGTACAGAACCTGTTTAAAATACCTATGTTACACTTGTGCATACTACACAACATACATGGCTGAGAGCAAATTTGGAATCCACTAGGTTTACTACTATCAGGATCAGTTAGTAACTACTTTGGTGGAGCCACATGCAGGAGTGGGTACTTCTGCGTTAAAGAAACAGAGGCATTAGTGTGAGTAAATTTCCTATGCTTTCTTAAACATTAAATGGCAAATGATATGCTGTAGCGTACCTGAAGACTTAAATAAAAGATCCTTGTGGAAAATAGTAACTCATTAGTTTAAAAGATTAAATGACACATCTAATAAGCCCTGTCTAGAATAGCTGAATCACTGAAATAAATTTTTGTTACAAATGAAAATCACTGCTCTAATGACACTGGAATTTGCCACAAAAATAAATTACAAATACATCCTAGTAATTAAAACTACTGAAACACATGATAAATCTGTCTTGCAAACGATGAGAATTATATTTGCTAGAACACTACATTCCTACAATAGGTGCATACACACTGCTGAAACTGAGTAAAGAAACCAACTTTAAACCACTGAGAATTTTCCTTAGTTAGTTTGATATTGCAAAGATCCTTCTAAGAACATATTGGCATATATGGCAGTGATGATTTAATCAGCTAAGTAGTAATACTGTGCTCATCACTACAGTCTTTCTGGGATTTAATTTTAAGGGATGATACCTATTTTAAAATAATCTTTTCATTTGAAAAGATCTACTACTTTTAAGAAGAAAGAAATGTCTCTCTTAAGAGTACATTAAGAAATTAGTAGTTAGGCTCTAATTACTTTACCAGCCTTTTCCCATATAAGAAGTTTCTTTCAACTGAGAAGGGTGGCTTAAAAATATCATTTTTCCAAATGCTAGACAGAGCCCCAAACCAGAATCTCGAGTCTTTTTCTCCACACACCTGTGTGCACAACTGCATTATCTCCCAATGCACACTCAAAGCTTCTGCCTGGGGACACTGACCATCTTTCAAGGAGCAGGCCCTAAGGTTAGCAGCTGCTGGAGAAGGTGTGAATGTCTGCAGGACTAAAGAGTGTCTGCTTGAAAGCTGACCCTTGGTGAGATTATTCTTGTCCAAGAGTTCATCTCCATTATGGTTTTGATGGAGAATGTTAATGGTTTTCATAAACTTAGAAAGAAGATATTATTACTATAGTTTCAGGCTTTAACACAAATTCCTCATAATATTTTTTTTTAATTTTTTTATTTTTAATATGATGGTCTTTAAAATTTCTCTGCAAAACTAACCTCCATTTATGCAATCCTGGGTAATACGGTGTAAGTCCCCCACTTCAGGGTAAAGAGACAAAAGGAAAAACAAAGCCAAAAGAGCCTATTACCTGGTGTGGCATCTATGCATTGTCTAAAGCAGAGATGAATACTATTAGTCTGTCAGCATTTGTTCTGATTTAAACACTTTCCTCTAGCTGCTTTCATTAACTGTGTTGGCATAGCTGTATGTTACTCATTTAACCTGCACTTCATTGCACTCCTAATATGCAATCAGGTTCTGCAAACATGAACCTGAATATAAGGCAGTTGAGGCTGGAGTCTGGGTTAGTGTAAGCCAGAGGACTTTAGTGAAAATAAGCCTCACTAGCCTATAGGAGAATCCAATCCTATCCCTACACCTGCAAATGCAACTATATTTCTTCTAAGAATAGATCCTGAGTGGGTCTCCATTTTTAGTACAACACCTGGGAGCTATGCTCAGCTCACTTTTCATTGCATTAAAACACTAATTAAAATGAGAATTTGTACTGCTATAGGAAACATAAATTGCCTCTATGCAAGATGCACTAAAGCTAAGTGAATAATTCATCTATTTTTCATATACAAATTTATTCATGGAATAATATCATGTAATAGCTTCTTTATGGAGATTACAGGCAGTTTCTCCAAAGAATTCAATAATCAGAAAGCTATGCTGGTTTGTTTGCCTGGGCACACTGTCCTTACAGGACACCTTTTTCTCATGATTGGACTGTCTGGTTTCTGGCATGAACATCTGCATTTATCAGTTCAATCCTTATCAGCTTTACAACCCATGAAAATACAGACCACATACTTTCTAAGAAAGCATTGACAGTAACTTAGTGCAAGCATTAAACAGCACATGACAGTCCTGCTCTCAGAAACCATCACTGTGTAGCAAATTTAAATTCCTTGAACAAGCAGAACTAAGTCCTTGCACAAACAAGCTGCTCTAAGTCCAAATCCCTGATGTCCAAACCTGTCTGTCTCGTGACAGGTGACAGGTGATTTCAAGATCAATTTGAAAACTCAGAATACTATTAAAAATGTACTAAACTGGAAAATATTCACTAATTTTCTTCTCCCCCTGCTAGTGGGATTCATAATTACCTCACTTTGATAGCTAAGAGAATTTCCCCAATATTTCTTTCTGTTACTTCTTATATGCTATTTCACTGTTAAAAACAAAGCATAAGTTAGGATAAGGATAGACCAACAGATGTCTATCCCTACCTTTAGTACACTGGCATTTTCTATTCCCACCTCCAGGAACCTATACTAGGCTCATATCTCTTTTGAAAAACATTCTCTAATCAGCTGTATGTCTGTGCTAATTATCACTATGCTCAGAATGATTACATTGACTAGATAACATACATAACACGTATTATTTTGAATTGTATAGGCTTCTGTCTCCTTGCTCATACAGAAGTGTCATTGTAGCTCTGCTGGTGTAATTCTATGAACCTGCTAGGCTTGTAAAGAGAAGTAATATCTTTTATTAGACCAAGAAATATAGTCAGGGGAGAGAACGAGCTTTGAGCTCAGAAATCTAATGAAAGTCCTCTGAGACAAAAATCTTCCTTGTTTTTCTTCCAGCTGTGTTATTTGGTCTTATAAAAGATAAAACCCTTTCCCTGTAGGCCCGACTGTCCTTGGTTATAATAGATTACTTAGGATGGAGATAGGTCAAAAAGGAGTTGTAGAACAACAGACCAGAAAGAAAAAATGCAGGGAAGGAAAAACCATGACACAGACAAATTGCAACTCTTTACATAAAACAGTCTGCCTGACAGTCCTGATGATGGTCTCCTCAACCTCAACACCATGATAGGATTTCTCACCAAGACTACTGACCTCTCGACCAAAACACAGGGATCTGTTTCTTGGAGAGGGTGCACAGGGGAGTTGCTAATGGGCACGCTGTCAGCTGTCTGCAGGAAGCAGCAGGAAACTGGATATTGCACAAGTGATGTTCTGTGCATCTAGGAGGAGTAAGGATATGAAGGCTCTGAAAGAAGGGCTCTCCATGCATATCTATGGAAAGTACAGGCTTGCTGCTCAATGGGTGGAGGACCCAGAGACAACAAGCACAGGAACAGATGAGGAACCTGCTTTCTTTGACTGGATCTTTACTATCAGGGTCTGTTCTGAGGCTTTCCAGCTCCTGCACCTCATGTCAGAGCCTAGGGGAGTGAAGTACTACACATGACACGAGGCAATCAGTGAAGATGTGCTTAAATATCAGGATCTAGCTGATATGGCTGAGGGAGCTACAATCTCTGATGTTTGAAAAGTCTTAGTGGCTGGAAAAGGGCAGACAGGACATCACACCCATCTTCAAAAAGCACAAGCAAGAGGATCCAGTGAAGCAGACTGGCCACTGCAACCTCAGTTCTTTGAGGGATGATGAAGCCCTTTCCATCTGAAGGTGATGCTCTCTGGGGATCAAGGCAGGATATCCTGTCCCTGTGCTGCACAGGCAGTTGATGCCTTTGAAAGGAGAAAGCAAACTTCTACAAACAGAGAGAGGAAAAGTGGTGGAAAGTTTAAAGTCTCTCCTTCATCAAAGCAATTTCTATCTGAATTATCCATTATCCATCCTCTTTTCCTATAAGTCCCATTTTATCAATTAACCCAGACTGTTTTTTGTTGCAGACAACTTCTCCTGTAGATATCTGCAAGTTTTATCAGCGATGGTTTGTCTAGTTTCTTGAAGGTTGATATAAATATTTAAAAGAAAAACAAGTCAATTTCCTCGAATATAAATGCACCTCAGAATTAGCAGCAGCTGTAATACACAATCATAGCATAAACTGATGTATTCTTAGACAGACATAATAGATTGAGCCTTAATGAGTCATTATTAAGGTCACCCTATCATTTCTGCTGTGAAGTATCATTTTTTTGTTTGCTAGATTTGGCAATTTGAACTACATAGGCTGAAGTTTTCTGTAACAGATGTCAGTTCAGGATAAAATAAACTATCATAAATCATACAAACATATCATATGAATTACAAAAGATGGTGTTTAAATAAATTGGTAATTTTCTAATTTCTGGGTCATATTCAACTTTCAAAATGTTTTTATTTTTTTTAAGTGGTAATACAGTAGGAAGTGTTTTCGCATAACTTTTACCAAGTTTCCCTCCTACTATTTCTTTACTTGTTTCACACTTTCTAGCTGGAAAAGTTCCAGCTTTTGTCTTTGACTGTCATTTAATTTATTTTTTTTAAAGTAGGGCAAAATTTTTCCAACTCTGCAAAAGAAAGACTGCAGGAAAAAAATTACTCTCAAAATTAAAAAAAGATCTAAAGGTGTCATGACCCACTTTTAATGCTGTTTATGACAGGAAGCTCAATTCAGCAAAGAAACAAACAAACTGTGAAAAGTTTGCATGTGGTAGCTTAACCACTTCTGAGACAGGCAAACAGCTCCACTCACCATTTTCACTTTTTGTTGTCCTACAACTCCGTGGAAGATGATCTTGGTAATATCTGCTTTTGACATTTTTAAAATCTTACTAATGTGCCTTTTCTTGACAGAAGAGGACAGATGTCCTAATTCACAGCTCAGTATACTAGAATTAGAGCTTTAAAATTTAGCTGGCTTTTTAGAGATTGTTTCCAATTGTACCACAAAAGGCACTTTAAAGAGAATTAGCACTAGCACTAAAAACCTCTAATTTCCTGTGGACTACATGAAGCTGCTCCTGACAGCTCCAATAATGGATTGCTACTAATCAGTCACAAAAAAACCCCACCAACTCACAACATTGTTTTATGGGTTTGGTTTTTGCTGTTTCCTCTTTGATGAAACAAATCTTTGAACTTCAGGCATGGCTGTTTGTTTTTGAAAGCAAAGAATTTTTGTTTTTTCAGTAGAGCACAGGGTTCTCATGTAAAATACCTAAGGAAAAACGTCTCTTTGAATAGGGTAAAATTGCCTTTCCAGAGGTAGGCTTGGCTCAGTGATTTGTAATTTCTTGAGGCTTCAGGCAGGATATTTTATTCTCACTCTCAGGCAGGCTATTTTATTCTAACTCAAACTCTTCCTCTTTGAAATCAATCATGGCTACACTTCATAATTTGAATTAATATCTTAAAAAACGACAGCCTCCTTCTTTAAATGTAGAGGAACAAAAGATTTAGCAAATTTTGACACTGTAGAAATATTATCTTTTCTATTCTTCAGCTAGTACAGAAATAATTTTAAAAAAGAATTTTGCAAACAGCTGTCTTGCGCTCAGGTCCCAAATCAAAGACAAGGAACTGATCAAAGTCTACTGACTTCAGGCATATTTGGATCAGAGTTCCCTGTCTTAGATGCTCAGCTCCATTTTTATTTTACTCTTCTCAAATTCTAAAGGAACATGTCTGAAAAATTCTCTGTAAATGAATTACCTCATGGAAGGAGCTGCCCCAGTTCCTTGTGATTTGTTCATAGCTATTAGGTATTGACAGAATTAATAAAACACAGAATATGGCAGAGACTCAGACCATCACTTCAGCATTTTTCTGCTTTGACTGAATGTCAGAAACTCTTTATTGGATGCTCTGATGAGAAAACATTGCGGCACATCCTTGGCACAAGCATTTACCAGAGAATTCCTGGCCAAAGAGCAAAGGTGAGCTATGATGGATTACTTCAAGCCACCCCCCAGCTCTGGGCTGTGCCATGAGCTCGGCAACAACATTTGCAGCATTCTAGCAGCCTGCGTAGGCTACAGCACTACCTAAACTTAAACTAATATCTAAAAATAGTATCTTTGTAATAATTTTTTTGTTTTAATCCATGCGCCTCTTAGTTCTAGCAGTCCTAGACAAAATACATAAGAAAGACATTCAACATGTGTTAGAATTCAGAAAATGAGTTAATAGCAATGAGAGAGGAATCCCATAAGAAACAATTGGTGTGCAGTGGGACCAAAACTGATGGGATTACCTGGAATACGGAAATGCTTTCTCCCGAATTTTTGTGTCAACAATTCTGTAAACTCTCTAATTATTAAAGCTCAAGACTTGCAACTCTAAAATGTAGAGTTTAATAAATATCAGCCTTCTTGGATTTGCTTTTGCTCTTATGCCAAGCAGACCCATTTGGTATGGATTTGCTATCACTTTCCCTGCAACAGTGAAACAGCACAATGACAACACCACCACAAAAACCCAAATCCCAACAAACCCAGGAAATGACAGAAAAGGTTCTGTGTGTCATAAAATAAGAAACTTCAATGCAGCTGCAGAAATCAGTATAATCTGAGTTTGTCTGCAAGTGTAGGGAATTTGCTGAGGAAAAAAAAAAAAAAATCCCCAAACCAATTCTTCTGGCTCAGAGCCAGGATGCACAGCATGTAAATTTGCTAGTTCTCACAGACCAGTCATAAAGCTTACTGCTGCCATATCAGTTACCTACTTCATATTTATAGATAAAGGATGAAGTTAATGCCATTTACAATTTTTTCTTGGCTTGTTTCGATTACATGAATACTGCAAAAGCTATAAGCACAAGGGAACTGGGCTCATAAAGCATAAGTTAGCAGTGGAGTCAGGAATTTTCCTGTACTGAAGCTACTGTCATCTTTCTCCAAAACAGATAAGATGAACATCAAACCTCTTCCACAGAGCAGAAGATTCTACACTTGCAATGCCCATAGTCCCCAGTGGGATACGTGGGAGAAACTTAAGGTGATGCAGAACTTCAACATCTTGCCCAAATGATCAGAATCAGATATTATTCTTGCAAAAACTGAAAATACAGAAAAAAGCTCCTAAGAAAAAGCAATGAAAATAGATGAAGGTCCTGGCCAACCAGTTCTGGATCCAACTATTTGAAAATTCCACATCCTGACAAAAGTCTTCATTATCTCCTTTGATCACCACCTGCCTTTTTATGACCCATTGTAAACCATAAAGGGTAGGTTACCTCCAGCATCACATTAAAGAATCAGTGTTCCCTCTCTACCTCACTCTCTTACTTTTGAAACCATAGGAATATAACGAACCCTTTATCCCTTATGTATATAGTCAAAGGTAAAATGTTGACAGTCGTGATGAGAAGAATGAATTTCCCTTTATCTAAAACTTGTGCTTTTTCAAGCTATATATATCTCTAAGACTTTCTTCCTTGATGCAGTGCTCACATAAAAACATCAATTCAAATAGACATGGTCGATGCTGGTGAGAACTGTAGAACAATATAGACAAAGTTTCAGCAATTCTTCCATAGGGCTTCTTACCACTTCAAGTGATCTTCAAACACAATTCAGTAGGAACACATCAGGAGTGATAGGGTTCAAAAGGAAAGAAAAATTATAAGAATTCTTAAAAAAAATTTCTTCTCTTAATGCTGTCCAACACACAAAGATCTCATTTCCAAAGATGAACTGAGTGGTCTCTACTGTATATCACCACTCCCAACTACTATATCATCTTGGTCTGTCTTATCAAGGGATTCCACATTTTGAGTGAGCACTGAACTTAGTGCCTGAGTTCTCATTCTCTAAACTGGGAAACATTAGCTTACCTTACCTCATTAATGCTAGGATGCTAGGAGTATAGTTTCATAAATACTTACTCACCATTTGAAAGAAACCAATTTTTACAAATAACAAAAAGACACAAGTATTTGAGATATAACTACAGGTTCAAGTTAAAAGTGACCCTCAAGAACTCCCCTTTGTACAAAAATTTTCTACCTTTTTAGAAGTTTGTGACATTCCAGCACTCCCTGTGCCACAAAATCTGCCCTGAGATTATTCTTAGGGAGTCTGAGCACTCCTTTTCTTCCCATATACATTGACAAATGTAATACTAAACTCACCATCTCCCACTAAGAACTATCTCCTGTTAACCCGACTCAAGCAAACATTCACAAAAACACTGTTCACATGAACTGTATACACCACTCCTGACAACATCAAACAACCTTTCTTAGGTTATTTTCAACCTTTTGGTTCTTTAAATTACATGTTTTATTACAAGAGACTGAGGGGAGACCTTATTACAGTCTACAGCTTCCTCACGAGGGGAAGAGGAGGGGCAGGCACAGATCTTTTCTCTGTGGTGACATTGACAGGACCCGAGGGAATGGCCTGAAGTTGTGCCAGGGGAGGTTTAGGTTGGATATCAGGAAAAGATTCCTCATCCTGAGGGTAGTTGGGCACTGGAACAGACTCCCCAGGGAAGTGGTCACAGCACCAGCCTGGCAGAGCTCTAGAAGCGTTTGGACAATGCTCTCAGGCACCTGGTGTGACTCTTGGGGTGCCCTGTGCTGGGCCAGGAGTTGGAGTCGATGATCCTTGTGAGTACCCTCCATGTCAGGATAATCCACGATTCTATGATATCTGTAATAAGAGACTAGTCTAAGTGCTATACTGAACAACACAAAAATATTCTAAAAGGGTAAATCAAAGTTGTGACAGAAATTTCACTTCAGTGACTCAATCCAAAATGTGATGTAGATGTGCTTAACTTATAAATTCCTGATACTTCAAAATAAATGTCATCAATTACTCTGGAGACCATGAAAATTTCTGAAAGTTTCCAAGGACAGCGGCAATTTTGGCAAGAAGTCAGATACCTTCCTTAGCAGAATAATGATCCATCATCATATATGAAATCCCAAATAATAATTTCTCTCAGAAATAATGATCCAATATGAAAAATATCATTTACATATCGAATTACCTGAGAGAATTCTATGTGGTTATCAAAGATTATTAATCATATCAAGTTGATTAATTTGAACATGAAACCAAATAAATCTGAAGAATTTTCAACAGCGCTCCTATTTTAACACAGTGATATTGACTAAACTCTGTCCTCCACACCCTAAAAATAATAATATTGATGGAGAAAAAAAACAGGAATCAATATTCATAAAATTGAAGAAAATCATGACTCAACATCAAACGAGTAGTCGTGCAAAAATGTTGAGACCAGATTCCAAAGAAATGTAAAATCATAGGAACGAAGTTTAAAAAAGGTTGATTTTTTTTTTTAATATGGACACACAAAATCATTCAAACAAGACCTCAAATGATTTCTTGACTGCATTTTTGACACATGACTGCTTTGTGTACTTTGGGTGTGATGGTCTTTCTTCCAAGCTTGATGTAAAAGCAACTAGGATATACTGGGTTTATTTCTCTTTGGAGCTTCCAAAGGGGGGTGGAGAAGAGTATTATTGGCATGTTTATTGAGACACTTTCATTATTAGAGGCAATTGATATTAGCACTTTTTATGTAAATTACTACCTCTGCTATTTATTATGTGGTAGCATTATTATGATTATCGATGTTGTGTTTAGATACAGAATGATTGCTAATATTATCATCATAATGGTGACTGGGAGAAGAACTAAGGCTTTCATTTGGTGAATTAAAATACAAGAAGGAGAAATGTCTGTTCCTCAATCATTTTGAGATGTCACTGTCAATCAAGTGCTGCCTTACATTTCATCTGCTGGAAATATTTTCCTTTCCACTCAAGCTCAGCTGCAGCTCAACTGCACTGTATTCAACGATGTGAATTTTTAGATTTTCCTCATTCACATTCAGGAAATATTTCATTTATAAAATTAAAATGATTAAGACTCTCTCCAGTTTCCTAAGGGTTATTTAAGGATGACAGCCAGTCACTAGTGGCTTGGACTGGATTCAAATCAGTGACGTAAACATGGGACATTCTGTAATCTGTTATCATTTCCTGAGCAAAGCGCAGTGATGTTTTACATGTTCACATCAAGGAAAAGCATGTAATTTGATCAAACTGCAAGTGCAAGCTTCTTGGCAGAGCCTGAGGGAAAGCAATGACAATAATAAAATGAATAGGCAGGTTGTCAAGACAAGTGAAAGTATTTTCAACCACAAAATTTTAAAGCAAGTCTTGCAGTGAAGAGGCTGAAAATATTGTCTGCAACAGTGCCCATGGCTATCTTGGAGGTGAAGGATTAGTTTCTGAACTGCAGACATGCTATTATTAAATTAACTCAGATAAGAGTTAAATTAATTCATTTACTTAACACTATTGTTGGCAGGGGAGCAAGTCCTCAGTGATGTAAAATGGAATTGGAACTATGACAATTTCTAGCATGAGTGTCTGACCCTAGAAGTATTTATTTTGCTTGAAAAAGTAAAGACAGTTTATATGTAAATGAGATGCAGCTTGCCAGTTCTGTATAATTTGTCAATATGGATGCTAATTTCACAAAGACTGAGCAATCTCTATTCTAGAATAATAAGAGGACTTCATCCCACCAAGTCTAACTGGCAGCAGTAATCTCATTCTGGTGGTGGGACTAGAGGAACAGCTGGACATGTTATATTATGCTTTTCTTCATATAATTTCTTTGATATATTTCCTGCTCTCTTTGAGCATAATGAATGGTGCTAAGAGCTAAATGAAATTCTAGGACATCTATTAAAAGCCAGCTTTTCCATTGATTTTCAGAGAGTAGTATTTTTTGCGACTGGATATGGGTGTAGATTAAAAATACTCCTTTATAGTGAAAATGTGATATTAAAACTACAGCTGCCTTTTCTTCTTTTTATTACAAAGGGATTTATGCCAGGATGCAGAAAACATTATGAAGCTTAAACCTGTCACATGAAGAGTTTCTTGGGAGAATTTCCCCTCCTGAGAGTTTGAGACATAAATCCAGATTCTCTGATTTATTCCCACTCTTGATAGCACTGGCCTCAATCTAGAGAATTGACTTTTAAGGATTTGAAAAGAGCCTTGAAGCATCTTTAAAAGCTGGAGTGCTCAATCTATTTCAAAGTGTCATAAGACCATAATGCAGGCTATAGACATATTTTTCAAAAAGGACACATTTAAAGTGTTTTCTCAGACACAACACTGAATTAAATCACTTCACCTAAGAACTAGCAAGAAAATAAGGTGCAGAAAATGAGTAAGAGCATAATTCATTTTCACTTCACCTTCTCCTTGAAACTTTTGAGTTTATTTTGTTTTCATTTTCTTCTGAACTCATTAACACTGATTTACAGTTTTTCAGCTGACTAACAAATAGATTCATCTGGAGTGTAACATACCTCTTGTGAGACTCTTTTGATAACGTTTTCTAATATTTTTCAAATAATTTTGCAATAAAGTCTTTAATAAAAACAATTAATCTTTTGTGTTATATATGCATCCTGTGATATAATTTTAAATCACCTAGAATTGATCTCAATATAAAGCTTAGAAGCATCTGTGCTAACAATTATTCTAAACCTCTGCATCTGAGGCATGAATTTAATTGGTGAATTATTTCACCTAACACAGTCTTGTTTGGCTTAGTTTTGTTTTGTTTACCCCAAATTCTTTTCTACCCTGCCAATATTATTGATGTCCTCTTTGGGGCTATAACTTCATTAATTTTTTATATCCTTTAGTCTTGCCTGATTTATTTCCTGCTGTCTGCTAGACATAATCTCTCGACCCCCGCAAAAAGCAATGGATATTATTCAGGAACATAATAAAAGGACACAGCTGGGTTTGGCTCCTATCTACCAAAATGCCATGGATGTCACCGGAATTTTAGCCTCCACTTGGAAAGAAGGCAGTGTCAAAAGACTCAAGTGCTTTTCAGACTGGGATAATTAGAAGACAGTAACCTAGGAATCACAGCAGTAACAACATTTATCTGAACTCAAAAGTCAATTGCCATAATTAAAAACAAAAGACTACATTAGTTGGCTTTGGATAGAAAAGGGTCAACTTCTACCATACCAACAATATTAAAAATGGGCAACCAGTATCTCCCAGAAAAAAATCTTCTTCATATTCTTAGTGTCACTTTAGTATTTACAAGGTCATTTGCCAACACTAGGACAGGTAAAGTAAATATGCAAATGCCAATCCCATACTGTTGCTCGAAACACCTACAGAGCACAAGGCTGGAGCACAGGGAGACATTTCTACTTTTTCCTAATACTTTTTCCTTGCCACCAAATGCTACAGAGGTCAGTAACCACATGGTCAGACACAGGCTATAGAGCTGGGATGGTTTTTAGTCTGACTTCATACAGCAGTTCTTATCCTACAAAACCAACATGCCCCATCACAGTGCACTGCCAGAACATCACTGATATTCAAGCCTCATCTATCAATCTTATTTAGGAAACTATCTTTATGCAGGATAGCAGATACCACACAAGCCTCATTAATCTATTTCAACTTCAACACATTTTAAACTGCTAAACATTTTCCATTGTTCTACTATTATTTTTAGTAAGGATGAATTTAAACTTGGCCTTAACTGTTTGTCTGAATCGGATCCTGTACACAATTACTTCCAACCTCCACACTTGAAACTTAAATCCCCCATAAACAGCCCTGTGCCCTCAGAAACTATCAAACATGAAACATATACTCCAACATTAGTTATCTACCTCACTGAGTGCTAAATCAAGCTCAGAAGCCCAAATACAGTTTTAAATAAATAAAAAAACCAAAGAAACAACAAACTATTGTTTCATTTCACTGATAAAGTTGAGTTGCCTCACATTCCTTTCACTGAAAAAGCTGAGGGGAAAAACTCCTTCCCTTCACTACAGAAATAAATAAGCAGCACTTCTTTCCTCCAGTTTGCTGCACATCTCTCCAACACACTGCTTTTACATAGGCATCCATGGGACTGCAGAACTTGGAATAGGGATTTATGAGCCACACCCTCTTTGACAGGGAAAATGTTAATAGCTTTTAAAAATGCACAGGAAGACGGCAATCTTATGAAGGAGCATGTACCTAGAACTTCCACAAGCCATGGCGAAGCAAAACTGTACGGGATGCAAAACCTGACCTTTGTTGATCTTTGACTAAAGCTATTTTTTTTCTTCTATATTTATTGTTCATTAAATGAATTTTTACTTCTTAAAGGACTTATTATAATGGAGTCTTAGCAAGCAACACTATGAAATTTGTGGTCTCCTGTGTAAATGTAGACCATGGGCACCCATAACATATTTTATAGTCACAATTTGCAAGCTTTCAGATCTCTGTACTATTTATTACTCCTGCTATCGTCTCAGAATATTTTTATGAGCAAAGACACCTTTTTTTTTTTTTTTATCACAAGGAATAGAGCCAGAAAATATACCAAAAGCAACATTCACATTTTCCATGACAAAAGTTTCGCAGAACACAGATAAAGGTGCCCTTGATGTTTCCAAAATGCAAGTTCCCTTGGCACTAATGTTTCAGCATCAACTAACTCGGAAATAAAAATGAAAAACCCAATGCTTGTAAAAAGACTTTAAAAAAATATTTGTTGATCTAAGATACACTTTAGAAAACCTCTTATCTTACTACATTTTCCAGTGAACGAAAAAAATTATATACCTTGCCTGCTCTGCCAGGTTATCAGGCAATTCAGTTATTGCACTCTCTGATAAGTATAACTCAGAAGGAAGAAAAATAATAAAGGGAAAAAATTCCTTGGTTTATATCATACATTTCACCAGCATAAAGCTATTTGATCATCATGTAAGGAAGTGGAGCCCAAAATCATGACACAAAAAAACCAAGAAAAGAAATGCAGATACATTTTAATTGACAGTGCTGAGGTTAATACTTCTGTTACCTTTACAAGGTGTTTGTAGATGGGTATGGAACTGGCTAATAAAGACTCTAGGCATTATGACTTTTTATGGGTATCTTTTTCCTTATTCAAAAAATAGCATGAAGTCAAATATTACCCAGTTTGACTACAGATAGTGAAACTAAATATGTAGATTCTTACATATTTAATTTGATTTCTGAGAAGAGACTGAAGTAGATATCTGATACCATACATACATACATATATATATATATATTAAAGACTCAACTTCAGCACTGCAATCTCCTCTTCTCCCTCCTCTCAAAGTTAGTTTGCCTAAATTTCTTTAGGTGCACCATTTTTCAGTTCATCCCATTGATCTTGCTTTTTTCTTAAGTAAACACTGACCTTTCTACTCCCAACCTTTCTCTCGAGGTGACACAGACCTGTCTCCAGAAAAAGAGACCTGTAATTTTAGCCAGAGGCAGACAACCTGGCATTTCCCAATAAATGACCTAATCAAACAGGCTTATAACACTAACAATGTGATGACAGGTAACTTTGTCATTAGTTTGGCTGTTTGCTTGTGTTTCTTCTGGCAGGCATTTCAAATCAACTTAAAGAGGCCAGGAGCTCTCCTGATCTGAATAATACCAGGCATTTCTGGGCTTGTGTGGGGGATACACAAAGAAACCACAAACTGCATCAGAAAATGAGAGGGTCAGCCCTCAAATGCTACTGTCTGGAGAGAGTTAAAAGCATAACTTCCAGCACTACATTTGTGTTACCATGCTTTATACAGCACTGTCCACTAACTGTGCATTACACTGGCTTTTACTTTGTTGAGCTACTATTTGACTGATTTTTGCACTTTAATTTTGAACACAGACTGCTTCAGCATATGAGCAAGACTTTTTTCTCTTTTTTTGCAAGTAGGACTAGACAATTTTGTGAACAATATGTAGAAGAATGACCTAAACACAGCAAGGGAGTTATAGGTAGGAGTGAAAAATCTCATCTCCAGATCTTTGCTAGAGTGGGTACAAGCTTGTCTCACAGTACATCTGTGCATTAGGCTCACTAGAATGAGGAGACAGCTTCTGAGTCTAACACCCTTCCTGGAATCTGTTGTCCACAAAAAGATAAGGCAGTAATATTAGAAGAAAAAAGACTTATTTTTCCTGTTTTAGGTGGGTGGAGAGCATCAACCTCTTTTGCACAAGCTCTTAGACATCCATCAAACGGTTGTAATTTCTGCAGTAGGGCCTGAGCTGGGGTTTAACCGTAGGCTGGAAGAAAAGCTCATTGCTGATATTCTGTCTCTAATAAAAAACCCTATGCACAAGGAAAACATTCAAATGTATTTCTTGGACTCAGGTGGCCTCCTCCTATTTTGTCTGTGTAGAAGTTTGTGAAGTCTGTAGGAGAAAATTCTCCAAGCTGAAAGGACAGATTTTAAATTTATAGTACCAATAAAACTAAGACAAGTTTACACAATTGCAGTTCTGTTTCACAGTGAAGCATTTTCATCCAAAACTATTTAAGGAAGATATATACAATTCTTCATCTACAGTCAGAGAAATAAAAGTGCATTTACAGTAAACAGGCAACATAAGATATTTAACAACACTCCAAAAAGAGGCTATAAACCCAACACTTTTAACTTTAATGGAGACAGAAACACTGCAATTACATAATTTGCCATAAATGCCATGCAGCATGGAGAGTTTCCTTTACCAAGAAAAAAACCAGATGAGTCAAAATGAAACTTAAAATAATTCAGACCACAGTGAAGACAGGAAAAGATACTGTAAAAGTAAGGAATCAGATATGTAGTTTGAAGAAAAAAGGAAAAGGAAATGTTGATAGCAGCTTGATCTCAAGACAAAACAATGAATTAGCCTGCAAAACACCAGGATGCCTTAAGACAAGGGAGAAATCACAGAAAAAGCTTTAAGAAGCAGGGAAGGCTGCTCCACTGCACCGTGCCAGAAACTGATGGGAACCATCAAAAACGCTGTAAAAGAAAGGGACCACCCTACTGCTTTTCACCCCCCAGTAACCTGAAGAGCTAGCAAGCAGCCTTGGCTGCAGCATTACAAAGCTTGGATTGCCACACTGCACTGGTGCTGAGGTGTAACATCCCTCTCTTGCCAAGGAGGATCTTGCTTAATCCTGTTCTAGCGCGGCTGCCAGCCACCTGGGTTTTTTCAGTTTATATTATCTGGGTTTAGATGTCAGTCCAAGGCTCATGAACAGAGCTATAGCTGCACCTACTGCATTCCTCAGAGTCTTACCTACTCACTACTACACTGCTGCCAGCAATCCTTTCCTGGGGGTGGTAGCAATGAAGTATGCATATGGTAGAGCTTAAGAGTATTTACCAGCTAGCTGGTGCTCTCTTCTACCCTGCCTTTACTACAGCTGTGCTGTACACAAACTGGAGAAACCAGCAAAGTAGAGAGATTATCTTCTGAATAACTCATCAGTACAGTGTTGCACAGTAATTGTTCTTTTCACACAGTTCACCAGTGATTATCAGTGCTCAGAATTAAATTCTGTTATTATTGCTGGTAGGAAAATCATTGCTGACCACAAATGTGAGTGCAGTAATGAGGGAAAACAAGTGAAGATAAGACCAGATAGAAACAAATTAGGCTTGTGGAATGTCAAATTTTGCAACTTATCAGATATAATTACAGAAGCACAAAGCTCTTTGAGAAAGAAAAGTGATACAGTTGATAACTATATTCCATCTTGCAGCAGTGCCAAGTTTTGAAGGCTGTGGGTTAAAGCATTTGACCTCAGTCACTCATAAATATGTTGCTAAATCCTGCAGCCAAATATTACACTTAATATTTATGTGAGTAGTTTCACTGATTTCAGCCACTGGAATAAATGAAGATAAACAAATGCATGAGGATATGTTAAAGGAATTACACTCACACACCCACTTCTCATCCTACTTGAGCACTTCTGATGTAGTATATTACAACGGAGTATTAAAATTAACAACTAGGGGCAAGCCTCCCCTCAATATCTTAAAATAATTTTAATGGAATCTTACAGGAATGCACATGTCCATGCACATACAGATGTATTAATACACATTTGATGAACATGAGCAAGTCAAAGACCTGTGCTTACAAACAAGGCCACAGATTCCGAGTACGTGCATTTCCACTTACTCCAATGTCCACAATCAAGGTCTGATTTTATACAAGTTCCATGAAGAGACAAAATCAATTGAAATCAATGCCTCATTTGATCAGTTCTTACAAGTCAATCACTTTACATCCAGAGGACAAAACATAGAGCTTTTTGACCTGCAAAAAAACCCCTGAAAAATTCAGTGTCCACAGATTTGTAGTTCTAATTTTATCTAGAATAAGCACGGAACAAGCAAGACACTGTGGAGAGGTCAAGTGAACTTGGGAATATGGCACCCACAGAGACAAATTTCTCCTACCTTTCTTCTACCCATGTCAATTAGGCAGAACTCACATCCAGGAATTGGGGAAAAGGAAGAGGCCAAGTTGTCAGTAACCACGAGAAAAAGAAAGAGATAGAATGATTATTCCCTGCCTAAGTATTGATGGAGGTAAAGAAGAAACAACTGAAGAAGGAACTCGAAGGCCGCCTGAGTTGACCAGTTTTGTAAGGTAAAGGTAATTGTAGCTATTCCAACTTTAAAGACAGACTTTTGGCTCATATGAATGCATCAAATCATCATATTCCCCTGCTAAGCAAACTACTATTCACCACCAGATTACAACATGATGTGTTTTATTTTAAAACTCTCTGTGACCTTACTGAATGAAGGGGTTGGCTTCTGGCTGTTAAAAGTAAACACATCGACTTTAAATACAAGTCAAGGGAGTTTGGAGCATTCTGTGTCTGGATGAACTGAGCAGGAAGAAAAGTATTCTTTGGGTTTTTTCCTACCAGGCTTTTTGTTTCCAGGGACTTTTCTCACTATGTGTCAAATCTGTACTGGCTGTGCACTTTTCCTCCTAGGATTTAATCCATTAGAAAAATTCCCAATCTAAACCACATTAGGCATAGTTCCTTTTTATACAGCACGATACTCAAATCAGATGAACTCAAACGTCTACATGAATCAGGCTTCCATATTGAAACACTTCATTCACTTAACAGGAACACATTACTTGATTTATTATAGTCCCATGGCACATCACTAGCCCTCAAATGTCATGTTATAATATTTAACAAAAGATATACTATTAAATAAAGTATTTGTGAATAAATCAGCAGTGATTCGTCTGCAATGTCTGAGAGAATAATTTGGCTGCTGACTTTGCTCCTTTTGGTACAAGTTACAGTTGCAAAATACATTGTTAAATCTTCAATTATGTTGCAAGTTGCAGAGTTTGTCATTGGCTTTAATAAGTTGACATTCATTCTTTTTTCCCAAATAGCTCTGTCTAATAAAATTCCCTAATTTTTTTAGCTACATAGCTTTCCTACACACTTGAGGCTTTAAATGTATTTTAAATATTAAAAACCTTGTCATTAAAATGCAGAAACATGGGTGGGGGAGCTACTAAAAAAGGCTTTACTTTGTCTCCTTGAGTTTTATGTGGAAATATTAATCAAAACCTTCATTAATATTTTATGAATTCAGAGCCTTCGCACAATTGGAATGCACGTTACTTCTTATTTAAAATATTTTTATTGTAAGGCACTCCATTTAACAAAAAAATTAGGAATCTGAAGATATTTAAGGACACATAGAAAGTGCTATATTGCAGAACTCATATTCCAGGCAAACTTTTCAATTTAAAAAGTGGAAAATTGAAATTCTGTAGGAATCTCAAGCAGCATTTCCAAAAATCTGCATTTGATATGACAACTCCAGCTCTGCAAGTGACTGATTATTGAGTGCTCAGGATTTATGGTTAAGGTTTCCTTTCTTCCTTCCAAGAGCTGGGGTAAAAAACATGCACTGTTCATGGATTGAAAATCCACAACCTTCAGGAAACTGGGTGAGGTTAAACAGAATTATCAGCTGTGCTGCTAAATAATAATTACAGGGGAAAACAACATGCCTCTTCTAGATTAAAGTCACAAAGAGCAGAAGGTGTCATGGCATGTAAGGGAAAACTCTTTTGTAGATAACCAGTGTTAAAAGACAAAAATGATAAGAAGAAAGAAACAGTTTCATATTAGCAGGATATTAATAATAACCTGGTATCTGCACTAATCTCCCGGGCTCTGCTTTTTGACATATTCATATAGTGTCAAGGAAAGTTGATGAAGAGCAGAGTGGCAAAGTTTGTGTATTGTGCTAAATATTTCAATTGACTAGACATGAAAATGGACAACAAAGAATCCAGACAGATCTCACAGTGCTGAGCAACTGTGGTACAATAGCAGGTGATGTTCAATGTTGATAAATGTGAAATAATGTACATTGGAAAAAACTATTCTAACTCTAACAGGACATAAAAAAGGAGGGCAGGGTGGTGTCCCAGATTTGCATTAACATCAAAACCTTAAAAGGCTTCAAAAAGCATAAAGAAAAACCTATTAATCCAGGTTTGTTTACGAAGGTACTATCTTATTCTAAGAAGCCTTTAAAACCTGCATTGCTGGAAAGTGTGATGGTTTATAGAGGGACTAGAAAGTTTTTCTGTTCTTACTTTGGCATTTCCTATCAGTCTTCACCAACGTATATCGGACTAGAGGACCCCCTCAACACCTTCTTACACTATCTGAAATAGATTTGTTGCTGTCAAAATCAGACTTTTCTTATTTGTTATTAAATACTGTCATTACCTTTCTATGATAATAATATTAAACTGCAAAATACTAAAACAGTATGTGCAAATGCTCATGCTTTCCCCTCCTCCCATTAATACAACTCCATTTATTTCTCCTAAATACTGCTTCCCTTCCCATGCCTACAATTCTTGCATACCCAGACAGAAGCTTCACAAAATGGAAAGGTTTCTTTTCTTTGGAAAAAATTGGTTCTATTAAATTAGTCCAGTTCTACATATAAAGAAAAAGTCAAAAAGTCAGAAATTACTTTTGGAAAAATACCACCTGGAAAAATGGCATCCTGTGGGCATAACTTCATTGAGGTCAAAATTTCACTTGTGGATTCAAATACATAGTTAAAATTTTACTAAAAGGCTTTTCAGAATCAAAAGAAGGAGAAGATTTGAGATCAGGCTTTCAACTGGAGAACAAAGACTGCAAAGCAGACAATTTCTAAAAGATAAGTGGAATGCAGCAAAACTGTCATGAAGTTGCACAATTTTTTTCCCTCAACAAGACTCACTGCTATCTTCTGGTGATGAAGTTTTGAATTGCGAGCAGCAACATAAAAATGAACAGCTAGATATGAAACCTAGACCTATTCTGTGAGCTCCAGTCAATATTGTGACTCTGCTGGGTGACCCAAATTATGCAAGGAAGCATACTAAAATTATATTCCTGGTTCACTTGTATGGTGCAGGCTTACCATGTATTGTTACATAAATTTTATAAACACTGTGTCCAGTCATTTGCCTCTGCTAGAAACCCACTGGAGCATTTTCATTATATGTATTACACTCAATGAAATTAAAGGATGTTCTAACATTTAAGTGCCATCCTATGGGGATACAGAGCACTTAATTGTCAGTAGTTTTATTCTATTTGGTTTTATCAATTCTCTAAATATGTAAAGTACAACATCTGCTTAGCTCATGCTTCCTCCAGGACATTCCCTGAGAATGGAGTTTATGTAGTTTGGGTTTCACTGCACTCAGATGTTCTTTAGTTCAGAAGGAGTTTATATTTGTCTACAAGACCACACCGTAAACATGATGATACCATCTCCATCCCAGAAAGCAAAAAAGAAACTAATTTAATAAGTGGTTCCTCTTGGAAAAAAACTGAGCTATTATGTTAGTGTGAATAAGACTAATAGAAAATTTAGAACCTAAGAAAATGGTTTAGATCTATATAATTTGTCTTATTTTATAAAATATAAATGAAATATAATTTGTGTTATTTTACAAAATATAAGTGAAACTTTCCAACCCAAAAGCAGCACCACACTCTATAATACTTGAATTGCATTAAATCCACTTTGTAATTTCTAGATTATACCTCTCTGTCTTCTAATGCAGATGTCCAAGGTAGTAAATTTGCAGGCAGAAACTTTAAATTTTAGTATTGGAATATATTCAAGTACCACACGTGTTGAAAATTAAACTGAAAATGCCTTATAAAGCCTGCTTGGCTGTATAAAACATGCAGATTTTTTGATCTGAGATTGTTTGTGCAACCTTCAAACCAGAGGTTCCTCTAATCCATCGTATTTCCAATTGCTGCTGTGGGGGTGGAGGGGCTGTATTTCAAGAAGGGACAAGACAGTAAAGCACCTTAGTCTAAGAAAACTACTCACATTCTGTAGAGATGAAATCAAAAGGAGCTTGAGGAGGCCACTTTCCTGAGGAAGCTACACACCTCATGGGGAACATTTAGTGTCATGGTCCAGGTCAAGCTCCTCCCTCTACCTCGTTATGCCCATCTGTTTAGAGTCAACTATTTGGGAGCCCACTTCCTGCTGTCTTGGTAATTACACATTAGAGCCCCAATGGTAATGAGATGCCAATTATGCGTTTAAAAGCAGTTCTGTGTTTGGTGACAGACTGGCAGTCAGAGAAATGAAGTTAGAATAAGGAATGTTAAAAAGAGAGGTGCAATGGTAGGATTTAGGAATGACGCATTACACTAAAATAGAGGCAATTTCTTTCTCCCTCAGAATAAAAATACATAAAAGTATATAATAACCATATATTCTTATGGTAAATAAACACCAACAGCTATAAACACTAAGGCTAAGAAATATGAAGAGATAGGATTATCTATTTTTATGTATATATATATAAAATTGGTTCCAGATATCAATGAAGATGATATGCACACGGATGGGAAACACGAAATCTACGCTACCTAAGGAATTTCCAAGCTCCCATTTCCAAGCTCCAAATATTGAATCAAAGTACAAAAAGGAAATGTCTCCTTTCCAGGCTGCTGTACTACCTGAACTTGATGCTGAGGACGTTGCTTACACCGTCTGATGCCTCCTCACCTCTAGTACTACTGTGCAGATACAGACACACTTACTACTGCAGGATTTACAATTTTTCCAGTTTTCTCTCTATATACAGCAGCTATCTTGGCCTGTGTTTACAACCCATTAATGCCTTAGTTGTATAGATGGCCACTGCCAGTCATCCAAGGTTTTACTATATGTACAACAGACTTAACAGGTAACAGAAAATTATCAGGCAAGATAATTTCAGGCAATCAGCTCAGTTCCTTAAAGAGAATAAGAATAAAAAAGACCATTTCTATTGAGGTGTTAAGCTGCATAGAAATTGAAGCGCAGCAGAAGGACAAGAATAGGATTGATTAGAAGCTATGATATGTTCACAGATCATGCTGGGAATCTCTGGTAAGCACAATGCATCTTTAATGCAAATCAATAATGACAGTCTGACGATGGCCCTTGAGAAAGGAAGTGCAATCAAGCTGCTGCTCCAAAAGACGGAGCCGGTCCAGCAGTGAGCTCACGGGTTCTCCCTTCACAGCGTCTACGGGAGTGAGGAATTCATCCGATAATTAGAGCAGTTCAAATGATTTTTGCTGTTAAGTAGGCTGTGAAATTCAGGAAGGTATTCTGGGCTTTGCTTTATAATGGCACAATTACTCATTGACAGAGCACAGTGGCACCATTGTGGTGAGCTGCTAGCAAACATCAGCTCATGAGCTGCAGATGATGCATAATTTGAACAGAAGTTGTAAAGTTTCCCCCAGATTGTCTTGGGACCTTCAAAAATGTACTTTCAGAGCCACAAAGTTTTACAGTAGATTTTTTAGCGAGAGAAGTTACAAAAGGAAGGCACGTGTTTACCTGCCATCCCCCAATTTTAGATGCTCATCTGTAATCACAGATTACAGATGGTTCCTTGGTCCTGATCACCAAGGAACAGTAGGTGGGTGGGTAGTAGTTTTTACAACATTCACTCATTTATTTCAACACGGCATCCAGAGTTACTGGAATTGTAATAGAAAGGAGAAAAGAAAGCATACTACACCCCTAACAACCACACTTCTGTCTGAAAACAAGGATTTCTTAAAGCTATTTCACTGAAATTTCAAATCTTGGCACGCAGCTGGCAGGAAGCTCTACTCCTGCAGACCAAGGAACAGATGGAGAGGAGACAAGAGGGCTCGCACCAGCCCTTGAGAGGGACTCATGGCCATTAACTGACCCTGTCCTTTTGCCCCCTTGCCTGAGTAAGTGTAAGGAGGAACAGGAGTCAGGAGGGGCAGCTCTGAGACCACTTCAGACATATGCAGTGTGAATGGTTCAAATCAATTTGTTGAGCCCAGGCCCTTATATTGACAAGAGTTGTGCAAAGAACGTCACAATGCCCGAAGCAGCTGGAGTGAGCTGAAAGCCTTCTAGGACTGCACTGACCCTGCTCTCTGCACACCATGGGTCTTCACTGAAGGAAATAGATAGGGAGAGAGCAAAGGTTAATTATCACCTCAAGGACTAAAACCCACTCTGTGTGACTTTTGAGATGCAGGGCTACAGTTTCCCATTGGTTTTTCCAACATACTACACCAGCTTTCATCTGGTGAGGCATCTGAGGATGTCAGATGACCGTAAGTTAGACACTCAGTTTCACAGAAAATTGTGTTGCTACCAAAAAACCATATTTCCTTTAAAGCAGGTACTTTTTTTCAAATCCAAACAAAACCAGACAAATAACCAAAAAATCACAAATTAATATATAGTGGTTAAAATTCACACGCATAAATCATCCTTGGAGCTTAACTGAGCATACATTTCAGAAGATTTTGTTAAATGGAGTAAATACCTGTAAAGCTGTAAAAATGTCTCAGATGTTATTACTTCTGCATCTAAATTTAGAAACCTAAGTCTTTAATTGTCCATTTCATCTTCCGATATGCTTAAGACTCTTAGCTCCCAATAACTTTGTGAATTTAGATATCTAACCCCTACTAACGGAAAACAAGTTTCCATGCTTCTAGTGTTTTCATCCAGTATAATTTAGTTTGGAATTATATTTCCCTCTCTGAGGAACAATCATATAAACAGAATTAACATATATGTATTTATTCACATTACACACTTAAAAATTGCTTTTTTAGTCCACTGCTTTATCTTACGATCTTAAATTTTAATGACTAATTTTTTTTTAATTGGCAAGATTAGACAAATATCCTACAACAATAAAGAATGAGAACTTTGTCTGTATGGACTTTATTATTTAGTGTCAAATCCACCAGACCATTTCAATAGTACCCTAAAAAGCCATCCATGAAAACTTATGCCTAAAAGGGCATATATATATATATATATATTCTAACATATATAAGGGCTTCAACAGCTTTTCTAAATTTTCTGCAGATAACAGTCTTGTTGTAATTTAAAAAATGAAATTAGGCATTTCAGCAAAAAGTATATATATTAAATACACATACATATGCATGTATGTATCTGTGTGTGTGAAGAATTCTTCCTAGCTTACATGAAGATACAGTTCACAGTGAAAAGGATCTATATGCAGAATAACTCAAGCCAATAGAAAAATCAATCCAATATGCTACAGACAAAGCATGCAGTCTAACAAATCTACTAGTGCTTAAACAACAGGAATAAAATTTGAAGTGTAAAGATTAAGAAGTATTACATGGGAGAAAAAAACCAAATACAAAGCAAGATTGAAATAAGCATAATGAGTGGTACCCAATCATGGCCAAGGACCAGACCATGACTTAAGAGCATAAAACGGCATCGTCTCCTCCTCATAAATCTGTTATAAGGACTCGTGGTATTTCTAATTAACTGCTCCACCAAAGCCTAAAACAAAAAATAAAAGGCAAGTGACCCTCTTCTCATTTCCCATCGAAGTCACTTGGTTCATTAAACACTTACATTAGAGTGATAAAAGTCTGGTGAGTGATTCATTCATTTATCAGATGAAGAAGAAAATACAATTTGATAGCTTCCCTGAGTCTATCTATCATCATGTTAGGGAGGGACGAAAAGAAGAAAAAAACTGATGACAAGAATATTAAGAGTTAAGACTGTAAGGACAAACGTGCTGGAGGTTAAGAAGAAAAGAGGAACCTAGGGGTAAAATGGCTCCCTGTGAAGCCATTAATCTCAGAAGTTAAACCACAGGCACAATTTCCTACGACTGTCTCAGCATAATGGATTCATTATTGCTATAAATACTGTTGATGGCGATGCTCTACATTTACCATGGGCACTTGGGAAGAGAGGAGCTGGGGTGACTTTCCATTCAAAGAGGGCTCAATGACAAGGATAGGAATAAAAACAAAGAAAGGCCAATAATATGTACTACTGTCCACAAGTAACCTATGAGTCTTTTGCAGGCCTGAAACAAAGAACCCCTTCTAGGATCTTAGGCACCCTATGAAATAGAGATTTCCAAAAGATATATGATCTTCAGGAGGGAAAAGCTCTAGAGTCTTAGAAATAGATAGAAAGAACTGGAGTCAGAAGTCCATTTCACCTCTGGGGAATTCAGGATATCTGAACATGGTGCATTTGAGGCCAGTCAATCTATTCTCCCACAGAGAGCTCTGTGGTCTAGGGCTTTATAGGAAAACTATAGGCCAGCAGCTATGTGTGCATGCACCTATAGGTATCTATGCATATGCACATATATATTAATGAGCTTCTCTCTGAACTCAAAACTCAGCTCGGCCAAAAACCTTTCTCAGCCACCCCAGGTCTTCCCAGTGCTCTGTGCTTTAAAAGAAGGGTACAATTTAAAGGCACTATAGCTATTTCTACATAAGATATACTCATAGTTAAAAATTACAAGCAGACACTATGCTGGGAATTCCTTTCATTTGTTGAATTGCAGCAAGAAATCTGAGGGCAGTGGCAAAAAGCTACAAATAAATTTTTCTTTCCAATTAGTTTTCCAGCTTCTTAGGAAGTCAATAGATAAAACTGGACAGTGAGCCTCTAACTGAGCAGAGCAGATATCTGTATCCAGCTTTTGGCATTTCACACTAACCGTGTGAACTTGAAACACTCGGACAGCAAAAACAAAGGACAGGCAACACAGAAAGCCAGCATAGGAAGTAGCCATATTCATTCCCTGCCCACACTTGCCCCAAAACAGTCCTTTTTTACTGTAAACTCTTCTGTTCCCACATTGTCAACGATACCTGAAAATTAATATCTTTACTGTTCTATCACCAGAGATAGAAACTAAAAATGAAGAGGAAAAAGATGTACTGTTATTCCACAACATTATTCTTCCTACCACTCACCTTGAGCTCCTGTGTGCTGGCCCCACATTCATGTCTCTAGTTTGCAGCAGCTGTCAGCCTAAAACTCACTCCAAGAGGTGTCTGCTCAGACTAGTCAAATCCCAGACAAAGAGAAACGGAGACATGGAGAAATGCCAGCCAGGTTTGTACTTTTAACTTAAAACCTGGCCTTTCTACTAATACAGAAATTGTCAGTAGAGAATTGCAGCTAGCCGAGAGCCTGTCTCCTTCAAAAATGCAGCAGGGATGAGACTTATCCCACAAGACTGACTTGAAATAACAGCTACACAAGAAAGAAGGCAGGGAACTGTGTGGCAGCCCCGAGGCACTTCACAACAACTGTGTACCAAGATTGCTGCATCAAATACATTGCATTTTTAAAGTGTCATGATTCCTCTTTTTTTGCTATGTTGAAAGAGATATGATTGTTTCCCCTTTCAGTAAAGACACAGGCAAAAATTTTAATAACTCTGTCTCAACCTGGTTCTTGAACTGTTTTTGCTCCTTCTAATTTCCTGCTGAAGTACGTAGTCAGTTTGCAAGGTGACATTTGCAGAGGCTCCTTACAGATTGATTGGCTAAACTGCTGGGAAGCTGAGAGAATTCATACAGAGAATGACCTTCGTTTATTATCAAGTCAGACCTGCTGATGTTGCTGTGCGCCAGGAAAGTCCAACCATTCTCCATACATTTCTCAGAGAGGGCCACTGATGGATGCAGATCACAAGCAGGACAGCAAACAAGAGGCTGGATGATCTGCAGAGCTCCTGAAAACCCATGAGTGAAAACTCAGGTCATGGTGCTGCCTACTGAGTGCCAGATAGGAAAGGAAAAAAGCAATTTTTTCTTGGAAGACATGCTGCATAGTAACAAAGAGCTGCTTGGAGGGTGATAGTGACTTCAGGCAGTAAACGTGCAGATCCCTTCCCGTTGTGAGCACGTGAGGCTCTCCTTCCCTATCCATCACCATTTACCTCCCTTTCAGACTTTTTCTTGAAAATTGCGGTGCTCTTGGCACAGCTCAAACTTTTAACCACTGACACATCTACTCCTCCATCCTTTCAACCCAGGGGCACTTGCCAAATTTGCATTTGGTACAGAAAAAGTCATTGCTCTGTATAAAAACATCTAACGTGGATTATTAACTTTGTAATTCTACCAATAACAGCCATTTGTGTTTTAAGTATTTCTCAGTACAAAGTATCATCTCTGTGCTTTGAAAACACAACAGATGCTGAACTGCTTCTGTGGCTCTGGACGTGCACCACATTTCTGTTTTCTTTCATTTCTTTGGCTTGAAGAAACACATTGTCAAAAGACAAGAGTTATTGGTATATTTTTTGCCATTCACTCCTTTGTAAATATTGCCATAACATAGACATCCTGAAATACACAGTGAAACATAACTCATCAAAAAGATCCCTTTGGGAGTTGCAAGCCATACATACAAAATATGTGTCATTTCTAAATTATAGTCCCTCCTGCAGTATAAACTCCCAGCCTTTCTGAACCAATAATGCTATCATTGAAGAATTTGTTTGATTACTTTGAAGTAAAACACAGGATTGACTGAAGTTTAACTACACTCTCTGATTTAACTTAATCAGATTTAATCGTGGCATGGAAATCAAACCTCATGTTTTTGTGAGGTGTTTCACAAAACTGTTCATAGTAGCACTTGATTAAAAAATCAGTCATGGTTTATGGCTCCATGTATGACTTCTCAGTTCTCCCAAATATCAGGGATCAACTCAGAGGTAACTCAGGGAGCTTGCAAATCTAGATCTTCTTTTCACAGAGTTTTGGAGGAGGAAAGTTTTTATAAGCTTTGAAAGAAAACAGTTGAAATTAGCTAACAAATATCCCCAGACATCTTCTGCTGTTTGGAACTGCCTTCAAGGGCAGTACCTCCTGTCTGCATGTGTTAGATGAAGATTACTTGTTAACACATGCCCCCGAATTAGCTGCCTAAAACTGACAGGTTTTAATAAAATAGTGACTAGGCAATTATTCCACCAAGAAGTTAAAACGTCATTAGCTTTGTCACTGCTCACAAGACAAATACTTTGTTTAAATATTTTTAACAAATATTTTTAAATATCCATATACAATTACAGAAAAGAAAATATTGTCAAGATGTTTTTATAAGATTGAATACTTAAATAAATGTTCCTAAACACATATGACCACACATCATAGAATAAACCAGTAAGCTCACTCACAAGCAGGCTGAAATAAAAAGTACAGCCATCACAACTTCATGGATAATTATTAATCCACAATATCCAACTTGCTATGATTTCCCGGCAAAAAGCCACTCACAACAAAGGAAAAATCCTTTTTGCTCTTTAGTTAAGGTTTGTGAAAAAGAGGCCAGTTTTAACTCTCACCAAGAGAGGGCAGTGACATATCTCAAATTATCAGAAGATCCCATTCAAGAGCCATATACCTTTATAGCAAGCATGATAGCAAATAATCTCTGCAGACATTTAATTTTAAATTCTGTGGAGCATTCAGCTGATGCTGTATTATTTTTAATTAACACCCTCCCACTCTTGAGTAAGTGTATTGTAGTGTTTGGAGAAAATAGAAAGAGATTGTGGATAAAACTGTGAGTCCTTATGAAGCAAGATTTTTTTTTCTCTTTTTCAAGCAGGTTTTTCAGAGCAGAATATTAAGAAATACCTGCCTTCTACTATGAAACACTTTCATAGCAGTGTGTAAGCTTTATTTTTGGTTTTAATTGACTTCTTCAGAATGTGAGGACTTTACCACTTAGCTCTATCCCATACTTCCTATTCTCTCAAACCCCAAAATGGCAAGTTAGTGGCTTTCTGTGTTGCCAAGTCTTGAAGATGTTGTTACAGGTAAGCAGCTGTACTATGCTGTTCAGGATGAGTGATTTTTTTTTAAATGAAGTGACTATACCCATTTTTTTTTCCTCAAGATTATTTCAAGACTCTTGGCTTGTGAAGCCTAAATTGTCCTACTCCAAACCCTCTAATTAAAATATGCCTTAAGTCTATTATTTTTGGTCTCCAAACGACTGCAATATCTTCAAGTTTATGGCCTCTTGCACACCTACTGCTATCCCCAAAGTTCAAAAAATACAGCTGGCAAAAGGCCAGCACCTTTCTCTTCTTCACAGCCTTTCAGTGGATAGATGTAGTCCAGAGGAAAATTTTTTATCTTCTAAATAAAGACTTTGGGGTTTATGTTCAATGGAATTTAAGAGCGATCACGCACAAGACCTGTCCAATCTGACACATGGTTAAGTATGATTTTCTTTGCAATTTTCAAGGCATCTTTCAAAAGGTATGGAGAAGAGAGGGGAAAAAAGAGGGAGAGAGACATACAATTCCTTTTATCTATAGTCATTGGAGGTTTAAAGCAGTTGGAACCCCTTTCTGAAATTGAATTTAACTAGACCAGATGCTTTTATACAGGCTTTTTCTCAATTTCTAAGGCAAATGGAATGAATAAGAAGACATGAAATAAAATAATGATGAGGACAAACATTTCTTTAACAAGGTATCATAACATTCTCTTATTGATATTTTCTTTATTGATGTTTTAATTTCCTCTTGCAGAAATGATTTGTCTCAATATGCTAGAGTGTCACAACAAACTAGAAAGCAGCTTCTAATGACTAATGGAATGACTGACAATTTAGATGTTACAAACCTGTTAGAAAAGAGCTTAGAAGGAATATATAATGGGAACCAAACAAAAAAATTTGGAGGAATTGATCTGTAATAAATATGGAGTATCACATTACATCAGAGCAAGGGGGATGAGGTCCACTGTCTGAAAAAGTTCATGAGAATTTCTTATTTACACTTCCTATCACGTCTGCCATCACACCACATAGATACACCCACACCCTGACACCTCTATTGTAAAAGCAGCACAAAAATATCCACCATAAAATCAGCTTGGTGTTAAATTCACTCCCCTTCAGACTGAACAGAAAGGTTTCAGTATGTACAGATGCCAAAAGCATTTGTATTCAGTGCACCAGTCCTTCTTTAAGGCCATCTGTTGGTGGCCTACAGTCACAGAGCACGTAAAGATTATATTCTCATGTGGGAAGATATCCATCACTTAGCTGGTCTTGTCATTCTTGCTTTCCTGCAGACACAACAAGTAGCAAAGCTGAAAGCAAGCAGGGGGTAAGGTCTTCAGCAGTAAGGTTAGTAGAGAGGACAATAACTTTCACATACTGTTCTGTGTACAGCAAGCCCCAAGGCCAAACAGAGAAATCAATTCAACTATCCAGAATCAAGTGCATCAAGAGACTCACTGAGACTTTACTGGAGACCAAACAAGCTGTGAATTATTCCAGTCTTTCAAACATATTTGGAGAGGCAATTTATGACCATATAGATACTGTGGAAATGCAATTTACCTTAGTCTATACTGACCAAAGGTCTGTCCTTCAAAATCTTTCTGCTAGCAAGTGAACATGCTGGCAATCCAAGTTCTGTGGACTGAGATTTGGGTAAAATATTTCTGTATATCATTACTATCATAGAAAAAATAGTTCACCTTATCTGTCCCTTGATAAAAGGCTGTCACAGATAACATAAAAATCCATTTGCCTTGGTTTTCCAAATTGTAGCCTCATTCTGGAATAAATTTTGTGGAATTATACCCACTGACCCCCAGCACTAGCTACCACCTCTCTGTGAACAGAACTGCTCTGATATTAGGCTGGAACCTCTCTCTAACTCAAAGCTTAGACAACCTCTCCTGTAACTTTCTCTGAGCAGGTTTTCTGGAGTGCAAATGAACTTTTCATCCTTTTTAAGGCATTGCCTACATCCCCAAAGCAATGCATACAATTCTCAGACTTTATTCTTTGCTAAGGAAACATCACTTGTGATGCACTTTGCAAGAAAAGCAGGCCCAAGAGTCAGAACCAGAACTTGTAATTTGTGGAAAATAAATGAAATGAAGCAGCAAGAAACACATCCACAGCAGCAGGCCTGGATGGCTGGTCCAGGGATTGTAAGGCAAGATAGGAGAACAGTTTATAATGTTGTTTAACCACTGTGGCATGTGTGGAACTGATACTCCCTTTAGGTAGTTAACAGATATTTTTTAAAAATTGCATTAATTGGCACTGTTCCAGTGAGTGGTAGGAGTGGCTTAATAATGCATTTATGCTATTTAACTAGATCTTAATTAAAAGACTTATTTTCTTACTTCAGGACAAATACTTGTCTCAAGTAATATAATACACAGCTTAAAATACACTGACTAATGGGATCTCAGATGTGCACATTCAATGGGGAAATCACACATTTTATCAGTAGCTAATAAATTTGGAGAGCTAAGAGCACCTGAGTTATAAATTCAGAATACTAATGTTTAGAACAGTGAAACCTTCTAGAGCCAAATTGATGCAAAACTAGCACGAAGGCTTTAAAATAAAATTTATTATTTTCAAATACAATCAAGTTATAATGCAAAATCAGTAGAAGTGTAGAGAAACTGAATGTTGCATTAAAATATTCATATAAAACACTTATGGCTCATTATTAAGGCACTCCATTAGAATGCATACTTTAAATCAGATTTTTATGAGCTCCAAGTACATTATTTATTATAAAAGTGTGTTTAAAACAAACAAATAAAACCCTAAAATCAAATCCAGCATTTCAGACTAAGAACTTTGTGATGAGGTTCAGAAGCAGACTGGCTGAGCACTGATCAGGAAAATATGTTAAAGCTTCTAGTTTAAATTGAAATTATATAAACTAAAATGTATTATTTTTTTTACTCCAATGTATAAATTTTGATATATTATGTTGCATGTTTCTAAGTAAAAAAAGTTTTTATATATGAACTAAATTAATTTGAACTCAAATTTCAACAGAACACCTGCAATTTATCCTTTTATGTTTACACAGGAAAGATATTCTTTCCACTGCTACACTTCAGGAAGAAATGTCTGTAATATCTTCCATAGGTTGTGAGAAATGGAGAGAAGTAGTGTTGGAATAACGATGAGACTATTTTCCGACGTCTGTCACAGGTGCCAAACATACTTTTCTTAATTCCTTAAAACATGTTTATCCCCATTTGCTTCCAGCCTAAAGAGTTTCAGAGCCTTGTTAGTGCATGCAATTTCCTCAAAAACCTTATTTTTTTAAAGTGGTTCTATCAAATGAAATTAATTCTGTTTATCAAAATGAAAATGTAAAGTATTTAAGACTTCATCCATTTCACTTTTTCTATTACTCCTGCTGCGCATTTTAAAGCAGGAGTACACCATGACAAGAATATTTATTATTAAATTCTATTGTAACTTACCCTTTGATTAAGGCATTATATCATAACTTTAGAACAGGCAGCAATCTGAGCACTGTAATTTTAAGGCTGAATCATAAAAACCTTCCAACACTATGAAGGAACTATAAATATTATGAAGTCATTGAAAGCTTCACCATCCTCATTTTTATTATTTGCAAAGATCTCAAAAGGTACAAAGAGGTGTCCCTAAACAATTACACAGAGGTAACTTTTTATCTCTGGAAATCACTTTCATGATTCTTTTAATTGCAGGATACAGCTATAACCACTTTAGGGGGAGACACATCTCAGCATTGCCGTAAACGCAATACTGAGACAAAATGACATCTCAGTTCTGCTCCTGAAGTTCTTTTAGCAGATAAAAAGACTTAACCGAAAACTTCTACTTTACAAATGAATTTATGCATAGTAAACTCTGCCACATTTTGAAATATGTGAGCTGAGTTATGTAGTGGGAAGCTACAATACATTATAAACATGATACAGAATCCAAATTGAAGCCACGGGGGAGGTTCTCTTTGTCTTCTCAAATGTCACCATTTATTTCTTATTGGTCTTAAAAACACCACAATGAACAAAGACTTACTGTACTTCCAACTGTGTTTAGCTAACAACACTGGAATACAATTTCCACTCTCTGGCGTGTCCTTCCTCCTCTTTCTCTTTAGCAACCATTGTACCCACGTGCCTCTTGTGGTCCAGCCCAAAGACGAGACTCCCCATCAACTCAAGCTGTCCTTCCTGGTGGGCAGCACCTGCTCTCATTAGGAGACAGCTGACCCTTGACTCTTTGCTAACATAACACTTTCTGACTCTTGCCTATAGATGTCTACATCCTTCTGATGAATTTGGGAGTCTTTAGCAGCTTCATGGATGCTTTCACTTTTGTGCCTGCTGTAAATCTACTCCCACAGCTCTGAAGGCTGAGGGTGGTAGATACTACACACACATATATACATAAAAATAGATACATAGTGGGTGTTTTCAGTGGAAATCTATAATCATCATTTCCCAATCAGCTTATGACCTGTCTAGCTCCTCTAGATCCCACAATCTGCATGAGGACGACTAAAGGGATTAAATGTCTGTGTTTGGAATCTCCCTCCTTCAGTAGAAAATCTCACTGAATATTTTATGGCCACAGAGGTAAAGGTCATTGGGCTTACCAGGGTTGCTTACCCCACTGCAGGAAATAGTGCCTACTGCTGTCAACAAACTATCATTCAGCATCATGCTTAATGAAATACAGTCTTCCCACAGAACAAACACAGAAAACAAAACAAAACCCCCAAACAAACCCAACAAAAAAACATGCCCCAAAACTAACCACACACACACACACACAAAGATATCTCCATCACAGAAACCTGAAAACAAGCAAACAAAAACCAAACCAACTTTTGTCTCTGATACACATAAATAGTGAGTGCCTAAAAGGACACATTTTTGTTTTCCTGCTAATAGACTAACTTGGAACAAAGAGATCTTGCTGAAAAAAATATACTTTAAACTTGTACCAGCAAAGTTATGATTAATATGAGCATTCCAGGCCTTCCAGATGTATTACAGGGGCTCATCCTACTTATCAGTCTACAAGACCACATAGCCTTCAAGCAGAAGCCCTCCAGAAAACATGCAAGTTAGAAACAATTTATTGAAAGGTTGAACAAGATAATCTTTGAAGTCCAGCCTGGACTGTTGTACAATATATTATTGTGGGATATGGTTGGCAGAATGCAGCAGGCCATATAATTGTGTCAGCCTTGGCTTGTGGTTCTTTAAGAAAAAGACAATTTATCAAATTCAAATCCTGTGAAATGGCCCAGGTGGCCAATAAAGCCAATGGCATCCTGGCCTTTTTCAGCAATAGTGTGGCCAGCAGGATCAGAGCAGTGATCCTCCCCTCTCTACTCAGCGCTGGTGAGGCCACACCTCATGTACCAGGCTCAGTTTTGGCCTCTCCTAACAAGAAAGACATTGAGGTGGTGGAAGGACAACAAAGCTGGTGATGCATCTGGAGCACAAGTGTTATGACTTAGGGAGCTGGGGGTGTTCCGCCTGGAGAAAAGGAGGCTCAGAGGAGACTTCATCACTCTCTACAACTGCCTGAGAGGAGGCAGCAGGGAGGTGGAGGGTTCTTCACTGAAAGGATGGTGAAGCACTGGAACAGGCTGCCCAGGGAAGTGGTGGAGCCAGCATTTCTGGAAGTGTTCAAAAACCATGTATATGTGCCACTGCTTGGAGACAGGGATTGGGGGTGGGCTTGGCGTTGGACTCAAGGGTCTTTAAGGTCTTTCCCAGCCTCGACAATTTTATGATTCTAAATCTGTGTAGATCTACTTTCACACATTATGGATTAAGATCTGGATTATAACCCACAGGTACGTATCAGCCCTCCCAAAGGTGTGTACTGAGCCCTTAATTCTGAGAACTGAGCCCTTCACCACCCTCAAAAGCCAAAATTTAATGACCCATTTCATACTATCATCACTTCATGCCTCCTGTTAAAAGAAGCAGTTCAGGTTTTTAACATTCCTCTCTCCTGTCTGCATGGTTTCCAATTATTAGGAATTTTTGACTAGGATACCCAAATTGCATACAAATTTGGGTGGAAATATGTAATTTACTAGAGATATAGTTATTATCTCCCTCTTCACATGACAAATTAGCTACAACACCCTCATTCTTTTGGATTAATGGAGGGTTAAATACACATTACTTTTTCTTACTCCTGGAAAATATATGTTTGTTCCAGTTAGAAGCATTTGTGAAATGAAGTCATTTTCATCAGATGATAGCCTTGATTGAAAACAAAGCAGCTCTAAAGAGCAAAAGACAAGCATTAAAAACTTTAATTCTGAAAATAACCTATAATTCATTGAGAGTGTTCACCTTAAAACAAGTAATTCCAAGTCAAGCTAAGTGTTTTATCCTATTAATTTCAAGGATGATGAACCACATTCTTGAAGCAGCACCCACTGAGTATTCTCTTAAAGGTGATGAGAAGTCCCTAATGGGATTTCCAAAATCACATAGAAGCATTACTGCCTGAGAGGTCAATGAAGCATTAAGTCCATTCTTCAATAATACACAGTTCCTTCTGACATTATTCAAAATGTCATTTTTGAGGCACTTCAAAGTTTCCAAGCACTTCAGATCTCTGAAGAGAGTTACAAAGCTAATTTGCTCAGCTGAAGCATTTGAGGATAAAAATTCACAACTTGCCAGCCAGTTCTGCAGATCCATGTTCACCAGGAGGCTTTCACAGATACTCAAGCAGAAGAAAAAGCCATATAACCATAGTAAAGGTATCTCAAAAGTGGCCCAACCAGTCACACTGAAAACTGTAAAAGGTTCTGCCAATATCAAGTTCAGAAAAGCAAAAGTGATCTAACCCCTTGGCCTGGTTGACTGTGAGCAGTTCAAGAGGAAAAGAGGAATCCAAAATGAAGGAAAAATATTTAATGGATCCAAATCAAGTTTTACGTGCTACGTAAAACTGACCAATGAGAAAATCCAATATTTTTTCCAATGTAGATATTAAAAACCCACCACACAATTTCTGCTATTCAAAATCTTCCAGGACAAAAAAAGAATCTCTGCTGCAAAAATGACTGAAGTTCTGGGTCATTCTTTGCTCTTATGCCCATTTTGAAGCACAGCATAATCACACAGGAGCCTCTGTGGTTAGGCACTTGCCTAGCAGCATCAACAGAAAACAGGAGTTGCTGTTCCCAGCTTTTTTAAATTATTATTAATTTTTGACTGATCTTTCTCAAGTTTCCATTGTCACAACAAGATAGGAAATTAAAAACACAGTTTGAAAGTGGAAAATATTTCTCCTGTTCTTTGCTGTCAAGACAACTATATTTTCTGCAGGAGATGGGTAAAATATAACCTCTTTTCCAGATGAACAGAAATGAATAAAATGCATGAAACTATATAATTTAAAGAGCATAAAAAAGATTTGTCTCTCTCTGATGAAAGCAATCAGTCAAAATAGGCAGTTCCCAATGCACTGAAAATATTTTTCAGTAAGAACATTCTTATCAGTTTTGACAGGACTGGATATTCTGAGCAAAAGAGAAATGAGCCCATCCCTGCCAAAAGCGTGAGGAAATACTACAGAGCACCAAAGTCTCAAGGGGAATTTCTGCTTGACATCAATGCTTCTCTGCAGGGTTCCATTGCATTCTCCCCTTCTTCCATCCTGCATTTTCCCTTTCTCCCCACACTGCTCCCAATGCAGGAACATGCCCCTCTTCACTCCAGAGTGCTGCAGTTATTCAGAGGCTTGAAAGGCTCTTTTTTTCAAAATCACCTACAGCCCTGTAAGTTAATGTTAAGGGCCACCCAACCTGTGAGCTGCAAACTGGATAAACCCAGATCTTAATTATCTGAGTTGAATTTTCACAGAACAATCATCCTTATTGTTCTAGACTGGGGAATCTGGACATCCATTAGTATTACAGCCTAAAATAGTTTCTCTTTTATACAACACACTAAACACACTGGAGCTCAGCAGACATGGCTGACTGTTCTGGTAAGAAGAAATAGGTGGGATAACAGCTGCATAGTGCACTGGGCTTGCCTTGGGTTTGTGGGTACTACCTTGGAGTTTGACTTCTGGGTCATTTTGGTCATATACCTGATCCTGGCTCTTACAGATTCCTGATGGATGTTTTGCTCCACAGGTGAATAATTCATATGGAATGGGTTGAGTTGTAGCAACTCTGCTCTGCATTTATCAGAAGGATGACTTGAACCTTTGTCTTCTCTGTTCCTGGGGCAGCATCCACCAAGACACCAAATCCATCTCTGGCTTCTTTACCTTGCACTTATTACAAGTAATGAAATACTCATCCAAAGAGCCCAGGGTCAGGGCAGGCAGCTGAACAATCCAGTACCAAAAATTAGATTTCACTCCCCCCATTGGAATCAGAGAGTCCAAAAGCTGATAAATTCTACAAATGGTACACTACTGATTGTGTTGAGTCAGTCTGCCTCCCCTTCTGCACCCTCAGATTTTAAAAGAAAATGCTCCATTCAAAAGCAGAAATGAAATCTTTTAAAGACCTTTAAATTTTTTAAATTCAAAAATACAATTATGGATGGATACTTTAATTTCTTTCTCTGTTATACTCAAATATGCATTTGGTTCAGCTTTTAATCTAAGCAGAAGTACACTTCCAAGTAAAACACAGCTCTCTATTAACTCTAGTTTCATTGTGATGGCAATCAAATCCCTAACACTTTGCAGCCAAATTAAATTTCACTGAGATTTGACAAAAGATTTGCAGAAGCTACCAGAAAGTAAAGAATCAGTCACTGTGTCTTAATCAATTTACTGCACAGCACTAAATGAAGGGAGGAAATGCTACTCTTCAGCAGGTTTACAGCAAAATTTAAGTTCTGTGCTGAACCAGAACAGCCAGTCTTGGTTCACCAACACATTTAATTACCTCTTTAGTATTAAGTAGCTTACTTCATTTCTAGAAGGGTGATTAAATATTTAAAGTTTCTTTAGAAAGACTATCATGGTAGTGCTGTGCCAGGTCCACCTTCTCCATCAATACTAGAGGCAAAGCAGTCAGACACGGCAACTTTTATTTCAACTCACTAGAAAATACACCATCAATAGTGTCTCTCTAAATCACAAGGATATCTTTCAGTCACATCATAAATTGCATGTCAACCTTTAGAAACATCTGCACAGGTCACAGCTTAAAGTACCAGATGCTGATACAAATATATTTTTAAAGTCACATTACACAGCTCTACCTTGATCATGCTCACAAAGAGACCAGGTGAACCCATCATTTACCTCAAGTAGCTTACCAAGAAGCTAACTGAGAAGGAAATACTTCATATGCTCTTGGTTATTAAATGGGGTTAGTTACTAAGTGTTGGCAGAGCTGTATAACTGCTCATTCTGCCTAATGGCACAAAAGGGAACATGAGATAATGGATGTAGAAAATAAGTTTTAACACTATAAGAATAGAAATCAACTTCCTGAAGATCAAAATATATGCTTAGAACATTGCTCTGTGACGCAAGTGTAAGAAAAAGATTATAGTGTATTAGAAAGAAATACCACTACTGTGATCAACAAGTGTTTTCAGATGAAGTGGAAGTAGCAATTACTTTCATAGAATGAAAAAATGCAAACCAGCTTTCCTGTCTCCGAACAAATAGCACAACTACTGCGTGTTAACCCTTAATAGTCTGTGAAATGAACACCTGCATGCATTGACTCCACAGGGAAGGCCAGTGCCACTTGCACTGGCAGAAGCAGAGAGGAACAACATATCTGTTAGACAGATTTTAATCCCTTTCACTCGAGATGCTTGGCACCACAGATCTCCCTTGGATCAAAACAGATAGCATTTTCTCCTTAAGACAATCAAATCAAAATTATTTAGGACTGAACCCTACAATCCAAATGGACAAATGCAGATGGCTCAAAGCATCCTGGGTTACCCTGGTGTCCCACCAAGGCTACCTGTTTTCCTGCATGCTCACAGCTCTATCCTTCCTCCAAGGCACCTCTAGCTGTCCTGAATGCAAAGGAAACCTTGACATGGACATCTTGGTGCAGACAGGTACTGATGCAAGAGTCTGGTACATCATCTTGCTCCCTCACTGGGAGGAAATAACCTAAAACATCTTCAGAAAAGAAGAGAAACATACAGGAGGTGGGTGTATGCTAATATGGATAGGGAGGTAGAGCAAAACACATCACGATCTTCAAATGCCCACCTGTGGTAAGAAAACCAGTGTGGGAACAGAAAGAAACTCCTCTAAACTTCAAATGTCGAACAGAGCCTTTGAAGATGAGCCCATTCTGAATTACAAGGAGCACTGTAAGAAACATGAAAACCACTTTATTTCTGCAGTGTTGTTTTCTACACCACTAAGATGTAAGACAGTACTCAGAGCTATCAACTTCCTTTTGTTCGTTTGTTTGTTGGATGGTTATTCATGGGAATGGCAGCTTTTATTTCAGTAGTATAGATAAAAGTAGTGCACTGAAATTTAAATGTCAAAGAATACATACTCAAATGTCAAATACCAACAGACAAATGCCAACAAAGAAATGTCAGAAATACACCCATGTCTCCCACTGAATATAACTACATCTGCACAAATGCAAGCCACAGCATGATGTGTAAAAGCGAGAGTTTTTCTTCAGTTCCTTTGGGGTTGTAATACCACTGGTGTCAATAAAATCACTACCTGGCAGCAATCTGAGTGTATTACTCCAAGTACCCAGCTCTGGCAAAAAGTGCAGGCTAACTATCTGTGGTCTGCAAGATGATGGATAACATTTACAGCCATGAAGGTACAAAATTGCTGTTTCAGGCAAATCCCACTCCAGGATTTGCTAACTTGTTGTTAGGTGATGGAGCCCAGCACAATGACCTTTCACATGGATTCTCCCACTGCTTTTCAGGTATGACAGTAGCCCATGAAAGCTGAAGGAGGGGACGTGAACATAGTTTTTCCTAGATACATGGCCTAATTTGACCAAATAAACCAAACATAAACATGAATTCTTGGTGTATCCTAAATTATTTGCTTTTTTGAGTCCTGGGAATAATCACTGATGAATATAAGTGAACTTTGCAGAAGTATAAATGACTCCAGAACCCAAGCAGAACAGATTTCAAGCAGAATTTGGACTCTTGAAAAATTCAAGTGTGTTTTAAAATCTTACTTGCTTTATTAAAACCAATTGACTGTTCCTCAGGAAAACAAAATAGCAATTCTTTACACAATTCACTTGATGGGAACCTCTGGTCCCAATGACTTCAATGGGCCTTTTGTAATGATTTTACCCTTCATTATCTCCTATAAAAGTACTTGAAAATATGTTGATTAGTGAAGATGCATTAGCTTAGAAATTTCAGTCAGTCTGCTAATTGCAGCTGCTTCTACTAGAGTTGAGAAATAAAAATGATTAGGTAGTTCTGCAGTCAGATCACTAAATACATGAAAATCTGAAGTGTACTTTAATTAGTGTAGTTAACAAAAATATATCTGACTCCTGTAATTACTGTGATTTGCTTCCAACACTAGTAGCTCATACACTGTAAAGTAAATCCTAATCCAAGATAAAAGATGTGAATTTTTATCAAACAGTAAAACCCCCTAAAAATTTTCTTCTCTGTCACTGAAGCGATTGCTTTAAGAAACCTACCTTTTTTTTTTAAACTCTGTGACATTGACTAGAAATACCATATTAATGTTTTCTTATTCAATTTATTGTAATTGAATAAGAAAACATTCAAATAATTATTGGAATTTTTTTAAAGAAACTTCTGAGAACAATTATCACATTCTCACAATATATGCAGAAAATTCTTTCTAAAGAAATTTTTTTCTGTACACCTCTTTTTAAAGGTTTCTCTGGATTATTGAGTGCTGTCTAGGAAAAAAAACTGAAACAGCTTTGTTCTGTTCTGCTCTGGACCCTTTCTTCTTTTTAACCAGCTGCAGTGCATCACAAAACTCTACAGAGAAGCATTTACCATCTTTTTCAACAGGAACATTTTATTGTAATATCTATATTTAATTTTAAATGCTCATCTTGGCAAATGTAAAATACCTCACATACTTTTAGTGTCTTAATTTTAAACTTTGCTTTTCTCCTCAACAGGATTGTATGATGCTGAGTTTCATAATCTAATTATATTCTGAGTAAAGCTCTATTCTCTTTGACAAACTTCAAATCCATTTCCCTCTGAAGACAGTGAATGTCTCTTAGTTCTTGAGCTATCATAAAGAGTAAATAAGGAAGGTTCAAAAAGCCTCTTAGTTCTTGAGCTATCATAAAGAGTAAATAAGGAAGGTTCAAAAAGCCTCTTAGTTCTTGAGCTATCATAAAGAGTAAATAAGGAAGGTTCAAAAAGCCTCTTAGTTCTTGAGCTATCATAAAGTGTAAATAAGGAAGGTTCAAAAAGCCTGTTCGTATCACCCCACTGTTTTACATGTTAGGTGCGCCCACAGTCATTACTATCTGTTTTAAAATCAAACTCTGCCATAACTTAAATTAATAGTACAATTCTAAGATACATAATCAAAAAAGAGTTAGAATAGCCAGGAAGTTTTTTGTACTTCTATATTTCCAAGATCTTTCCATGAGCTTCTCTTTCTTTCCTATATTTTCAGGAATCAAAGAACACAACTTAGTGCTTCACTCAGGCATTCACCCAGACAGGCCTGAAGTAAAAAAAAACCCAGTCAAAGTCAACCAAATAAATTAAATGAAGAGACAGAGATTTGTCTTAGGAAGGCAGCTCTAAAGAATAAATAGCTCCTCAGTGCATAGCATGGAAAATAAATCAAAATATGTTGAAACAGACAGAATTTAAATGTAAGGGAATAAGGACTTATCCGACATTCTGGTCTCCAAAGACTCTCTGTAAGGTACCTCCAAATACCAACCAGATCCAGTTCTGTCTGGTTTCTGAAGCTTCTGTCAGGACCTCTGCTCAAGGTGACATAACTATAGGCCCGTGTGTACATTAGGGTATTGACAAGAGACGAAAGAGCACGAACAGAATAACAATTCCAATGAATAGTGGAGGAGAAAGTTCAGTTTTTAGGCACTTTAGACTTCTTATTTATCTCTTCCTTCTTTCAGAGCACTTATCTGTTGCTCCAGAAGTCATCATGAAGTGACACTGACACATGGACCCAGTTTACATATATTAAGAAAACTCTCTCATTTCCTTTCAATCACTTCATGTTCCTCCTATACAAAACCCAGTATTATGTGATACACTACATGAAGAGATCTTGGTATTTTTCAGGAAGTCTGTCTTTGAAGGAGAGTTGCTCCTGGAAAAGCCTATTAGTATTTTGTTTACCTGTGAAGTGCCGTATGATTTTTGCCATACCAGATGAGCAGTTGTTCAAAGTTAAGGATATTCGTTGCAAATAGAGACATGTTTCCACCTTTTGTTACACAGGACTTAAATTTAGCTTTAAACTGGCAGAACTCAAATACCAAGAAAGAGTAATTCTGCTGGACATTTTCTGTAACAACCCAAGTCCAAGTCTTTGGACTGTGTCTGGCAGCTGAGTACATAACATTAATTTATTCTGTAAAAGTTAACTCCTATTAAAACACCATGTATTTATTTCATGAAGAGGCTACAGAAATTTTATCTATTCTACAAGAGAATTTCTCTTTCCATAGCTATGAATTTTAATCATACAGCAGGTGGAGTATCCCACTTTGACCAAGTATCAGGGACCAATCTGGGTTCTCTAAACATAATTCAATGCAAGATTTGCTAGTTTGGACAGGGGTTGTAAGGGTTAAAAACCAACAGCTTTCACTGGTCTTTTGGGAGAGTCTATCAGCAGCTTAACACATTCTGCATTACAAATGGTATCTTGATCAACACAACCTCTTCCAAGACCTATTTGAAATAATGAAATAGATGAGTATCTCAAAGTTCAAAGCTTTTCTCCTATGTCTTACTCCTTTAACGATACAGAACACAATGTTATCTGCCATGGAATGTTTTTCTATTAACATGGAACACAAGAAAGGTTTTGGAAAAATCAGCAATCTCTTGTTTGAATATATGCAGCCTCACCTTGCGGATGCCTCTGCCAAGATCTTCTCCATAGTTTGTCCCCAGAATTTCAAAATGCACATTGGGATTCCCCCCATTTTCTGCAAATTCCAGTTCTCCAGTCAAGCCATTCACTCCACCCTATTGGAAAAAAAAGGAAAATTGACTAAAAACTTCTAAGTCGGTAATTGTAACAACCTTTTGTTTCTCAAAGGCCTTCATGCACTAACTATGCAGAATAGGTAGGTAACTACCAGAAGGAGGATCGTTTCCCAAAGACCATGGTTCACTAAAAATTCTGAAGCTTAAATTATTCCTGCATCATAATGAAGTTCTTCACAGCAATGCTAAGCAGATCCAATACAAGCAATTGTCTTACTCTTGGCGTATTTGCACTCCAATTTTTGTTCTTTGACCCATCAGCATATATGTACCGACACTTTAACTCCAAGAAATTTAGAAAACAAAAAGTAGATTTTTGGAAAGAAGTTTAGTGAAAGCAAAGCTAAACAAACACGTAGAAGAAATTGCACAAAAATTAGTTATGTTTGTTAATCTTTTCTTTTTTACCCTCAAATGTTTCTCCCCCATGAAAGATTTCCACATGAGGGCAGGCTGAGGTTTAGACGAAGTTAGCTGCTTTTTGAGCTCAACATATATGATCTGCACAAATGAAGGGATTCATTCAAGCTCTAGCTGAATGCAGTGATTTTTCTTTTTCCTCCCAATTATCCTTTACTAAGAGTACATGACATGGGCAACAGTGCAGCATCTCTTTAAGTTTGTTTTAACATTTTTACAGGTTTGCTGGAAGTGGTTAAAATACTAGAGATGAATAATCCCCACAAAGAATTAGAGCTGAAAGGGCTATACACGCCACAGCCATACTCAAAATCTATTCCAGAGTTAATTCAACATGACACACATTTCATCTTTGTGTAAGAACTGTAATGACCTGAACTATAAAATCAATAAAGCCATGTGAAATGCTGATAATGAAAACCTTTATCCTTCAAAAATTTATTCAGTTTACAGATTCAGGGAAAATTTGATGTTTAGCCCTCTCCCTGAAAAAAAAAAAACAAAACAAAAAAAAAAACCAACAAAAAAAAAACCCCAAAAAACCCCACAAAAACAAACCAAACAAAACAAAACAAAAACAAACAAAAAACCCAAAACAAAACAAAAAACCAACAAAACAAAAAAAAAACCCCAAACTTGAAAAAACAGACCTGGAAAAAATATTTTAAGAACGTACAAAAAAGAAAAAAAATCTGTCTTGGGGTAAAACCCCACGAAATGCATATTTTTTCCCCAAAACAAAAGGCAAGAACTTTGCAGTCGTGATTGCTCTTTCACTTAGGAACTTTTCTATTTGAACTGGAAAAACTTGCAATATAAACTACCTAGCTAAGCACACGAGCCTTGCTGAATCATGATATTAAAAGCTCTATTCTTACATCTTCGGTCTGGACAAAATCCAGGAAGGAATACCAAATTTGCATCTCCATTGCAGATTGCTGCGAAGTAACAGAATGTTCTCCTACTTTTATAAAACATTACTGTGATTATAACGAAAGTAATGAAATTAATCATTGAGATGATACTTAGAATTTACCAGACTACTAGAAACTAGTACTATCATGGAATAATACATAAATAACTATATATTAAAATAATAATACAAATATTTTAATAATACAACTATTTTATGAGTGCCATTTACAGTTAAAACCAATAAAATTCTTGGTGTATATACATACTTAATTATTTTAAAAAATTTTTTTCCATAATATTTTCTTTCTATAGCATTTACTTTCTAATTCTGTACTAGAACAAAAATAAATTTAAAACAAAAACAAAGGAAAAAAGCCAATAGCCTGATTAAGGGTACATCTAAACAGATATTTGCAGGAAGACTCTGGCAATTGCAAACCAGACAATTTCAACAAATGTTGCGATTAGCAAGACACTGATTACTTTTTATCTTGACTACCATCCTGCAATAACCAGACCTTTGTGGCTCTTAGATTGGGGTTAGCACACCTCTGGCTGGTTCAGAGTAAAGACAGTCAACTTGTGTTTACCCACAAAATCATTTGAAGATATCCTTTGGTAAATAACCAACTTAGACAAATATAAACCTTTTACTCTAACTTAAATTTGACTTCATCCTACTCGTGGACCAGAAGCAGAAACCTGCTCCATGTACCTTTTCTCTCATAGGTTCTTATCTATATTTTTGAATATCTAAGGCACAGTTTCACAGAACACGAGATGGAGAAATGCCTGTGAAGTGGCACAGACCTGTAAGAATTGGGATGCCCAGCTGACTGCTCAAAGCCTCCATCAGGACACCTTACCAAGATACTGATTTGGTTATATTATACTTAATATTTCCTATATTGCTTCCTAAAACTTTCCCTCACACTGGGTATTAAACCTGTGGGTCTGAGGTAGGTAAAGCCTGAAAATTAATTAAACTGTTATAGATGACCTCATCAGCACCATGATTTCAAGTGAGCCACAAGCAGGACTTGGAAAAAGGAAGGGAAAACTCCAGAACAAAGTGGTAAAAGAAGGAAATATTCAACAAAAAAACCCATTACAATCTTTTCATACAGATGCTTTGTACAGCAGAAAATAGAAATGAAGAACACAGGATTTTCAATCTAGAAAACTTAAGTGACTTTATTTTCCAGACTGAGAGCAGTCCCAGTACTTTAAGGAACATGGAGATAAAATGTAAATGATTTTTTGAGACTTGAGATAGCAGTTTAAAATGTTAACAAACTTTTAAAATTATTTTTATACTTATTGTCCTTATTTGAGCAAGTATGATTAAAAAATAATTCAAAGAATCATTTAACCTCAATTATAGTTGAAGTAATCAATCAATCAATTTATTAAGAAAACACAGGATTCTTTGGAAATATATGTCCCCTTATATACAGTACAGGTTAACAGAATTAGCAAAGATGTTTTGGAATTTGAGCTCTATCCAGAAGCTTTGTATAAGTTTGTTTAACTTGATTTTTAAACGGCTGCAATTGTCAGGGCAAGATGTAAACTCTAAGTCCATCAGCTTTATTTGTCTGGAACCCAGTCTTAACCACAACAACGTTATTTCTCATTTATCTATTTTGGCAATCTATCATTCTTTAAAAATTTCTCATTAAGGAGTGTCTTAATCAGAGCTTCCTCTTTTAGACTGTGTACATATGAAAACAGTGTAATAAGAGCTCCTATTAGAATGGGAATGCTGCCAGCTTGGGAAGGGAAGAGGCAGAAAGACAAAACAGCCAAGAACTGCCCATATAATGCCAACAATACTAAGGAGGTCTTGGAGGTCTTGGTTTCTCCTCCCTGTCTGGGACTGATCTTGCTGGACCTGCAGGCCATGCAATCCTGTTATTGCTCTCCACTGCTCCTCATTGTCCCACACAGCCTTTCCACAAGGCTTACACAACTCTGGGTGCTGCTTAGGGCTCACAGAGGGGAGCAGGATATCACCTAGGAAGATTTGCAGGATGCTGCTCCAATTTTTGTGAGTAGCTTTTCACAGTGTGGATCTGTCTGAAACATTTGACTTACAGCATGTGTTTTATCCCTCTGCTAGTGCATAGTTGAAGGGGATCACAGAGGAAATGACCATCTGTATGACAGCTACTGATGCAGTAACTTCCTGATGAGATTTTCCCAAATGATTTTAGTGTTAATCATGATAACGGGCAAGAGTAAAATAAATTTTTCATTCCATTTAACTCACAGAAACAATGCTATTTGGGGAAGAATGAAGACATATTTGTTATCTACCTTCTCAAGTTCTTCTGAGGTTCAGCTGCAACCATGCAATTTCCTGACACATATAAAACTGACGAGTGAAATGTCAGTTGCTAGGCCAAAAATGTTTTACTTATGATTCTGATCACTGCTCTGGGCTTTGCAGAGCTGTTATAAAGCTTGGCAATATAATTAAAGCCTACTTGAGTCCCATCTAGACTGGCAAGATAAACTACAGTTTATATATGCTGAGGCACTACTATACTGTAAGTCCCTGAAGAAAGCACTATTTACCTAGCAGTCAGGACCTCACCTGGGAATCTCAGCTTGCCAATCATCAGCTATAAAATATTGTACTTGCTCTCAGCTTCTGTTCAAACTTCCTCTTATTTTTTCTTCAGGTACCATCTATTTTGCAATTAAGGATAAAAAAATAGGCTATATGCTGCTATAGGCAGGAAAAAAATGCTATAATCAGTAAATAAATATTTCACATTTTATTCTTGAAAAAGTCTGATCCTGAGAACATTGTTGAGTTTTCAACTAGCACAGACAATCCAATCTACTACCTGAAAAACAATCTGGTGTCTTTTTTGCATGTCACCACTGAGTGTCACTGACATTTCTGAGACCAGAACTAGTTGACAATTCCACCTATGATTAATGAAACAGCAAGAGGTACAGCTCATTTTCTAGAAAGGATCAGCACTGTGTTACTGCTAGCACTAAAACTTTGCTGTTAGTGAGCTAAACAAATGTGACAGGGAAGAGCCCTGCGACATGTGAGAGAAGGTATATGCAGAAAATTGATGCCATCTTGCTGAGTTGATCCTCCCTATAATCCTACTTACATTTATTCCCAGGCTACTCAGGAAGATTAATTTTTCCCAAAGTAGAATTATTTTCTAGTGATACTTATTCCTCCAGCTGTGAAATAGCTTTACTGAGAAATAAACAAGTGAGCATGTGTTTAGGGATAGTTCCTATTGCAAAAGTGAATTTAAACTAATTGCTGGAGCTGGCCAAATTCATTAGAAGGATTGTATTTCCTGATGACTTTAACTGTTTATTCAGTTCCAGAATGGGCAGGAACAGATATTAGATTTAAATAATTGTGATGGGCTTAAAATGTTTTCTTTAGGCTTTGTCCAATCAGCTGAATTCACAAAGAAAAAACTGCTTTTGTAGATGTTTGTAGAAATAGCGATGCATGAGTCAAATGCTCAGCAGTGAAAAGTAACAAATGACAATAAGGAATGATTTAGACAGCTTTTTTACAATTTTAAGAAATGTTGGAAACTCTAATTTCCTCTCATGGCCTACTGTCCTTTCCTAGCTCATTAGCTAAAAAGAAACCAGTTTACTTACCACCGGGGTAACAAATTTAACAACTGCTGCTGTAGGTTAAACATCAGCATCCCTTTCTCTTACCTTCTTCAATGAGCAGCTTAATAAAGATTTCCCACCTCTTTTCTTATTTCCCCCTCCAGAAATCAAAGAAAGGTCTCCCTCTGCAGCTAAAACGCTGCCAGATGTTCCTGTTTCTGGATCTTTTCAGAATAATTCTCAACTCTTTTTCCCTTCAAAACCTTGAGTACTTGAGTATAATTTGACTCCTAGTGAAGCTACACTGAGAGCAGGGACATCCAGAGACCAGGTGGTGATTTCAGCTCTGCAATACAGATCACCATGAAGGGTGAATTAAGGTGTTGCAGAGGATGGAAGTTCTTTTTTCCAGGAGTATTTAAGGAATCTCCAAATGTATTTTCACCCTGAATTATATCAATACCCTACTATGATATTCCATTATACACCACCACTGGCAACACTGGTGATTTCAAAATGAAAATGAGGAACTTTTAATTCAGAAACTAGTTAAATACCACGTGGCAACTTTCATCTGTCTTCTTCCAAAATTAAGGGGAAAAGGTATGCTTTTGAGGAAAAAAAAATTGTATTTCAGTTGATTTTAGAGGATTCTTCAGGACAGTAGGAGAGAAAAGATGTTTAAAGAATAAGGCAAGATGGGAAAGAGAAGAAATTTCAGGAAGAGAGATTAAGTGGGGGTTTTTTTCCCTTCATTACTTTTGGATTTTATTGTTTTTCTGATACCTCATCAGGCATTCATCAATGCCAAATTTGTAATTTCAAAAGTACACAGCTGTGATCCCAAGGTTCTTCTATGTAAATGCTTTAGTGAAAGAAAAGACAAAGTAGGCCACAAAACTAAAGCAGAATTCCTGGTTTTGTGCAATTCCACCTCTCAGCTGCAATCTTCAGCTTTCCTCTGCCTATGGATTGAAATGGTACTGACATTCACACAGAGTAAAATTTCTGTATTTCATTTGGATTAAATTTTGACTTTCAATTTTAGCATGTTATTTCTAGAAATTCATCTCTGTCAGTACAATGCAGTGTAAGGAGTATTTGGATTATTCAATTTACACCCAATAAAATAGTTTCTTATCAAAGCCATCTAACTGAAATAGCAGAGAAACCCATAAGTGACAGGATGGAAGCATGGTTAGCTGCACAGATCAGGAATTTCTTTGGCACTTGATTCAGTTTTAGCAAGCTAACAACAACTCTGGAATTTCCACTTGCTCCTGCCTTCTTGAATGCTTTTTTCATTCTCCTGGCCATTTAAATGGAAAAGTGTGCAACAGTATTTACAAAATCCAAGGTAAGAAGAGAACCAGCCTTGCCTGAATCATAGGTCAAAATACATGGGACTGCCAAATGTGAATTGGAAATTGTTCTGATAGGTCAAGAGCAATTCAGTTTGGAGTCCCTTAAAGACCTATCCCGCCCCTGAATAAGAAATGTGTCCTGGATTATTCCTGCAGTCTCATGAGTTCAAATTCTTAGAATGGAAAATGGAAAAGGATACCAAAGAAATTCTTGAACTATCATTTTGGAGGTAACGCAGATTAACCTGGGACTGGATAAAATAGAAGCAGTGTTCAAAGGAGTCTTACATTTTTCCTGCATCATCATAATTTCTGGTAAAGCTAAATACCTAATGCAGAAGAGCAACTTCTCAAGACAACATTATATTTTAAATTATTTTTATGTCCTGTCATGAAAGTCATAAATAAAACACCATTTAAATTTTTTTAACCATCCTTTTTTTTCTGTGTTTACAATGCTAGCACTTTAAATGTAAGTATGCATTACCAGGAGGTGTATGCAGACAAATGAGGAGGTGGTTTTATGAAAGACATCAATAACAAAGAAAATGAGGCACAAAACTTAGAGGGAAGGGCAAACTCTCAACCTATTCATATTGACTAAATATTGACCTGGAAGGCTACAATATTTGTCTGTAAGTATGTGGAGGCTGTACACATCATAAAGAAAGGAAATAACTAAGAGAAATTATCTTTAAAGACTGAAGAACACGAAAAGCATCTTAGGCATGACAAGGATTAAGGTAGGAAATAAAAATAACGGAAGTAGTGACACTGGATAAAGCTGTATTGAGACTGTTACACTTTGCAGCTGAGACAGCCACAATACACAGAGTAACGCCACACAATTTCAGAGGGCTTCAAGCATTAGCCCATATAGAGTAACATCATACCACTTCAGAAGGCTTCAAGCATCTGCCCTTTATTGCTCTTCAGTGCAACCTTTTATACCCTTCATCTTACATGCACTGCACCTGTGTGCCCTCTGTACTCTTTTGTGACTGGTCAGTGCACCTGGGCACTCCATGGCTCATTACCTTCAATGCTGCTCACCTGCTTCTCGCAGCTGTAGCCCATTGGGGATGAGGTTCAATAGCAGCCCCATTCCCAATTACAACAAACTGTGTACCTACCATTCCCTTTTTTTTCTTTTTAAATAAAGGTTATGATTACCATCACTCTATAGGGCCCTTGTAGAAGAAATAGCAAAGGTGGTATAAGTATCTCTTGTGTAGGCTCTAATAACCCTGGAATGTATCTGTGTACTGACCTTAATTCACTCCCTAAACTTATATTACATGTAGTTGTACAACTTTATAAGGTAACACACAAGAATAACAGCTGTATAATTCCATCATTGCTCTCAGGGGCATTATCTAACATAGGCTGAATGCAACGAGTAGGCACCTACTGAACTCTAGTATCTGTTGAGTGCACTTATGCTTGTGAAATATAAACTTTTACACTTATGTCTAATCAAAGATTATTAGTTGTAATTTACAAACACAATATACACGTTTCACTACCAAACACACTGTACTGAACAATAGAGCTACTCTCTCCCCAGCTCCCATTGTTGCAATAACTTCTCTTGTTCTTCTTAGAGTTTTTGTTGTGTTAGTTGGTCACTGTAAGCCTCTCTTGTCCTGCTCTGTTTTCTGTTTTTTTAAAGTCTCAAAGAGCAATGTCTAGATGGTAACCAAATCTGCAGCTGCCTTGTCCCCTTTTGATAGTCCTATAGTCTTTCTCCAACTTCTTTCTATGTTCTAACACTAAAAGCAGCACTTGCATCTGTCTCAAAATCTTGTGGCTTTGCCCATAATAAAACACTACAAAGGGCATAGTTAGTAGTCTTAATGCCTTTTCTTTTCAATAAAGCTTTTTATGTAGATAAAACACTTATTTCCCATTATGTTCCTGGCAGCTTACTTGTACCCCAGGTGTCAAAATCGGTCTGGTCTGGACTAGGCAGTGTCTCCTTGCTGCTCTCAATGCTGCACTGGGCTCCCATCTCTGGCTGTACCTTGTCCTACAGCCCAATCCCGAATCACATCAGAGTCACCATTATGTTGCAGTTGAGACAGCCACAACACACAGAGTAACACCACACAACTTCAGAAGCCTTCAAGCATTAACCCATACAGAGCAACACCATACCACTTCAGAAGGCTTCAAGTGTCTGTCCTTTCCTGCTCTTCAGCCCAGCCTTTTATACCCTCATGTTCATGCATGGCACCTGTGTGCCCTCTGTTCCCTTTGGTGGTTGGTCAGTGCCCCTGGGCACTCCATGGCTCATTGCTGTCAATGCTGCTCACCTGCTCCTCACAGCTGCAGCCCATTGGGGATGAAGTTGAATCACAGTCCCACTCCCAGTTACCACAAACTGTGTACCTACAGTTACAGGGATGGTTTTGTGGTGGCAGAATATAGCCTAGATAATTGAGTGGTTTCCTTACTCCCATTTCTATGATTTCACTTTATTAAGTTACGTCAAAGGCGGTGCAATGGCAAATTCTGCAGAACATTACCCAAGTGCAATACTGCAATTTTTTCTCCTTTCTTTTACAAACAAAATAGTAAATTTATTTTCTTTACTTCCCAACCTGTGGAACTTCAACAGTGACACTTGTTCACTTTTGACACTTGTTCACTTTTGACACTTTTTCTTCCTTGAACATCCAACTGTTTTGATAGTTTTGGTAAACAAACTTATTGGTTTTATTCCAATATGATTATTATGACATGGAAAAACCCAAACAACCAACAAACAACCCAAGCCAAATAACGACTATTTCCATTCAGGAACTGTGAATACATAAAAACTATACTGATAAGAGTAATATGCACCTCAGGAGGAAATACTGCCAAATGTCAGTATTTTAAAAATCAAAGATGAGGAAATACAGGGAAAAAGTACCTTCTTGATGGTTTCCAACATTGATCGCCCTCCTTGCCAGGGTTTAGAGTTCTTCCTGATGCAGGTGAGGCTGGCCATGCTGTGCCACTTCCTGTCCTCCAGCTTCTTATGAAAGGCATTTGCCAGCAGGAGGACAGTGTCATATATATACAGGTTTGAAATCTGTAAAGAGATCAAAAGGGAAGCATTAGCATACCTATCTGTAGTCTCCTCCTAGCAGCCAGAATTTATCATTTGTTTTGCCTCACCCATAATCCTCTGGTAATTAAATACTTTATTTGGTTTTAAGAAGAATCTGTGAGAGGCAAAATGTCACACATTTGGGCTTTGGTAAAATCTGCAGCTGGGGGCTGTAACACTAAAAGTGATAAACACTAAACAAACTACATACACATGAGAAGTACAGGCAGCCCAACCACAGCTCCACTTGCCAGATATACAGCTCTACTTATGACCATAAACAGATTTCCTTTTATTTTTAAACAGTTCCCAGTTCCTTGTGAGACTCAATTTTTCAGTCACCAGATATTTGGACAACATCAAATTATCTTCAAGGCTGTTTTGTTCTTTTGAAAAGCAGAAACTCTGAAAATTCAGAATAGATTTTGTTGTGTTATTTTGCTCCTGATTTGTGCAGTCAGTTCTGGTTGACACTTTCTGGCATGAAATAAGACTCAAAGAAATTCTTGTCAGGGTGCAATTGCATGTTGATTCTGTGATTTATAGTGTTTTCTGTCAGCGTGCTTGACATTGGCTGCTAATTCCTTGCAGGGCAAAACTCTTACAGAGTACATGTGTGTATGTTTCACTGTGAGCACAGCTGCATATGGTGTGAGGAAGTTCTAGTTTGGGATCAAAAGCAGAACAGTGGAATTCAAGAAGAGCAATCACTTGTGTCCCCTTCCACTTAACCATGTTTTCGTTCTATGTACGTGCTTTTAAGTGCACATAGTGCAAAGTCAGATGTGAAAGATACAATTAAAGGCAAAAGAACAGAAGCTCAGGACTCATGAACACTTCTGAAACAAGTAATTTACAATATAGTTTCACATCAGTCTTTTCTGTCCTCAGATGGCAGGAACATTTAAGTTACTGACAGTATCATAAAAAGAAACCTCAGCTGTCCTGAACAGAGGTTCTCATGAAGAAAAATTATGTTCAGAAATGAAAAGGACTTTTGGGAATATTATTTTTAGATAACCTACTGGTCATCTAAAGTTATAGAGGGAAACACAGTTTCCTCAGGTGCATGATAAAGGGCTCTGTACAACACTCCTAATGCCTGACAACAAATTAGCCAGCGGCAATTTGAGGCAAGGTTGCTGGGATTTTTTCTGCATCAGTCACCGACAAGCCAAAAGACATTTCCTCAGATTTGTGGAATATGTTGGCTTCTCTCTGTAAGGGTCTTTTACACAGCTATAGGTGGTGTGCTTAAAGTTTGAAAAGAAGAAAGAAGCTTACAAAAGGAAAGTATGGGAATTTAGTGGCCCTGTTCTGCTTTTTAAAGATATCCAAAGACTGGGAAAGAAGCCCTGCAGCTATTGGGACGGGGTATATGGCAAGGAAGCACAATAATGCTGAAGATCTGAGATACTGATTGGCAAATTCACACATCACCTTAAAAAGGGGGGAAAAAAAAGTTAAAAAAAAAAACCCAAAACCACCCTTCCTGCCTAATTAGTCCTTTCCACATAACATCTTTTTATGTTTTTATTTCCTTTTTAAAATCCCATCTTTATGCTAGCTTTGCCTGTGTCATCCACAAACTGCTCTGTTAGTAGCACAGATGTAAAGAACCTCTGATCCTTAGTGCCCTTTTCTTTAAATGATCCTTCACTGTGTTCTTCTTGTAAAGAAGGTGCTTCTTTATTCTTACTTGAGCTCCTCTAATGGCTGTGAACATTTCTATTTCGGTATTCACCCAGGAACAAAATCTACTTTCTTCAGATGCACAGGCCAGGCATCACTGTGCATGACAGGATTAAAATCATGGATTGAGGATCTGGGCCCAGGTTAATCAAACATTTTAAAAACAGCTGGGATGATTTGCCTGCATATTGTAAACCTACAAAGAATTCAAAGCATTTCAGCTAAAACTGTGTTTCCTCAATGAAGTCAGTACTAGAGAGACATTTGTTGGAGCAGGGAGGGGAGGAATTATCACTGGGCTGTGAGGCAAGCTTTTTTCTATGCAAGTCTTTGCCAAAGGTAAAAAAAAAAAACAAACCACACCACCTATGGAGAGCAGAGGGAATAAGGTCACTAATGAGACTAAATTGGTACATGAAGGGCTGTGGATGCCAAGTCATCATTTCCCAACAAAATGACATTGCTTTCAAGGTAACTTCTGTAACCTACCACCATGAGAATAGAAGACAATTGTCACAGTTCATGAGGAAGGATGCACTCACTAATCTAAGAGTAATACAGCTGGGCCTTCATCAAGTATTAACAGGGCTCAGGAGGACAGAGTTCAGCAGTTATTAAGCGTTGTTAGTCCTTCACTAATAGTTGAGCTTAACATTTACTACAATCAATCACTGATAATGCAATGATAAAGACCCTACAATTACTTCCTGTTTCTCAAAATCACCCTTCCCTGTCACTACCAGAAGTATGCTTCGTTAATATCTGTCCTGATGAACAGAAGGGGGTTGTAATTTGAAGTCACTTTACACCTTTATTAATTTCCCACATAAATTTACTGGGGCATTTAATGTACTGCCTGGTGTCCATTACTAATCCCTTATTTATTCTGTTAGGCTATGGGCTGAACACTTGCATTACCAAGAAATATTTAACGGCATAACCTTCTGTTAATGCAATTTAAAATTCAGATGTGATTATTTTATCCAGAGTGTGGAAGAAAGGTACTTAGCATCAGATTAAGGATGAATGATTAATCTGGATTATCAGTGTTCATTTTTTGTGTACCTAAAATATTGCATATAGTTTTTAGACAATTGGGTTACAGTACTAAATTCTCCTGTGAATCCAGTTTTTAAATTTCTGCCTTCAAAATGACACACATTTATAGAATTTGTTTAAATCAGGCTAGTTCCAAAGACACAGGAAGACATCTTCACCAGAATATTTTTCAGTGTTTTAATAAAGATGCTGAAAAAAAATTAATTATTCACACAGACTTTAGGGGGAGTAATTCAGAAAAAAATAAATCAAGAAATTCATCCTTATAATTTCCAGAGAATGTTTCTGATTAGTCACACTTCGATGTCATTAAAAAAAAAAAAGCTTTAGTAATTTCAATTTATAAACTGTTCCAGCTCCCCACTGGATTAGAAACTAATTTATAATATTGTTGGGTAGAACAAAGAAGCAGCAAACAAACCCCACAGCTACTCAAAGGACTGTGCATCATACGAAGGCACAGGGGAAATTGTGTCAGAGTTTTCCTTCCTTTCAGTTTATAATGTTGTCTCACTCAGCTAAAATAATGAAGTAGAGCCATCTCAGGGAAAGCATGAAAAAAAGCAACTCAGCTGCAGAGAACAATTAAACCAGTCCAGCTTCCATCATTCCTTTGAACCAAAATACTAGGAAAGCTTCCTGTGTGTCATGATCTACCTATAGCTTGGAGAGCTATAGGTAGATCATGACACACAGGTTAAGGTATAAGATCCAATTTAACAAATTAAATGGAATTTGCCAATTTGCTGAGCCTAAACTTTGAATTCTAGAATTTATCTTTCCTGGATTCACGCAACTGCTGAAGTGAAAATAAAAGTGAAGTTGAAGAGAAAGAAATGTAAAGCACCCCATTGACACGTGACTCTTGTTTTCTGCCTTGCTGTAGTCAGGAGCTTTGTTCATGAGAACTGCTCTTTGCACTCTCTGACACCTGCATGTGATCACATTCTCAGCTTGAACACACTGTTCCTAGACTGCCCAAGTTCCCCCAAGACCATGCTGCCATGACAGAATGGCACAGCCTAAAGGATTTTTGCACTTCTTAAACAGTCTGTAGATATATCCTATGCATCAATGGGCGTCACACAGCCCTGCCTGCTTTGAGAACTCTAATAGGATCGCTGTGTTTTCTGCTACAGCCAGTTTTTCATGTCATCAATTATTGCTGGCTGGCTGTTTTGTGAACTAAAATTAGTGACACAAAGGCTCTTACAACTAATCTGAAACAGGACAAGACTATCCACACTTTGTCCCTCACATATTTTAATTTTAAACAGACACTCTTGAAGACCTCCCTATTTTCCTCCCATTTTTTTCTCTCATTCTTCTCTTTCAGAATTATGAGATGGCTACTTTTAGCTGCTGGGTCAGATAAGCTCCTCCCTCCACTGCTAAAAACAATAATATGTAGCCTTCTTTCTACAACTGTGGAAATGTTCACAGAAAAAAAAACCCCAAAAGTAAAATCAACATATTAAGCCAATTTCATACTCCTGATTTGCCTAAGCTTTGTCATTATGAAACCTAATGAGAGACAGAGAGGACTTGTTTTTGGAAAAACTATGTCAAGTCAGGAGGACAGGGGTCCTGTTGCTGAATTCCTGTGGTAGAAACCTATTATAGTTTAATTGTAGTTTGTGATTAACAACACTGAAAATAAGGCCTCCTTGGAACTTCGACACAGATTTAGATGTATACACCAAGGTACTTGAAAGAGATGATGTGGGTGCTCCCAGGAAGACTCTCTTGTTGACAACATATTTGAGGCTCAGAGAAGCACAGCAGCTCAGGAGACATTGACTACAGGGAGGAAATTCTTTTGGGTGAGATGACAAAAATAAAATTTAGCAGGGCAACAAAATGACTACCCTATTACCTGGAGACCAGGTTGCTTTTTTGGATCTCTATTGCTGTGGATCAGGCAAGTTGTTGTTCTCCATCAGACACATTCACTCTCTCCCCAGCTCTAGGTATTTCCTTGTCATGCCATGAGCCATTAAACCACATGTTGGAGAGGACATGAAAAATAACTCTAAGTTACAGTAAGCCCCTGGGGGAAAACTTAGAAGTTATCTAGAAAGACAATTCCCAGGTGGGGACAGACTGGTATATGAGCTACCTCCATGCTTTGGGAGAAAGGGTCCTTCGGATCACACAGTGATGAAGATATTCTGTGGTTGCCACGGAAACAGCGCTGGCTTATGTTTTGGGGGACTGGAAATGTCTGTCGGATAATTGTTAACCTTCCAATTGACCTTCTCACCAGCTCCTGCACGTCCACGTCATTTATCTCCTGAAAGACAACGCAAGGGAGAGGATATGCATGAGAGTCAAAATTCAGAAACGTGACCACCAAATTATAAACAAAAATAAACTGAGTGGACCAAGAGGTACCTCCGATTGACACACAGCTATTGTCAAACTCCACCGCAGCATCAAAACAAATATATGAATTCTCATGGCAGCCTCAACACCAATATGTGAATGCTCATTAAAATAACTGGTGTTATTAAAATACCAGCCTTAACTGCAAAAGTTCAAAGTGTACTGTGCTCAAACCTCATCAAATATTTGTATTTTAATAGCTGTTTCATTTGGGGTTTTCTCTGCCTCTCCTTTTACCTCTTCTGATCGTCTATTTAAAACTGTTTCACAGCATCCATGACAGATAATGTATAAATCAGTAGGAAGCCATAGCATGACGTATTTCTGAGTGCAGCAGTGCTTAGGAGCAGTGAAGGTAGAGACAACATTTCAGGCCTTAAGTGCTCATTTCCTAGATTCAGATATCAAGAACCTATAAACAACGTGCTAGTTAGAAATCATTTACCAAAAGGGCAAAGAAAAGGCATAAGAGCATTCTAGGTGTAAATGTGTTTGCTGATAGCAAGACCTAATTTAAAACCAAATTTTTATTCCATAGGGTACCTATTAAGGCTTACAGCTGAACACTCAGCTCTACAGACAAATACTTAAAAGAAAAAATAGCTATGTAAAACAACCAATATTAAGCCTGCAGTATTAACTTTAAGACAGGTTAGGGAAACTAGAAAAGCATTTTTCTACATAGCATAAATTCCTGCAGGTTGGGAACATGGTGTTTTACACTGTTGAATTATGAGTCCCTCAGGGAAGTTGAATAAGAGGAACACGGGCTCCCAAGCAACAGCAACTGACTCCAACCTTCACAATAAGAACTTGAACTTTAGTTAAACGTAGTTTTTTTTCCTGGGATTCAAATAGCTGGTAGCTTTCAAAATAATTCTCTGCCTGTATTTTCCTGTAAAATGGTAGAAATTATCTTAAATTTGTACCGTCTTTTTACACCAGGATCTCTCTCTCATCATGCTGAACTGTCTGTCCATGATCTGTCTTAATTACGGAGGCTGATGCCCCAAACTTTCCAGACATTTAAAACTGTGGATATGCCCCCAGGAAGGGAGGTGGATCAAGAGGCTCCTATTGGCAGTCTGCACTTAATATTCTCTTGCAGACAGCCACAGTTTATTGAATATTTTTGATTCTCATTTGTGTATTTATAGCTTTGTCATTTTTCAAAGGATACAGCACATCTGCATTGTTAACACTTGTAATGAAATGCCATCATCTTTTTCTGCCTTAGCTTCCTGATCTATAACCATATTGAAGAATTCAGGAGACACCAGGATAGACTTGACCCCAAATTATGGGATCTTTCTTATGGAAATGAAGCCAAGTTTTTTGAAAAAGCTGCTCTTTAAATGTTACAACAACCACCCCAGTTGTTTTGGCTTTTATTTTGCTGTTCCAGTATAATACCCTTTTATTATTTTGAAGGAACTACTTTGGGCATACTGGTATTTGTTTATTTCCCTTAAATTTCGAAAGAAATATATGTGAGATGTAAATTATAACTTCTACTCTCTTGACTACAGTAAAAGTATTTTATTTGCCTTCACAGATTATCATAGTTTCTGAATTCATCTGTTATTAATGTTCTTTATGAAATACAAGGTTTTTTCTGCAACGAGAAATAACATAGCATCAGCTGTGTTCAGTGTAATAGCTTGCATTTCTGGTTGATTATTTCTTGATGTACCACAGATAATGGCATATCTCAGCTTAAGATTCTGTCTTTTCATTTAGCCTGTATCACTTCACTAGCTGTGAGGTAAAAAAATATATAATGCTGTTTTAGCAAAATATATATATATTTTTTATAATACTTTCAATATAACCATAAAGGAGAGTTCAAGAAACTTTTTATCTTGATTTTAAATTATATACTTTCTCAGAGGATTTTAAAAAGTTTGCCTGGTTTCATTAGACAGCATGCCTAAACTGTAACACCAAGATTATTAGACTCACTCTAATAATGCAAAAACAGACACTTGCATGGCCACATTATATTGCCAAATACTGCTTTAAAAGAGATTTTGACTTTCAAATCCTCAAGCATTTATCTTTCCTGCCATAAAAGTGTATTTATGTTTTCTGTATTCAGCACTTTTTGATGCATTTTAAAGAGAATGTTCTCATTTTAACCTCTAGGTTACTGTCACATGTCTTTATACATCACCTGGGAAATAATAACAGAATTGAAACACCAAAGCTATTTTTGTGTGGTGGCCAAGGAGGTAGATACATCTATAGATTAGTGACAGCTATTATTTTAAATGCTGATTATACCATAAATCCAGATTTTAGATTGACAACAAAGCAATGCCATGCAACCCCAAATTCAACATTAGTCATTTGCTATGTATTTCTTTGTCATTTTTTAAATACTTGGCATTGACTGAGTGACAAGCCTTTTATATAATGACTCTCCAATATCATCTCTCATTCTTGAATTTTGGATCTGACTTAAGAAAACTATATAAAGCAACTATTGTATGAGAGGAAACAATTTTCATTTGCACTTCAAAGGAGGATACAGTGTAATGATATAAGGGCAGCAGATGAAATGTTATACAAGCGTCGAATGTCAAAAAAATTAGAAAGTTGGCCAAGTTGAACTGAGTTGGCACCTGAATAAATTTAGGCTAGGTTATGTGAAGTTGTTTTTCTCTTTTTTCCCTTTTTTTTTTTTCTTGGTGTGTTTTTTTTGTTTATTTGTTTTCTTTTTTTTTCTTTTTACATCAAAAATTCAGTTTATAGTTCCAAGTCTCTTTTGCTGGTCTGAACTTGGAATTAAGGGGAGACTGTCCTGTCACAAATGGAAAAGGATAAAATTAGATGTACATTTCATCTAAGCAGGCAAATAAATAAGGAAAAAAATGTGGATCTAAATTAACAACTCTTTACAGATTAATTAGGAAACAAGAACTGAAGAGGATCAGCTTGACATATAAGGCAAGACTCCAGTGGGAATCAAGACTACATACTGGACATCTAATATTTGTCCCATTATTTTAAGATAAGCAGCCCAGGCAGAGACTTACTATTTACCACAGTGCAATTGTACCAGCAGTGAGACACATGGAGGGGAAGAATTTATTTACATGCTCCTGTATTAAGCACCAAACAAAGGCAAAAATACCTTTTCTTATGAAAACATCTTAACTTTAGGCCAAAAAGACGGTTCCAGTATTTATAATAAAGCGTACACACACTATTTTCCAGTGCATGCCAGGACTTCACCACAGAAAATCCTGAGACTCAGAGTGTCAGTGTTTCTTCCTTCTCCAAAAGTCAGCAGAGGAGGAAAGGGTGGCTTAAGGCCTATAGGCTGCCACTGCCCATGCCAGAGAACATTTGTGCCCTTCCCCAACTTCTCAGCACTTTCTAAAGAGAAGCTGGGGTAAAGGCATGGCTGGATGAAGCCCCAAGACAAAGAAAAGTGGATTTTGAACTGCATCGTCACTTGCTCCTATGGATCTCCCTTATGTTTTTTAGGCTTTGCAGAAGAGGATGAATAAAACCTGACAGAACAAGGAGAAACTAATTTTTAGCTTTCACAGAGAAAAAAAAAAAAATCCAAAAAATCCAAGATCTTGGAGAAAGCAGGGTTCTCTCCATCTGTGCATTAGCTCTCACTAATGCCAGGAGCTGGCAAGTTGGTTGCCCACCTCTTCCAAAGAGGGTGTCATTTCACACAGACCCACCAACCCAGTGCAAAATGTAAGGGTTCAAGTGAAGCTCTAATGCTATTATCAATCATTATCCATATGACAACGTTGAATTTGAATACAAAAATGAGCTCCTGTAACTGAGCTGTGATTATAGGACCTGATCTAACTGCTTGAGCTTGAAACATGTTTGTGCTCTACATTCCTACTCATGGTGGAGTGCATTGGGCCTAAAATACGATGAACAAGATGAATACATGGGCCATGGACAAGCCCTCTCCTAGGAAAAAGTCTTGATCAAAAAAAATACAACCTTTGAATACAACCTTGTAGGTCCCCTAATCCTCTCTTGTGCTATGCTGGGCAACCCTCTTGGACCTTTTCCCATAAATTGGTCTTTAAAACAGTCTGGAGGTTTTTTTCATTCTTTCATCAAGAAGAAGTTTTTCCAGACTCTGGTGCCTCTGGTAATTAGAAACCTTTTAACAACTTTTGACCTCAGTTTACTCATGCACAAATTGAACTCATTTGTTCTTGTGTCAACCTTGTCCTCTGGCTCTTGACAATGATGCATTTATTCACACTCTGTAAGTGTTTATAAACAGAGAGCACATCCTCTTTTAGTCTTTGTTTCATAGGCCAACCAAGCCAACCTTTCTACTCCCTTCTTACACAAATCAGCTTTTCTGCACCCTCATTCAATTCTAATTCTAATAGATCTAGTCATAACTGACCACATTATAGCGGATGAAATCCAAACAATCCTTTGTAAAGTAGCATTAATATTTTCACCTCCCATATTCCAGCTCTAGGCAGTGGAAAGTGTTTGGGACTGTCCTTGAGTAAACAATAGCAATAAAGAACTGGTGGCAGCCTTGGGTATAGCAAGATAATGGTAAGGTAACCCTGAATTTTTTAACAAAGGAAAATGCTTGAGAGAGATATGATTTAAAATGGAAAAAAAGACATTTCTTGCATTTAAAAAGAGCAAGGTAAAGTGATGAAAAACATACAAATGCCCCTTCTTCAGTTCCACTAAATAAAATCAGTTTACTGTACAGTTGTGAGTTAAGAGTCATAAAAGAAATATAATTTTTTTATCCTGGAACTTTGAATCTATATTTACAATTGTGCAGAGGAAATGAAGCAAGAAAAGACAGATAGACAGAGGGAGTGAGAGTGTGACAAATCCATTCTCACATTTTGTTAAGGCATATTTGATCATGACTACATTCAAATCTATGACTCCTGCAAATTTTAAATAAAGAACTGTAACATCTGCTTTAAGGCCCTGAAGAAACAGGAATGTTTATTTGGAGAGCATTTCCTCAGCTGACTATACGGATCAGAACAGATTTGCATTATTTGCTATGGTCTAATACAATGCATTATGTTTTAGCAAATTATGAATTCTTTCATTTCATGGGAACAAACCCCCTCCTCCCACACTTACATTATGATACACACTCTTCAAGAAAATTTGCTGTATTGCATAAAGTAGCAAGTAATGGGACAATAAAAATTAAGGAACTCTTTGCAGGCATTATAGCATTTAGAATGAGCAATTAAAATAGCAGATGTCACCTCACAAAGCCTAAACAGATTTCTGATCACAAAACTGAGGGTGGTATTTGCTTCTGTATTACTACAGTTGGTAAGAAGGTTGTATTCCCTTGGCACAGTGATGGAAAAGGAAAGACAATTCCAACTTCTTATGGTATCTCAAGGCAAGGAATTATTTGAATCAGATGCATAGTTTGCAGAACAACGCTTTTTCACTGTCATAGATAATTTTAGAATTTCAAATTAGGAGGCCAGAGAAGCAGTGTTACAGTTACTTATTTGACAGTGTCATTTAGCCAATACAGGCACTCAAGCACAAATGTCTAAGCTGTCACAAAAGATTCACAGAAGCAACAAAATGGGCAGAGCTCTGAGATCATCTCCCAGTCACATGAAGGTACTGTGGCCATCAACAGGTAATGGATGGCCACCGCAAATAGACTGGGACATCAAGATAGCTGGTTTATGTATCACACAGAAAGGGGGCCACAAATCTCTGCATTTCCAAATCCTGCACTGCCAAATAGAGGCATTGCAATCTCGTTACTGAACTGGCAAAACACTGCAATAAGCAATTACCCAACATCAAACACTCGGGAAACATGTAGATTTCTGCTGTAATTTGAACATAGCGGCAATGAAAAATTGGACAAAGCAGAAGCCTTCCTGTAATATTATCTACCGATCTTATTTATCGCTAATATGATTTCTGCACCCACATAATATTGAAATTATTTGCATTTTTAAACAAACAGAGCTAGAAAGCTGCCTAAGTGGGAATATGGATTTAGGTCCAGAAGCAGATTAAGCTGAGATAGCACTAAACATATTCACCTTCTCTGAAAGAGAAAAGAGGAATTACTGAATGAGATGCAGAGACTTTAATGAGCAGTTTGTTGGAATGAACTTAATCACAGCTTTCGCCCTTTTCATATACAAGACTATCAGACTAAGAAGGGACGATGTACATTTCTCTGTGCAGATCATTCAGCTTTTCCTGCTGCTGGGACTGCAGCCCAGAGAAAGAGTTTTGGAGCAGAGAAGGCAGCTGAGTGGTAGCCACTTTGATTGCTCTGCCATTTCATCTGCTGCAATCTGCAAATAACAATGCTTAAAAAGCAGATTTTTTTTTTCCCATGGAGACACTAATTTCTGAATAAAAAGCAAAGAGAAAGCATATATGCTAGGAACAGATCCTCAGACTTGTTTTGTTTTTTAAGGGTGAAGGAGCTGAAACAGCTAACCGTAAGCACCTTCTTTAGATCTTTTGGAAAGTATGTAACATTTAAAACAAAAAAATCAATGGCAGTGTCTTTAACTTAAACAGCAGGCTAAAATATAAGCTTTGTCTAAAAAACTGCTGTCTGATCTACTGGTTACAGAGGATGGCTTTAGATTCAGTTAATGCTCTTAAAATACTCAGTGTTAACTCTGAAGTGAATTCTAGTTTAATCAGACATGAAAAAGAAAACATGTATGGTTGTTCACATGACCACCTGCAGATAAACGCTGGGCTCTCTCCCAGCAAAGCCCCATTCAGTGCTGGAAAATACACACAGTACTGGTCAGGAGCAAGGCAGGGCTCAAACTAATGGTTATGCTGGACCTGGTTTGTTTACACAGCATTTCCAGAGACAATTTTCTCCAAAGAAAACTGGCTAAAAATCCACTGGTTTAGCACAGTATACTAATGAAAATCCAATAATTAAGTACGAAAACAGAAGTGGAGAGTAAATCCAGATAGTATGGCATGGAATTTACATGCAGTCTTTCATCCTGAGAATATACAGGAGTTGCATGATTAGCATGTTAGGAGATAGTCATCTACTCTGGGAACCCAGCTATTTTAGACCTAAATTATTTTTCAAAAACCTGAATGCTGTCAAACCTGAACTGCAGCGTTCAATACTTTGTATACAAAACTACTTCACATATTGACTTGTCATATTTAGCTGACAAGTTTTCATGGGAGAACTTATTTCACAGTGTACAAGCAGAATCTCAATTTAACTTTCTTTCTTCCCTTTATGAACATTTATATATGACCTAATCCAGAAGTCTACCAAAGAGCCTCCCACTAATATCAACAGGTTTGGATATCAATCATGATGGATCATTTGGAGAATTCATAAAGGAAAGGGAAATATGGGATTTTACTACTACTACTATTATTATTATTATAATCATCATTATAATTATTATTTAGATTATTAAGAAAAAATAATTAAAATATAAACAAAATGCAAGGACTCCACCAGAAAAGATTACATATTAAAAAAAGGCCTTAAACATCCTGTGAAAACAGTCAGGTCAATTGTGAACTCTCGAGATATTTAGAAATAAATGGGTTTTTTCAGTTTATTTTCCATTTATTCATGGAGGGACTTCCATTTCAAACAGGCAAGAAAAACCAGCAAAGTCCAAGAACCTGTCATTCTACTTTTATTAAGCAACATCTACTCCCTCAGTGCGCTTGAACTTTGTCATAGCTACTGCTTCCTGTTGGCAAAGTGAGAATCAGCATGAATATTGTCAGTAAGGCCGAAAACAGGATTCATGGTTCACAACAATGTTTACTTGACAGTTACCTCATTTATAATGATCCAGTGACAGTCAAAAGCAACCAAATTAGTCTCCACGACCTGAAACAGAGAACAAACCAGCTATCAGTCAGCTTGCTTGTGAAAGCCAAAAAAAAAAAAAAATTAAATAGATGCTCTCTGCAAATGACAAAAACCAAAGCACATGCTCTCTAGAACTTTTGCTATTGAACTGAGGATAGAGAACCTTTAGCACCATTCTGCAGAAGCATTTGTGTTTGCCAATTAAACTTGGAAATACATTTCATTGCCAGCATCACAGGAAAGAATATGTTTCAGTTGACTGAGAAGAAAAATGAAAACATTTTTGCCTTAGCACTGCGTGTTGAGAGGAAGCAACAGAGAGGAAGGCAGAAAATGAATATCAACTGACTTTTGTAAGATTTCTGTATTTCCTGCTTCTAAGGCCTTTCTAGTGTATACCTACCCTGAAAGCCTCTGAATTAAAGAAAAACAAAACAAACCCAAACCAAAAAACCCCACATCACAAATGCTAGAGTTCATAGAAGTGCAAAGAGCAGGAAGGAAAGGGTTCTCCTGAGAAAGAGGGCTGTCACAGGGATGAAGAATTACAGCCTATCTCAGGTTCCATGCACAGAAGGCCTCTCATCCATCTTCTCCTTTCCTTCGCTGGAAATTTTTCCATGGCCTGCCTTCATACCGGACTGAATATGTGCTTCCTAACTCATCTCTCACTCAGTCCTTTCCCTCCTTGATTTCATTACACTTTTGTGGCAAGTCACTTTTGAATCCACTTCACAGCGCAAATGAAGAAGTGTATATAAATATACTTGTTCTTTTTTCATTAGGTAGGGAAGAAATCATTGACAAATGGGAGGCCAGAAACAAACTCTGGAAAAAGCTGTACACCTTTAATTTTTTTTTCCTACATTAAATTGAATTAGGGTTAACATGCAAATAGTTTTAAACACAAATTAATTCAATTTTATTTGTATAGTTACCATGCTCATCTTGATTCATAACTCAAAACTACTGGATACTTAAAACTGTTTTGAATACCCCTTAAAAGCACAAAGAAAAAAACCCAAAGGAAAACAGAAAAAAATCTTGGGACTGACAGTGTTTAAATGTTCAATTAGATGCCTAGTGCTGGGCTCTTATTACTTGGACCATTGGCTTTTAATGACAACCAACAGAAATAGCACTTGCCAAGGATGGTGGCAATTCATACTGTGCCATGTCCAAAGGAGAACAATTTAACTGGCCACAAACCTTATGAGCATCAAAAAACCTCACACCGATAACCCTCATTATTAATTCAAAGGCTGTTAGAACTGGGGTCGCTGCTTGTTTAGCAGAATGATAAGGCAAGATTGGAAATTCTGATCTGGAGAGACTCGGGTGAGGGGAAAGCGAGAGCAGCAGTATATGACATTCCTTATTTGAAACTCTCACAGCCCCAATCAGAAATGAGAGGGATTGAGAGCCATAGCTGCTAATGTGGTTCTGGAAAACTTCAGTAGCATAAGCAAAAATCAGGGTCCTTAATTTATGTGGAGTTCAATCAACATGATATTTTGGTGTGTTGCTTTGACATTTTCTTGCATTCTCCACTGTAGGTGTTCCCACAGCACACATAAAAGAATAGGACAGAAACTGAGTAACTGTGATAGGAGGCAGCACAACAGACTGAGCCAGGATGCTTGAACTGGAGCATGGCTGCTCTGATCAGATTGCTCATCACAAACCAGTTGGAATACAAACACACCAAGGAATCAAAAAAGGTCAAAAGAGGACAGAGTAGTATTAAAATTCTCAATGGAGCATTTGCTCCTCATATAAACTTCCAAAGCATAGAAAGTTTATCCCATTTACAACGTAAGCTGTCATTTAATTTTTCCACAAAACAGAACAAAACAAAGCCTTATTAAAGCAGGAACAATTCTGCTAGTCAATCTACATACAGTTCTGCAAAAAGCAAGCAGAATTAAATACAAGAAAAAGAAAAGAAAAAAAAAGGCAGCACAGTCAGCATGTTTTCTGATTTCTTGTCAGGTTCCTAGCAACCTTGTCCTTCCTAACTTTTGGCTCTGGGATGTCCTTCCGGGAACGTCTGCCCTGCTGTAACTCTCTGCTCAAGATGAGGTCTCCTAAGGTTCCTGTGGCTCCAAGGCAATCTGCCAGTGACACCCTCGAGTCAAGTCTCCCAGTGGTGGCAGGAAAATTACAATAACTGTGTTTCACAAAGGGCTCCTAAGCTCTTTCTCTGCTTCCAAATGGCAGTCAACCAAAAATTCAGATTTAAGGAATCCACAAAATGAAAATTCACATTTTCTGTTCACTTTTTATTAATGTGTTACAAGTGGGCCAGATAATTTCTTTGTGCCTGAAGCTTCAGCTGATCAGATTTTCATGTATTGTATCTCCCATTTTTGCTTCAGTTCATCTAGTTTCTTAATAAATATTTGCTTTGGAGTACCTACTTTGCCCAGATTCTCAGATTTCAATCAGAGAACGTCTTTTCAATTGAATATGGTCCTAAGTGTCACTGGTTTTATTATGTAAAGCTCACAGACCACTTAAGCCAGCCACTGCAAGAAGCTGACTGGTCTCACAAGTCACTCGCATTATTTCAAACAGCTCAGGGTACCTGTGACAGATTTATTCACAGTTTGCAAATAACAAGATGAAGTGAATCCATTTTTTAGTTACAGTTGAAACTCCTCAGCAGAAAGATCATGTTTTATCCATTAAACTTTATGCATTCATGAATCTACTTAATACTAAAAACATTTTCAAAAAGCGTATGTCAAATTGGAACTTGTAGTGCACTCTGAGACACTCAAACTAACATATTCTAAGTTTAGATGGGCTGCAAATAGTCCCTGATTTAAAAACTCACTTTACCTTTCAGTCTGCTAGAAGCTGCATTTTGGCATTTTCCTTAGCCCATCTACCCAAAAGTTGTTCTGGTATTGACAGTTGCTTAAAAAGATGACTGATAATGCCCTGAGAAAGTTGCTAGATTTTTAAGCTAGATTTACACCTGAATTGGGACTCAGCATTAAGCTGGGATTTCAAGGCCATATTTTCATCCCTGGGTCATTCAGCCTTATCTCTCACAAAAGAGCTGTTCATTTCAGCAGCACCAAAATGCTGCATCTCAGTCTCTCCCTTCTTAATGTCTCTTCTGCCAGCATGGCCTTTATTGTCACTTTAATTGACCTTAAAGTTGGCAGTGCACATTCTGACTGTGTCTGTAGGAATTGCAGGACATTATAATGTTATCATCATCATTAATAACCTTCTCATATTTTCCAATTATTGTGCTCCTTATGTTTTTCAGTGTAGATAAATGCACTGGCACATCCACTGTTTTACAAAAAATAAATAAATGCAATGCTATGCACACCTTCAGTTTTGATGCTTGAGGGAAAAAGTTGCTCAATCCTAAAGTTTTCTTCAAATTCTAAGAGTAATCATACGCATAACCTTACCATCAGAAGATTATCTCCATCAGCAGCTATTAAGCACTAGTCTGCAAGTAGAAGACTGTAATAAATCAGTTTTAAAAACCCCCAAACTGTCTAAAGTCAGCAGTAACACAGCCTAGATGCAATTATTCATCAGTACAGCAGCCATTACTTGCACACAGCAGGCCTTTACAGCCATGACACAATGTTCCAGAATGCCCTTGTCTATCTACTGCATTTGCTATTCTCTTTACTTTAAAAAGCCGTTGCATTTTCACATAGAAGGGATGATAACAAGTAAGAGTGAAGTGAAAAAAACCCAAAAAGAGCACAGCTGGGTCTGCTTAAAATTGACCATAACCTAAAAAGCACAAACAGCAGAAGTATTAAAGGCAGTTTTGCAGCAGGTTTCTACGCCTAATATGCTCAGAATTGTAAAACAAGTATTTTTTATCTGAGTGATGATCTTTTTCTGGTTGAAATTCATATCTGCATGCATATCAAGTGAGCTGGCATGAACTTGTGCTCTGTGCCAGGGAAAAATGAATGTAGAGAATAACACTTGCAAGTGCATAAGGGCAGTAATGAAAAAGAAATCTGAAATCCTGTATTTTAGAAGCAATAAAACAACTTGATTGGGGCGTGTAGGAGGTTGGGGCTTCAAGACCTCAAGCATTTGAATACAATGCAAGTTTCAGATTCATCACTGGTTCTGCTGGCTCTGTGACAGGAAGCACTGCTGTTCCCTGCCAAAAGATAAGGGACAGATTGGAAATTTCCACACAAGACAGAAGGCAGGTGAACCTATTGTTTATGCAGCTCACCTCTTAAGCTAAAACTGAGAAAAACTGGAGTGTGCATTCATAATGAGGGATGAATACCAAAATTCTACACAGATATTAAATGGAGGAAAGTTGACAATTTCTAAAACAAAGAAAACCATGTACCTATTTGACAAATTCTCATTTCACACGTCCTCTAGGGGAAATCATACAATCTGTGGGTTAAAAAACATACAAAGCTATAGGTTGATGCAAAAAGCTCTCTGAAGCTAAGCAGAGCTGCTAGCCAGGAGAGCATTAGGAGAAAGTATCATATATCCCTACCCTGTTCTTACTGCTCCTTTAGGCATTCAAGCCACCTTTGGAGTCAGACACTTTGGTCTAACCCAAGACAGCTGCCTTTGTGCTTCTAAATATAAGTTGCTTTCTTAACTCTGATGAATGGGACTATCAGTAGCTAAAGGAAGCAGAATTTATTAATTCTGTATTGACTGTTCTGCAGTTCAGACTGTATTTATTTACTAAAAGGGAAAATATTTGAAAGAATCCCCCACCTGAAAAAAGCATTTTGTGCTTTGGAGGTGCCATGTCTGCTATTCCATTGTGTACCTCCATTTGTAAGCAGAATTCCAGGGTGAACTGGGGAGCCGTGTTTAAGTTTAATGCCCATTGCCACTGACCCCTTCCTGTCTCAGACAACTAAATCAGTGTCAGAGAACAAGGAGAGGACAGCCTATTAACCAACTCCTTCAGAAAACTACTTTTCTGAATTCAGCATTTTTTTATCTATAGACTGTAGATATTCAATTACTTATAATGCCATATCACATAATTCTCCATTATTAAGATTCAAAGCAAGCCAGTTCTGAAATAGACCTTATGAAATTGTGAAAAAGAAAATAACTCTCTACTCACTCAGCCCCTTCTCAGACACAGAGAGTTCACACTTGAGTATATGAAAACATTGCCATTAGTTGCATAAATCCTTGCAAAGGATTTATTAGTTGCAGCAAAGGATACAGTCTGTCAAGTATGCAGTGCTATTCATGCACAGTCACAGAAATCCACAGCAACACATACAAAAGATCATTCTCAACATCTTTGTAACTTTGGAAATACGTTCATGTCAAGCTCCAGCAGTTCTCCTAACACCCTATTAAAATAAATCAAACTCATGCTTCATGAGGAAGGTGTTCCTCTTAGTGAAACACAGATGCTATTGAACTGATGAGCACGAACATAGATGAAACAGAAACTAATTTTCTTTTTCTAAAGAATTCAACTACACACTGAGGGAGATTTAGCAGAGAGCACAAAAACGCTGCCAAGATGACAACTGATGAGCAAGGACAAATCATCTGTCACTGGCAGCAACTCCAGAACTTCTGAATCTTTGGAAGAGCTTGACAATTTGTCATAACTATTTCTATTGTTCACACTCAAACCTTTAAATGGTCTAAATGCAAGACAATCTACAGCAAGTAAAGCAGCTGTAGTGCCAGCATGCAAGCTTTTCCCATGTGCAGTAGTAAGCAAGAAAGAAAAAAGGCTTTTTGTCAAAAAACCCCAAGTCGTTTAATGAAAAATTACATCCAAAATGATCTACATCACTTCTTTCTTATAGATATGGGACCACAAATGTGGGCAAAAAATGCAAGATACAGATCATAAAGGAAAATCATTCCTTTCATTTAATGGAAAATTACATCCAAAATTATCTACATTGCTTCTTTCTTATAGATATGGACTCACAAGTGTGGGCAAAAACTGCAAGATACAGATCATAAAGGAAAATAATTCCTTTCCTTCACAAAGGAAATACAGGAAAACCATTCTGGATTTTCAAAATTTAGCCTCACACATATGCAACTAGTCAGACAAGCTTACAAACCCAAGCAAGCAGCAATGTTGCATGTAAGCAAAGATCCTTACAGGACCAGGCCACCTCAAGTATCTCCTGTTTGAAACACAGAGGAGAGCTCCCCAGATCCTGGTTTGCCTGTGCTACAGTTGGGTCTATTCTGTGATAAGGCACCCAGAGGCCATGGCTCCTTTCTCAAAATGTTAAAAGGAACTGTCTCGAGCTAGAGCTTGCCTTTCTGCTAAATTTCTGCTCCACCAGGAGCTGCAGTACTGACTGTGAATCTTTCTGCTGGACCACCACAGAGCAAACCACACTTTGCATTTGATTCTTTTTCACAAAAGCCAGCAGGATGGCATTGCATAGCCCACAGCTCTGGCTGATATTGGAATAATTTAGAAAGTGATTTAGAACGTTTCCCAAGAGTTGAGCTGGGATACCAACTTTGTGTTAACCTTTCCCAAACACTCTCTTCTACAATATGTCCAAACCAATATAAGGTTTTACAAACTGGACTGCATTCTTCCAACTGGAAGACTGATAAAATGCTTTTATCCAATACCTCTAGATTTGCTGTCCATGCCTTTTCATGGACCAGCCTCTTGGAGTCACCACTGCTGTTTTACAAGTGAACAAATCTTAACCTAATTTTCTCCCCCAGGGGCATAGCAATTTGCAGATCACTAAGATACGATTAAAAAATCAGGCTTCCAGTACACACATGTGAGACAGAAAGCCACTCCAATTCAACCCTGCTCCCTCCTCCTCTCCAAGAAAAGGACAATCAAACAAAAACCAACAACCAATCAAATGGAAGAAGTCAGAGGCCATTTTTAACATGTTTAACTAAAGATTTTAGCATTGGATTAGTGTGAGCATTCAGAGCAGTCTCCAATAGCACAGATGTCTCCCCAAGAACTGGTATGTAAAGCAAAATATGGAAGTAAAAGACTATTAAATAGCAAAGAAAGTTAAGTGATAAACTGAAGACTACCTTAACTGACCTGAAGTTTGCAAAGGTAAAAGCATGGAGTTGTACTATTTAGTATGTTGTACTAGGTTAAACACCACAGGACTACTAGATTAAACACCTCAGGTAGGTTTGTGCTTATTTTCACTTTTCTTCCTTCTAGCTCCTAGTTCATCAAACCACCACCATTTTATCAGGCTGTTTGCTCCATTTCTTCCTTCTGGTGCCACAGCAAGTTCTTTCTGTGCTTCCACTCTTAGCCTTTGAGCTTTTCAGTGGGGAGCTCAGTTGTTGATTTATAAAGCTCATTCTTACACACCAGAAATTAAAGCTCATAAAAATCTCTCTTCACCAAGGGCAATATTTTTGTAATCTAATTTTAATCTCTACCCATTTCTGCTCTTGAGAGAGGAAAAAAAACCCAAACCATACATGGATGTACTTATTTTTGCTCTTCTGGACAATCACCTCTTTCTGGGATTCCTTTCCCTGACATTTCTTCCAAGAAAAAGCAAGCAAGCAAACAAACAAACATTAAAAAAAAACCAAAAAACAAAAAACCCACCAAAGAAAACCACCAACCACTGGGTGAAACCTGACATTTACCAATAATTAGAAAGCAAGCTTTTACAGCATTGTAGGAGGCATGTGGAAATTGTCTTCGAGTCTCCTCCTAAGGATGGGTGATATAGCTGATATGGCTTCATTTGCTTGTCTCATGAAAATGCATTTATTTTAAAAATAAATAATTGAAGCACTTGATCAGTTTTCCACTTTTTCAAATTTATTTCAAAAGATGATACTTTTAAACTAAAAGTATTGGGTTACTCCACTATATAATTAGTTTTATATTGACTTGGCTTGCCATCATAACTACATCTGAAATGAGTCAAGCTTCAGGGAACACTTTCTATCTTCTGTCTTAAGATTCTAAGAGATGGCGGCTGTTAAAGTACAGAAATCAGCCCATGCTAAAGAAAACAGTTAAATATTCAATAAAAGTAAATAAAGACAGCATTAATACTTCAGTGAGTTTGACCACAGGCTTGTACTGAGAACACAAAATAAAATGCCTTTTTAAAATGATTCATTTCCTTAATCACTGAGAAAAGCTAATAATGTATATTTTATAGGCATTTAAACCCATGCATCTTTCTGAAGTCAGCCTGTAGACTGTAGGTTTAAAATAAAATAACTATAAGCAATTTATGTATCTTTCATTTTAAGGATTATTTTATTCTTAGTTGGTTTTCTTACTTCCAAATTTATGCTTTGATTTATATTCCTATTATCCTTCTGAAAAGTGTTTATAATATCTACTCTGGGAAAAAAAAACAACCCAAAACCAAAATAAACCACCACATATTTTTTTCACATGTTCTGAAACTACTTGGCTTTAACTCAGACCCACTGCAAGACAGTTGCAAGAAAGCAGAATAATGATGTTCTTAATGAACAATAATGTACATTCCACCTGGAAACTATTTATTTCAAAGTAAAAAAGTGACTCAAATTATCATGGAAGTACAGAAATTCACATTCATTACTGTTGAGTGGTTGCCTGTACCTGCCTTTCTTTTTATGAACTAGATTTTGTTTATAGTGATAGTACTAAATTGACCCCTGAAGATCTCTTGTTCTTTATCTGTTATTTTTTTTTTTTAAAGCTGAATTCTATTTGAAAATTGAAGCAGAAAACTTGAGTATTTGGCTTAGACAGGGGCTTTGAATGAAGGTGGTTGTCATCACCTTTGAAGCTGAAGAACCAAACATAAGAAGCCTGAATCTACACTACAGTGTCAAAATTATGGATTAAGAGCTGGAGTCAGAGACTTCTCCCAGCTGTGGTGCTTGTTTTAAACACCTCACCATCTCCTACATGCAGACATTCAGGAGCTACCCTTTTAGTGAACTCACTCAAGATTGAAGGCTGTTGACAAGTTCTCCAAAAGATGGAAAATAATTGCCTTGCTGAATTTGATGCCTTTGCAACCGCCTTCTCCAAGGCCAGAATCTCTCCACAACAGTGAAAGTCAGGGATTAATGAAGCTTTGTCACAGATTTGCAGTTACTCCATCTGCATGCACAAATTATTTTTCTAAGCAGAATAAAAAGTTCAGTTCTTAATTTTAACCTCTTGCAAACTTCATAGGCAGCATCTGATTTATTCCAAGCCTTATTAATATGAAGAAAGCTTTCAAACTGATAATGTGACATGAGAAGTTCAGACAAACAGTCATTAATTCAATGCGTTAATTTGTAGAGGAAAAAGGAATGCCAGTTTGACAATGGACCTTTCTTAAGTCTGCCTTAGTATCATGTCTGCTAGTAAAGAGAGCTTTACAAAAATAAATACAGATGACAAAATGGTATCTGTCATAAATTCAATGTATGCTCCTTTGTCAGCTCATATGAAAATATGCAAATTCATATTTATTCCTCTTTTAACATATACCTATTGAGAATCATGATTAACCAAAGTTACCACTTTAGTAAGGCAGTGAACAGTTGAGGTTGAAGAAAAATACACTTGTGAGGCACAAAATTCCTTCCCAGTGTGCATTACTATGGGTTGACTGCACTCAGCGAAAGGAAAATTGATTAAATAAAACTTGTAAAGGAATCCTATAAAGGTTGTATTTTAAATAACCTTTCCCTTCTCATCCATACTCAATTTTATACCTCAGTACTTCTATAGATTGTAGTACAGTTACTCTTCCTTCACACCAGTATAAATTAAAAGAATATCCAATTAGGATGGGAATCACTGTCAGGAAAAGGCTGAAGAATATGGGCTTTGAGGAAGAACTTGAAGTTTTGAAGTAGAGAACAACAGTAGCAGAACAGGGTCCCTGATTGAGAAGGCTATTTGGTAGTGTGAACAAATACTTTTAGACTGCTATTGCTTAAAAGCAAGCAAACAGAAAAACTAAAGACATAACAACAGTTTTCTTAATAGCAGCCATTTTCCACAAAAAAGCTTCCTGTTCAACCAAGGTACCAGCAATCCAAGTTAATAAAATACGGATTAAAGTCAATCTACTCAATTTGGCCCATTCTCATTGATTGTTTTTTGATATTAAGTGTGGGTGCCATTGTTTTTAAAGTTTAGAAACTATTAAACAAATAGATTGAATTTGTGTCTTCACACTGAAAACAGAAGGTTTAGTTCACCTTTACCGCTTTTTTTTTTTTCCCAAGAACAGCAAAGGAATATTTTAGGGCCAGACACTCTGAATTGCTTGGCATCTCTAAGTTACTCAGATTTTCCTCAAGAGGGGCTGCAGGATGCTGAGTGCCTTTGAAAGCTTGCCCATTCCATTCAGGATTTTAAATATAATTTGAGTGCCTTGAAAATCCAGCCCTGATTATGCTGGCAGCGCGTTGTTTATTTTATTAGTGATACAGAAATGTGGTCTCAACTCCTTTTGCATCTGTTAGCAAACTCTAGATTTAGTCTGACTGCCTATCAGGGAAAATGTTTAACTTTGTACACTACAGAATATAACAGTGCTGCTCTTTTTTCTTCTTTGCTGTCTGCCTTAAAAGCAATTTTTGCCAAGCATCAGACTGGCATTACTGAAACAGAAAGTATTTCATTTTCCTATCACAGGAATTATTAACAAAGGTCACCGTTCAAGTGACAAAATATCGCTAAAGCCATCAGCTCTTCTTGCTCTTCAGCTTCGTGGTGGTGCCTCTCCTGTCATTTCACATATCTGTAGAGAACAACAGTGTCAGAGGTTCAAGTGAGATAGCCCCCATTTCTGACTTGCACATAAACTTAGCATTCAGCTCCTCTCCAAGCACACAGGCAGAAAGCATTTTTCCCTTGTAATAGGAGCTCAAGAATCAGGAGCAGTTTAATGGAGTTCTAACTGGCTGCAGGCTTGAAGCTCCCTGTGAAAAACATCCTCTCAAAAACACGTATGCAAAGACAAAATCAGTTCTAAACATATTGAAAACATTCTGGTCACCAAATTCCAAAGCTCAGTGGCCAATTTTGCTTCTGTGTTTCACAAGAGATGAGCAAAATAGATCACTCTTCCTAAAGGTCCAAAGGCATTGCAGGCCCAGAAGGTCTGCACAAGGACTCACTGAGTCTTATAAAGGGCATGGATCAAAACAGCAGCCTTTTCTTTTTCTCATAATGGCTCTAATTTTTCCTAATAAAGTACTTCTAAATTTTGGGAAATTTTGCTATTGCTTCTGAGAGTAGTTCAGCCAGTCAACTATATGAACCCAGACCATTATTTAAACATTTTTAAAAGCCATGTGTGTCCTAACATCAACATGCAACACAGTTCAGACTCAACTTTGCAAAAAAACCCTTCTGGCCAGATATCTCTTTGCAGACCTTCAATCTGAAATCCTTCATATATGTCACTGAAGGTTATTTAAAAACTGATGTTCAAGGTGAATACAAAGTACTCTCTGTATTACCACAATTCTCTAGCAGCTAATGGTTAAGCTAACAGAAATATAACAACACAGCAGAAAATGATACAGACTAAAATATATTCCAGCTCTATAAAGAGAGAAAATCTATATGTTTTTCATCATTGTTTGATGCTGGTTTAAAAGCAGGTTTCACACAGTAATTGCATCTGGATCCAAAGATTCAAAGCAATACCTATCCCACAGACACTGGAGATACAAACATACCAAAATTACAGGCTCAAGCACACCTGAAACACAGCTGCAGTTGGGACATCAGATCATCTCTAAAATGGGACAGATCCTAACACACTGAAAACAACTTTATCAGTGAAACAATAGTACAAGAAGCCAATATGTGTTCTATTACAAAAAAAGGTAAAACTTTCTAGCCATGAAATATGGTTATTCTAAAACATTTGTTTTTTATCAGAAAGAAAACACAGAGGAATTGCAGGAGAGGCAAATGTTGCAATCATAAAAACCCAGAAAACTCGAAGGGTTTAACATGCACAGTGTAATTTGAGCCATTCTGTACAGTTTAATAATTTATAGGGATTAAGTTGCTAAGAATTGTTTCTCAAATTTTCATTGTGGAACAGTTGCCCATTTATTTTGCCTTTCTGAACTAAGAGGCTTAAATTAGATCCTTGCTATCATCTTTTAAAAATAAATTGGATAGCTTTGATGGAGAAAAGTAAAAAGACTGGAAGAACTTTAACAGGATTTGCACATTCCAGAGAAGGAAAAATAGAATGCACTTTGTTAAAAATACAATTAGTTCTGCATTTTAAGTTTGTGAAAGCAACTATAGCCTTAGCAAAATGAGCTATATAGAAAAATAAAGGCTTTTTGAACTTTTATAAAAAGTACTGAAGACCATTCTATTTAAGCCCATATTACAACTTTATTTTTTTTAATGGAAAACAAGCCAAACCCATAATTGTAATTGCCTTGTTTTGTTTTTTAGTTTAAATAGATAAACAGCCGTAACTTGACTCATGGTAACAATTCCTCTAAAGTCTATGTGATTACTCAGCTGATGAAATTACTTATGTGAGGAAAATAAGTCATATGTGTAAGAGATTACTGGCACAGATACCTCGATGTAAATTATGAAAGACACATTACAGAGTGTAATAAATTTTCTAGCAACACATTCCTTTTTCCCACAGGTACTGCCAAACAGCTTTTTACCTTTAAGCACTGCATTTTTGTAGCATTCTTTCAATCATCTTTTTGACTAACCTGAACCAGAACAGTGATGCATCTCTCCTATTCCAACTATTAATGTTATGGGCACATGGTCTTTGCTTTTTGATGGTGATAGAAGCCAAGTGACAGAACCAATATCCAGACAATCCTTGAAGTGATACATGAGCTTTACACAAGGATGATCAACAAGATAGAGCATCATTCTCTCCAGACTGATTGATAGGAAAAACAAGATGGCTATAAGGCTGTATTTTCAGCTGGAAGCAAGTATATCACAAGTCCTCTGTGGGTCCCCATGTATACAAAGTACAAAGCTTATCCAGACAGAAGAATAAATTAAATAAAAAGGAAGAAAGGCAAATAGAAAAAGGATTATAGCAATATAGGTAATTTTTTGCTCTATTATGCAGCAAGTAGGAGAGATCCACATCTGTCATGAAGACCTAACCAAAATTCTGAATGTGTGAACGTAATTATGGCCCATCCAAAGTCCCATTAAATCCCAGTTTACCTGAGACAGACAGGCTGGCACAGCTCAGTAGAGTTGTGTCAAATGTCAGTTGACTTCCTGAGACATTTCCAAAGCTAAGTCAGGGACAGGAATGAGTAAAGCTTTTCCCACATACCCCATCCAGAAACCTCACACCTGTGAGTAAGAAGGGAAACTGCTGCACAGTGCCGTGCAGTTAAACACAACTGCTTAGACACTGCTAAATACCTGCACCTGACTGCATTTCCACAGCTGCTTTTAGGGCCAAGTTGCCCTCCCCTCTGTACTTCATATATGCCACTGTCTCCTCTGGGGATGGGTGCTTATGTCCCTGTCAGCCCCAGATCTCTGCCTGGAGTCACCACTTTTTCTCATCTGCCAATGCCTCGTTTTATCTCCATCCTCAAAGCACCATCAGGATGAGCAAAAACATTTCAGAGGCAGAGCAGAAATGCACCAGCAGAGCACTTGGTGGATATTTAACTGCTTTTCCTGAATATTCCTCTCCTATGTTTTTTTCAATTTTGCTGGTTGCTGGCCCCTTCCCAAGTAAGAGAACATCTGGCTGTCATAGCAAGAGTAGTTAGGGATGTTGTGATGCATTTTATCCCACTTCTTGCCACTTAGGTAGGCAGTGCCTTAGTATCACATCTTTTCATGGCACTTCTCATGTGCACACTAAGAATTTTGTCTAGAGGAGTCAAGTGAATTATTTGAAAAATGTAAAAAAAAGGTAAAAAATCCAAAGTAAAGTCTCATCTGCAATCAACCAGAAATTCAGAGAAGGGAAAGGAAGGGACTTCTATAGTTTTGTGTTAATGTTCATGAGAGACAGATATGAATTAAAGCTCAGTGTGAGAGACAAGAGCTCTAAGGAATCATGAGAAAGTCACGTTCATTTTCTGCACTGGCATCCTGCAAACATATTAAAAACCTTCATTACTGCAGTGTCTGATGCTTCCAACATAGGCTACAAATACAGCTATCTGAAAAACTAAACAAAATGAGCTTATTTTCCTCTTATTATTCTCCACAACACAGAGTTTGTGTATACATATATGCATGCACCACAAATTTATTCTTATTTGTTTCATCTACCATATCTTATCCTATACAGTGTCAGCTGTTCCTAAGAGACCAGGAATCTATCTCTGTACAGGTGAAAATGTCCTCTGTGTGAGTTATAATTCCAAACCAGGCATTTTACAGGATCCTGCAAAAGTGAAAATTTTCTTGGTAAACATCATAGAAAATTCATTCTACTGAAAAAGATTCTGACTTTGATCCATGACCCTCTGCACACGATATCCTGTCTCCAAAATGGAAGAGATGCCATCAGAATTGCTTAATGTGTATCTCTTTCACTCTCCCCTGGGCAAAAGAAGATAAAAGCAGAGCAATACCACGGTGCTGTCAGAGTATGAATCTTCCTGGATGTGTGTTACAATATCTAATAGATGGCGCTTTTTTTTTTAGCATTTATGGCAATAAAAGACATTTTTATCACTCTAGCTCTGCACTTGTATGATGTCAAACATGACTGAACAATAACTGAACCAAATGGGGTACCTTCTCCAGCAAGAAGTTATCACTGTTCTTATGAGTATACTTGGACATTTTAAAGAAATTACTAAAATTTTGCCTTCATTTTGAGAAAAAATGCTACAAAAAACTTGGAATTAAATACACAGTACAGTATATCCCAACTCCAAAACCAAGCTTGATCTGAGAGTAGCTAGGATTAGAAGAACTACTGCTTTGGTTCGGTGTGAGAAGGGACACACGGAAAATGAAGAAAACTCACAGTCCCTCACCAAATGAAATTAAAATAAGTGTTGTCATCTCGGAATATTTCATGTTCTAACCACAAAACCTCTTTTTGGAGGAAGCAGGCTTTTCATTATGCTCCATTTGTAGGATTCCCTCAGACACACACCAAGGCTCCCCACAGCTGTGTTTCACTTGTTCAAAGGGCATTTAAAGCATAAATACTTTTGGCATCACCTAGTTGAAAAAAAAAAAGCCTCCTTTGGAGGTCTGTTTTGCTCAACCTCTGGGTGTGTGCTTCTTGTTCTTTGGCAACTGCATACGTAGTCAGGCAGATGAAAGCACTGAAAAGGCAAATCAGACCTGTGAGCTGAAGTATCTACAAATAAAAATACTGTAATCACATTTTTTAATGCTGTTTTTCTGGTCCTAGGGAGATGTGGAAAACACAGGAAGATGTCAACACCATAAATGGGTAAGAGGAAGGAGGTTGTATGGCTCCTCGCCAGGAGCAGGTAATACTGAAAGGGACAATCATGAAATGTGCTACAACAGTTCCATGGAATATAATGTAACAGGAAATTTTAAAATTAATTTTGAATGCAGGTTTTTTTCCTCAATGGGCTTCTGGTCCTAGGTTCAGTCCAACACTTGTGCAGCTGAGCTGGCTGGGTGCATGTGAGCACTTAAGCAGCACTCAAACCTTGTTAATGGTGACTGAACACTGCCTGAGGCCTGCTTACGTCAGAACAAGTTCTGTTCTTAGAATGCACCTACAAAAGCACTAAATCAGATAATAAAGTGATCAATTTGATGCAACTGCAACACATTTTCTTCACTTTAATCTGAAAAGCTTCCTTTATAATCTCAAGCACATTAATTAGCTCTAATTTTGCCATCTCTGCTGTATAAGCACGCAGGAAACCTGAAGAAAGCCATAAGAAAAAGGACAAGAAGGAAAATGATCACAGAGTCACCAAGCTGCCTCTGGATTAAAAGGACACACTAATGAAGCCAAGAGCTGTTCTGTATAAGCACTATTGAAATCCCATTATTCAGTATCTGTAGCAAGTACCACTAAGTAGAGATATGAAATAATGTATCAAAAAATTTACCTGCTTTTAGAATTGTGACCTATAAAATGAAGCAAAAAGGGCATCCTCCTAAAGGGAAGGAAATGACAGGAAAATTCTGTGGATATTGAATTGAACTGAGACTCATATAACAAAAACCCTCAGAGAAGAAGAATTAGTAGTTTACACCTACTTGGCTTATTTTGCGTTTCAATCTCACTAAGGGAACACAAATCTTTTAAGTCTGCACCTCCTTTTTCAAACCTCTGCCTTCCTCTTTGCTCCAAATGATGATATAAATACAACAGAAAAAGTGTACATGACCATAGTAAATTTGGCCCCAAATTACATCCCTTATAAATATGATTTTACAAAGCTTTTATTTACACTAAAAAAAAGTTGTTTCCATGACAGCACAAAAACACCTAGTGAAAGGAGTTTATATGCATTATTTATGACAGTGTCCAAAACTTACAAGTGAAGGATCTATGTTGGCTAGTGAGATAATGAAGCCAATATAAACTGATTTAGCTTTTGTCCTTAAATAATTTGGAAAACTGCTGTGTAATGTTCATTTAATCATTACCACAGTACTGTGCTGTAAAATAGGTCCAATAAACTAATGTTTTCCTATCTGAGCTTCGAAAAAAGAAGCTGAGTTAGCAGCCCTTTGCCAATTTAAACTTATTGGTCTTTGACATCCAGGTTTTTATACATGTTGTTAAAATGAGTTAAGATTTTATTTTTTTATTTAATATTTTTGAAAGCACATGCAAGAAAATACTTCCGTTAAAGATCCATTTGCTTCCTCAATCCTAAAGGTAGAAACAAACTTTTATCTACAACCTCAGGACCTCTGGCCCAGCTTCCTGCAGGGAAAGCTGTTTTCAGCCCCTTGCTGTTATTTGCCAGGGATCTCACTTAATTTCCAGAATGATAGGATGATTTTAGGGATTTAACAGGGCAGAAGCACAACTTTCATGGGAATGAAGCAACAGTGTCTCTGAAATAATGATGTAGAGATACTTAAAAAGACTTTTTCGAGTAATCTTGTAAAAAATAGATTCAGTGTGAAGGCCTCTTTTCTACCCTTGCTTTGGTGACAGTGACATTTTCCCATTCTGAGAAACACACCTTCCTTGTGTTAGTGTGTCTTTTCTTCCTAGATGAATATTAATGCAGATGACTAAGGAGAGAGGAGACTACAAGGAATTAATTTCTTGAAGTGTCTCTAGCTCTGTAATTAAGGCAGGTAAAGCATGTAACAAGTACTGACAAAGAGAAGTGAGACTCTACTGAGCTTATTTTAAATAAATAAATAAATAGATAAAAAACCAGGCATACACAGCCCCACGTGACCCTGTCTCAACTTATTAGGTTTTTTACTTTTTCACAGTTTATCCAGTTTCATGTAAAAGGTACCAAATTCTTGTGGTCCAATGCACTGAGACAAATGGTGATATAACTTCACTCCTCCCCCCTTCCCATAAAAAAATTAATGAAAATCATGAAAACTAACGTAAATGCATATAAATATGTATATATGTAAATCAGATCACCTGTAAGAGCTACAGTGAAAACGGCAGATTTCTCACAGTGACCAAAATTAGCCTGAAGTTAAGACCCTAGATCAAATATCAAATATATTGCTATTCCCTGTGAACCATTTCTCAATAAGGGCTGAAGCTGGATGTGAACTTGGAATTCAATAAGCAAACTCATGGATTGTGGGAAGTCCCACATCAGAGCCCAGAACAGTACCGACACACCAGTTCAAATCTTACAAAATAAATCAAGATTACACCTTCTTCTGCTGAGGATGTTAATTACTGATGGAACATGGCTTGGGAGACACAAGGAGAGGAGAGGTTTGGGCAGAAGATGCTTTAAGACCTGATTTACTTGAAGTTATTCCATCTTTCCTGTTCAATCAGTTCCTGTGCTAAACAAAGTCTTTGGGGTGAAACATTTACAGTTAATTATGGAACTGGTATAATCTGTCTTGCTTTCAAATTAACAATTTATCACAGCGACAAATTAATTCCCCTTTTTTTTTTTTTTTCCCAGCATATTAGCACATCAGCCACAGTGGCTAGCCTCATTTCACTCCCATTATTAAGCCAGTTTTTCCTTTTAATTTATACAAAGTATGAAATTTTATACCCAGATCTAAAACTCAGCTATGAATAACTTACTGAGGAAATTTTATACTTTAAGTACAAAATGAGTTATAGACATAAATGTAACCAAGTCTAAGCCACTGAACATAGTCCTGGTGAGGAAATCATTAACTTTTTGAATAATAGGGGTTTTTCATTTACTTCTTTCTCAGTTACTACTTTCTTACAACACTAATGAATCCAATAAACAGAATAAACAGACAATCAACAGTTCTTCTAATAAAATGTTTCTTTATGATTCTTTTCAACAACTCATTCCCTTTAAAATCTGTAATGTTTATTATTCATGGAAAAAAAAATAAAATAATTAGAGCAAAAATATCTGGCTACAGAGAAGTACCTAAGATAGCCCAACTAAATATTACTGAACATATTCATGATAATTATATTATATTGCTGCCACAAGAACATGAATATTTTTTCAGAACCTGTTCATAGAAAATATGTACAACGGTCCTGAAAAATTATGCCTGAAAATGTGTTTTGTTTTACAAACCAAAGTATGATGTTTCTAGGTAATGTAGAGAAGCTGACCTTTTCCCAGGATAAATCATAACTATTTAATCTTAATTTTATAGCTGTATGATTGTGAAGAAAACTCTTCAGCTACAGGGAAAAAAAAGCAGCCCTTCCCCCTCAGCTAGTCTAAACAAAATCAAATATGAAGACACAGACAAGAGGAAACAAAGCAACAACTGATAAGAAAGCAAGATATGAGACATCTGTGATACTGACCAACTAAAAAGGAGGAGGATCAGGTTCCACTTTTATTATCTACTCCCATGCAATGTTTGATAATAAACAACAATATTGTTAGGTAGTCCACAGTGACACGTGCTTTTTTATTTATGGAGATGACTTCTAACTGCTAGATGCTTTTAATCACTGCAGCAATGCTCTCCCTCCACCTCAGAGCTGGTGTTAGAAACAGACAGGCAAGCAGGGGAAGCTTGACAGAGGAGATGAGCATAATTGTGTGGCACCTCAAAGATGCCCTTAGTACCTTCCAACCTCTGCTCTTTTCCTTGCTATTTTGTATTAGCTGTGCTTTTCCTGAACTCCAGCTCAGCATAAAATCTCATTACCAAAATGTCAAGGCAATAACCGTATCTTTATCTCTCATCTTCATTTTTTTCCCTCCCAAATATATACACACAGAAAATGTTATTATGGCTTTATTGTTTTAGGTAATTAATAGCTCCAGTTCAGGGTAGGAATCAATTATGTCCATATTCATTCAGCTCACAGTCCTTATTAATGTACAATCTGAATTACCAGCTCTATATCAAACATAGCTGGTATTCAGTGGAGAAACATGGGAAGAATAGAATGGCTACTAGGAGGTTACTTTAAAAACCTAAACCTTATCTAAATAACAGCAGGTACAATTCAAATGCTTAAATGTAAGTTTGTTTGCTTATGAAATTATGAAAAATGATTCCTGGTGCTTTGCTTTAGACACTCAACGCAACTTGCCTGTAACAAGTTTTCTGGTTTTTTTTCCTCTCTGAAGAACAGACATTTCTGGTGTCAGTGGAAAGTTCTTGATCATTCCTTACACCCACACATATCCTGCTGCTAATTGACAATTATGGAATGTGGAGGATCTCACTTGGCTCTTCTGCCACAGTAACATCACCTGCCCATGAACCGACCCTGCTGACCTCTGAGAAGGGTCCTCCTACAGCGCCTCCCCCATCCTACTCTGGTGAACAGGCACAAAAACTGATTCAGGTTTGAAATTAGCACAGAACTCTTTGTGTCCAATTTCTAAGCAATCTTTCCTTGTTACTGTAGTGGATTTTTATACCGTTTCCCTACACAAGAGGTGCTAGCAGAGACTGCAGAGGTCAGGAGTAAAAGGAAGGGCAGACAAGCCCAGTACACACAGATTTCTCTGTATAGATCTACACTATATACAAAGTCATATCAACTTTTACTGTTCCATGAACACACAGCACTATGAGAAGTGGAGTCAATCAAAAGCAGGAATCCAGCAATAGATAAGTCTGTCCATCTGCAATAAGTGAGAGTTTCTTCATGTATTTCTCTGTTTCTTGTTTCAGCTTTTAGATCTGAAACAAGAAACAGAATACAACCGATTTTTGTGATCATTAGTCACAAAGGAATGAAACTTTTTCAGATACAGATTATTTTCTCCCTTTCATTTTTTTCAATTAATCAATATGTCCCTAAATTCCCTTCAAAACAGGTTGTCCCACTAAGTAAAAGGAACTTGTTTAGTATTCTGCTTTGAAATACACAGACACACCTTTGCTAGTGAAGCACCTCTGCTGCCTGGTGAACAAAGACAAAATCCCCAAACCAGGGACAAACTGCTAACGAGGAACAGCAATCCTGTTTTTCTGGCTTGCTTTACATGTTGTAGACAAGTGGGCAAGTCCCTTCACACTTTAAAAATGACAGAATAAGTGCTACCTCTCAGAGTAGAGGAAAGAGCCAGAGTGCCAAATCTGTCATTCCTTATTAAAAAAAACAATTAAGTAAATAAATCAGAATTAAGTCTGAAGAATTAAAATTTTTCTTTTAAGACAAGCTTGCCTTGTTGAGATTGAAACGCTTTTCTGTGCCAGGCTACCTACCTGCAAGTCCTTTAAGCAATCTGAGTTGGCACCACCACCCCCAACTTCAAATATCAGTGCCAAAAATGCTGCTCTTGAAGGTCTATCCAGCAGCACTGTAACGTGGAAAAAGAACAAAATTCCCTGGTAATCCATCTCTCCTTTAAAACCCATGGTTTCTTTTTCTTCACCTGCAAGAAAGGAACCATTCCTGGCCCTCCCATGCAAAATCCCTGGTGCATGGCTCTATCCCTCTGTGGGTTGTGACACTCCCTTGGAAACGTGGCCCTCCCTTGAGAGGGCAAGGGGGAATGAAATGACCAAGACCTGCTGACTCGACTGCCTGCTCTCAGGACTGTTTATATTTTCCAAGAATCAAATGTTGCATCAAATCCATGAGGCAAAATGACAGCCGAGCAGCTGAGCATCTCCCTTCCCTTCACTGAGTTAATAGCATCAGACACACGAGCACAGCCTGCTTGGTGACTGATTTCGGTCTCTTGCTTTAGACATTACTTGTATTTTTAAGCTTAAAAGGCTGCCACAGTGCAGAGACTATGCCACTCTTTGCATCTTAAAAAATCCTGAAATTGGCAGTAAATTAAGTACAAGGACAGGGAGAATATGTTGAAAATGACCTGTTGTCAAAAGCTTCACCATAACAATAACCTCTTCTGTTAAAAAAGACCAAACACACAAATCAACAAAAACCAAACTAACCCCACACCATCAACATTCATTTTAAAACATCTATTTTCATTTTCTGTTACGATCTTTAGAGATCATATACATCTTGTAGCCTCCCTCTCTCAGCTGACACATTCCCAATGAGGCTGCTGATACAATCCATATTAAAGCTAAATTGTCTTAAGACACCAATAGAAAGTTTAAGTAAAACAAACAGAACTGCAACTGGGGATAAAAATAGGTCATACAACTTCAAGGGACTAGCAAAATTTGTGCTTCTAATGTATGTTTGTGAAAATTCACCTTAATTCCCATTCTCTCCTACCTCTTTGTTAGTATGCTCTTTGAATCATAAATGCCAGCAAGAAGAAAAAATATTATTCCAAGAAACAAGGAGGAATCCTCCGTACCAACAGTGACTCATTACCTTTTTTTTTCTGAATACCCACAGATTCTGTCCAAAAGAGTGTCTAAAAGGAGAGAGTTTAAAATAAATGATGGCAGAACTCCTGTAACACCATTGGAAGCCTATAGGTGACCAATTCCCACAGAGTCTGCTGTTGGAATTTAGAGTGATTTAGATTGATTTCTGGGACCTTCTATTATCAGAAGCCATAAGCTATTAGAATTTTGAAGAAAATAATAGCAAACAAAAACTTGCAAAGGGTTTATTCTGTTTAATTGTGTGATGCTTGTTTAAACTCTATTTTAACGACAGGGCCCTTCTCTGTTTCCTGGCCAATTTAAAGTACTTGTCAAAGTCTGTTCCCATACTCCTAAAAAGTTCATTTCACTAAGTCCTAGCTTTTGCAGTGAAAGCAAGCTGGGAAGAATTTTTATCAAATGCTTAGAAAGCGAAGTGGAAAAAACTCCAGGATTTCAGAAAGGAGACCAGTGTCAGAAGGAGAGAAGCCGTTTAGCAGCACAAGTACCAGCCGCAAATGATAAGAAGAGGAAGACAGTAATTTAAAAAGCAGCATTAAGAGAATGCTAAGAAAAGTTTGGAAATTACATTAAACTTTCATATAGGATGATATAATTTCATGTGCACTTAGACTGATAAAGTTGGTTTATGTACAGGCATTAGTTTCTCATATGTTCTAAGACTCAAATTTGTTTCCACAGCCAAAGTCCTAAAGTGACCTAAAGTTTAAGTTCCTTCCAGTTTAAGATAAGTTGACCCAGTTCAATGTAATGAAATAGCCAACCACGAAAAAAAGTGAGTTTCAGGAAAATAAAAATTAGTGCCATTAGATCTCAAATTCTACTAATAATAGGTTCTATATTTTCAAAAAAATCACAACAGATACACTATCTCAGCACAGCTCTAAGAGTTATGCCTGTGATATGTCTTCATCTTTGGTTCATCAGAAACCTTTGCTTTCCAAGAGAATTAATTTTTAACAGAATAAAACATTCTGCTCCAAGTGGAAAAGTAGGTTGTAGAGCAATTATTCTGGAATAGCTTTTCTGGAACAACAGTATAGATCAAAAAATCCTCATTTTTCTTTCATATAAACCATTACATTCCCTTCCCTTCTTACATTTTCATTCTCAACTGAGTAAAAATGTGGAATATGAAAGTAAAACTAAGCAGAGTGGCATCAGACATCAATGACAGGAGGTAAAAATACAGAATGTGCCTGTCAGAAGTATTTCTTAGCTTTAACTATACCTATAGAAACAGATAAGAAAGACGAGGGGAAAAAAGAGACGACAAGGAGGAGTTGTAACTTCTGTAGGGTTTTGACAAATCCCAGAGCGTTCCTCTGTCAATCAGACACAAACTCAGAACGGTGAAAAGGGCACTTCAGGTGCTCTTGCATTTATTTGACTGAGCTGACGTCCAGGGAGAGAGAGATGTGGGGAGCACGGAGGCTGAACAAAATATCCCAGGACAGTATCTTAGTTCCATCAGGCACAATATCATCTTACAGCTCACAGACATCTGCCTATTTAGATCTGGAGTAGGTCTCCTGCTTGTGCACTTTTATATTTTTTTTCCCAAAGTCATATCCATATTTTTCCAAGGGGAAAAAAAAAAAAAAAAAACAAATCAAAACAAAAAACCCCAGCAAAAAACTAAAACCACCAAACCCTGCTCTGTTCTCCCCACTGTAATCACAATATAGAATTTACAAAGGGACAGTAAAATATCAACCATGTTGACTTCTTAGGATGGTAGCCTGAGAATGATGGTAAAATCAAGAGTGCTCATTTCCTAAAGGTAATACTCCTTTGCATCACTATTTAAGGGGGTGGCTACATCTTAAAATTAAGCTCTGAATGTTTTGCACAAGCTATTTCAAATGGTTCCATGCAGGAACTCATTCTCCAGTCTTGGTTCTTTTCATTACAAAGAAATTTTCAAATTCCTCTGGTCAAGTATTTCAAAGTGATTCACATCTACTCTCTCATGAGGTGTTCATTATATAAATTTTAATTTCTGCTGATATTTTCATGTCAAGCATTTCAAAATTCTGGGTAATAATTTAAGCCATTGCTTAGCTTGGATGTATCAAGTGTAGCCTTGAGAGACCTTGGAGGAAGATGCATCAATTTTGGCATTTCTCTCTCAAGAATCTGACAACCAAATATTTTTCAAATGATATTTAGAAACACTTGGTTTACTTGAGAGGAAGGCAATTTTATCTGTTTGGTGAATGCAGAAAGCTGTACCACCTGAATTGCCCCTTTCTGAAATAAGAAAACCTTGTGAGAACCTGTTAACTAATTTCCACAGTAATATAATCATTCCCAGCTTACCAAAGGTTAAAAAAGACAATTATATAAACCTGACGTTCTGATACCGGTAAAAATCCATTATGTCCGGATCTGTGCAAAAGATGATTTTTCCCCTTGACATGTGGAACAATTCTGCTGATAAATCTTTTTTAAGTCTCTAAGGCCAGGTTTAATTCAAAGAAAACAGAAATCCCAACTTTTTGAATGGCCATTTGCATCTACATTTTCCTCTTTACATCTTAGTCCCTGAAATTATTTGAATGAAATATGAAAAAGTAAGAGGTAGTGTCAGTCTCCTCAGGCTGTCTGGTTGCTGGTTCAGTTCTTCCCTCTCCACTGCCCAACTTGCCAATAACTGAGCTTGAGTGTAAATCATAATAAAACCAATCACAATAAAACCTTTCCTGTGGCAGAATATGTTGCTTCTATTTTTTTTTTTAGATTTTTTCCAGGATAAATGCATTGTTTTCTGTAATTGCAATATATGGTTGACTTGTATTCTTCAGAGAGGAAGGCAACTGTATGTCTGACTTCTCCTAAATCCATCTGCTGAGTTTGTGAGGAAAAAATGGCAATATATACATCAGTACTCCATGCAAAGCTATTGCTTCAGCTGGCAGTATATTGACATTTCAACAGTAGAGATTCTATATAGTATAATCTCTTTCTTTTGAATACTTATTAGAGGATGATTTCTGGGGTAAAATACAACATGTACTATAGGAATATAGGAATCTTCCTTTCAAAAATGTGTATTGATAGTATCTTAATAGCTTTCAGCTTGCAGAAGTTTCTTATGTGACTATTGGCAAGGGGATTAATTTCCTGCTCTGGATTTCCGGTTTTTTTTTCCCAATGTACCATTAATGAAAACTTCTTTGCATGACATTCACTGCCAGTTTATAGGGCTTGTTCAGGGTATTTAGTATGCAAACAATATCAATAAAGGTAGAAATTTTGATTATACTCAGAAATAAAGCGCATAACCGCTCAGCTTTTTACTTCTGCTGAGCTAGACTTGCTAGAAACAGTAGAAAAACAATAGTTAATGATAGTTCCCACCATGAACAGCCAGATTAGACAATCTGCTGATGTAGAGAATGGAAAACGGAAAACATACAGAAGAAAGAATATGAGCATAGGACTCATCCTAAAAGGACTGCTTCAGCTCAGAGACCTCTGTTCCTTGAACACAGCCTGGATAAAAGAAGAAAGAAGGACCTCTGCACTTCCTTCTTCTCCCCCTTTAATGTGCACAGTGGCAATAGCATGATCTTTCCTTTGATAGTATAAAAGATAGGAGGAAATTCTAAAAGCTTATCAAAGTAGTTGACATCAGTAAGAAACAAGGACTGTTTTAATTCCTAGTCTAACTTATCCCCCTCGCCTAAACAACACACAACAAAACAAACAAAAAAGAGAACCTTCAAAAGTGATGATAACTTACTGGGAGTGTCTTCGCCTATTGTTTAGGCAAGGACAGCAGGGACTCCTCTACCCATGCCAGGCTCATGCTTGTGTCTCATCTCCAGTGTCTGAGCATGTCATGACCATTTCTTGTAGCCAACTGTGCTCGCTACAATCAGATAAAAGGGAGGGGAGACCCAGAAGACCTTCCCCCGCTTGCTTAGCTCTTCACTGTAAGCAGCCATCTATCAGATAAAGGCACGGCAGGGCTTTCCTTCACCTGGACTTTCCAGTGCTGCACATCAGCATTTTCTTAAGATGGAAACAGCATTATATAGAAAAACAGTTAAGCTGCTGGCACTGTCACTGCCAGGCACTCAGGATTGAACTCCTGCATTTCCTCTAAAACACTGGACCTCGACCAAAAAGGCAGCTCTCCATCTTCTAGTCACTTTTCAGTTTCTGAGAGGACCTTTCCATTACTTATAGGAGCATGAGCCCTGTTCTACCTGTACAAAACTGTTCTACCTGTGTTCTACCTGTACAAAACCAGAAATGGGAACACAAAAGAATTGCCAGAACAGAGCTTAAGGACCAATTTCTCCCAATTTTCTACTTGCTCTATAGCATAGGACCCATGCTAATCAAGAGGAAAGGAAGAGAAGGAATTGGAAGGGACCTTTCCACAGAAGTGCTGGACTTCTTTCCTCACTCTGTGGCCTCTAGAACACATTAGAGCAAAACACCTTCATTTCTGCAGCATTCCAGCCTGAATCACCAAGTAAATATTTCAAATGCTGTACACTTTAGAAAGTCGATTTCAGACACTAGGCTAATGAGACTTTCCTCTGGGAGTTCGTTAAGATGCTAGAAAAGTTCCTAAATTACAGTGTTGACTTAAACCTGTTAAAGCAGCTATTCAGTAACTTTCAAAACAACAAATGATTGTACTGTCGTCTGGCTAGAAGAAACAATTACTGGTGCATTTGGACCACAAACTTCTGTCTATAGAGCTTAAACAGTTTTTTTTTCCCTGACTGTTCCAAATACTGTTAAGGTATCTGAAGTGATAAAGATTGTATATCAGTAAATTGTCTCATTTGAAGCACAAATCTTCAAAACTGCATGAGAAAAAGGTGTCAGATAAGTTATCATGAGACCAATTATATTTTCTGTTTGTATTATTCAAACACCTGAAAGTGAAATGTAAGACAAGGACACTTTGCTGGAATGTAAAACAGGTTCAGCATTTATCTTGGTCTGGTTTCTTCTGCATGATAAAAAATTGGGTAAGCCACCTATGTCAACACAGCTTATTCAGCGGGAGAGGCAGCTGAGGGTCTTGTCTTTGATGGGTTTGGATACAGCCCAATTTGAAATGACTCAAGCAAATGTCATTTAAGATCAATCTACCTTCCACACCTTCAATTACCCTTGAAAACAGAAGCCTGCTCCTGCATTTCACGACACTTAATAACTTTGTTATTTGGTCATCTTACTGGGCTAAGAGTCTAAAATCCATAGCGAAAGGATCCTTTCCCAAATATTTGAATTTCCAAAAGGTGAAGCTGTGGCAAGGAGTGAAGAGACTTGGCCAACTTTAGAGATCAAGTAATTATCAGGCACAGGAGTATAGATTACTGTCCCCTACAATAAATACAAGAAGTTATCAAATACTTTCAAGGCTTCTTTTTTCTAGTTCACTATTAAAATCCCCTGTTTTCATGATAACAGAAGTTTTCAATTTTCCTTGGAAATAAATTTTAACTTCTCGTTTTATGTAAGTCTGCAAGACAGGTCTTGTAAATGGAAACATCAGCAGACCCTGAAATGCAGCACAGTTATAATGTATCTCTAATGACTTCATCCTGGCGAAAGCAAGGTATTGCCAGTCAACAGAGGGTAAAATTCCATTCTGCTATTTATGAAAGATGAATAAAAAAAATTAGGTTTTTTTCCTCAATGGCAGAAAATGAAAGTGCTGAATTTTAAAGTCCGCAAATCTCATGTGGATTTCACCTCAATTCAGACATTATATTGGTGTTTGGAAATATGAGCCTTTCTGTGAAATTTCCATGAAAATCCAATTTACCTACTTTATAATTTTAAAGGCTTAAACCGTGCATGGTTCCTGTTCTCTGAAGCCTTGAAACTGATTTGGTGTTTTCCTAAGCTTTGTTGAATAGTTTGTGACCTTCCTCCTCTCCTCCAAATGTCTCTCTTTAAAATATTAATACTTAGAAGTCAAGGAAAAAAAAAAGGAAAAGCATGTATGTCCAACAAAGAGATGAGGACAGTAGATCATGGCTCTTAAGATGATAAAAAAAATTCCTGAGAACAGCTTTAGAATGTATTCAAAAATAATTTTAAAAAAAGGAACCAAATGAGGAAATGTACTTTCTCTTATAACAAATTACCTCCCAAGACTATTAACTTTTCTGTAAATATGGATGAATATGTATTACAAAAATCAAGACTTATAAAATGTTCTACTCCTGAAAAATGTCACTGAAATTCCCATTATAAATATAATTCTTGTACCCAGAAGAGAGATTTAAAATCCTGGAGGAATTGTGATCAAATTTTACCTCTCTTGAAAAATAACATAACTACTCAACCATCCATTTAATCTGATCATAACACCAGTAACCCAAAGCCACGTGCAGTCTAGCAGTAATTCCAAATGCTACTTTCATTCATTTCTGGTTTTGCATCTGCACAACGTATTATGAACAAATATGAGCTGGCTCACGGACCTGAGTGAAAGTCAGAAGCACAACTCCATATTAATATAAAACTTCCTGTCAGCAGAGATAATTAAGTGATGCTCAGCATTATAACATCTGAACTTGGCTAGTTTCCTACCCACTCCAACTGTGGACAAAGAAAGATTGTGTCTGCCTAAAATATATTCCATAGGCACAACCCATTGGAAATTCATCTGCTACCAACTTCCCACCCAAAGACAAAGTCAAAGCTTTCACCTGCACTGCAAAAATTGCTCTGTGTGTGTGAACTCACAGGTTTATGAGAATGTGCTAGTTGTAATATGCTTTCTCTAGTGAAATACCAGGACAATTTAATTTTACTTTCTCATTTCAGCCACATCCTAACTTCTTGATATTGCTATTGTTATGGATTTATGATTTTATGTCTGCATATTATAATTGTTTTTTTCTCATTATTATTATTATAGTTATTATTATATTGTATTTATAGTTATGTTTAAGCACCTTGAGAAGAAAATACTTCAGAAGCATTTTTTTTCTGAACTTTACATTCCAAAATAAACTTTCAAATGCTGGCTTTTCACTGCAGTTCATTAAAATTCAGAGGTCTCAAGAATTATCTCTTCTGATCAAGTACTTCTACTGCAAAAGTTGAAAATTTTAGCTTCTTTATATACACTTAAACATGCAATGGAACTCTCAGATATTCTGAATGAGTAATTTATAATGCAGATAGCTGAATTTGCCTATTATTTGAGGAGATTTTTTTGTCTCTCCAATATCTGCCATCTCTTCTACTGTTGAAACAGTGAAGTTTGAACATTTGAAGTCCTTCTGACTTGAGAGTTGTTAACCCTTGGATTTCATATCTACATTACATGAATTTTCAATGGTGATTGTGTCATTAATATAACATATATGTATGATATATTTAAAAGAATTAGATACACCACATAAAACACATGAATATATTTAAGAGATACCTAAGGCATGTGTGATATTTTATGGGCATCAGAATATTGTACCGTAAAGCCAACATTTTTAAGAATGTAATTACAGCAATACCTAAGCACACACTTGAACACTGACCCACCAGCTGGGATTCCAAAAGGTCTACATCATGTAAATTTCTCCTGAGATAAAAATGTGGATTAAAAATCAAAGGGAATTTTAAATGTTTAACCTCCCTAATATCAGTGATAGATTTTCAAGCATCAATATAGATTTAATAACACTTTTAATGTTCAATACGCTTAAGAATTTAAACTGAATGTTGGCCTGCATCTCAAGTCATTTTGCTTTCAGATTCTGAAAGTTGATGATTTAGTCCAATCTGTATGAGTAGCTTAATGGAGTATTTCCATTTCATAATGTCAGAAGCCAACCATGGGTATCTAATTTTAGATTCAAAGCTTAATCCCTTGTCTGCATTGTAGACTAGCAGTCACCTTAAGGACTGATAACACTGATACTGGAAGCCCCATTGCTCCCTCAGTGAAATATATGAAGGAATACAGTTTGTCCTTTTTTTTGATTCTGAAATTAAAAGCATGACCTGTCTTGATTTTCCTATTGCCAAGTAAAAGCTTGTTGACATTTTATAATGAATCTTTTCTTAAAGCTCTAAATCTTTTCTAAACTAATCACAAATAATGTACATAAAATCATATGAATGAGACCTGTGACAGAGGTCTTCATAATTTCCAACAGTGAAGAACAGATTCTTCTAAGAACCCCAAGCACTTACTGGTAAATTCCCAATTTCAGTGGTAATTTGATGCCTCATTCTCATAGGTTCATTAATTTTGCTGTCAAATTTGACTTTGAGTCTCCATACTTTTGCTGTACAGCTTGAAATAATCATAATATTTCTGACTTTCTCCCACATGACAGGTCTCAGAGCAGTAGACCTGATCTCAGGGGGACACACTTCAGTACTTCTTTAAGTGTCATGTTTGACACTTAGCAAATTTTAATTATGTTGCAGTGCAGTTATATGCAGGGCAAAGTACAATTATTAGAATTCAAATAAACTCATTTATGAGCTAGTTCTAATCTATATTAATCAAAACAGACATCATTTTACATTTGCTTACTATTTAGATTGTGTATGTTTGTATGTGGTATCTGAGCATAAAAAAGAAACAAGAGATGCAGGATCTTAGGGACAAGCAATGAGCAATGTGGTTCAGCAAAGAAAACTGCAGGAATGTCTTTATGAAATACCACATACAGCCTGAGACCTGCCAGAGTAACCTCCTCCATAAGTATTTCAAACAGACTTATGCACAAAGCTCTCTTTGATATTATGCCAGACTCATAAAAAAAAAAAAAACCTCTGAAAAATTGAAAAGACATTTTCATTTAATTGTTCCCCAAATTCACTCTGCAGCAGCTAAAAAACAAAATTGGAAAGTCTCAGCTTCAGCCTAGAGATTATATGTGTCTAATACAAGATAATGGGTACAATTTACTGTCGTAATCATGAGGTCTTTTTTACTGGTTCAATTAGAAAGACAAGGTAATTTGATACAATTCTGAGCTAACATATTTGAAACAATGGGAATGTCATGTTTGCTGCTTTTAAAATGAACTTCTCATTTTCTAAGTAGCTGTGTCACTTCTTCTTGCTCTCTTTTTACTCTTTTCCCCACTGTCTCTAAAATCAGTTTCCATTATACAGCAAGAAAGCTGCTAGGACAGCAAGGCAAACACCGGATTTCTTAGTTAAAATACCAATGTTTGTGAAGTGCTTTGAAAATGTAAAAAGCTAAGGATAAAGAAAGTGATTTTACTAAAAGTAATGAAGGGACAAGGAATATTGCCACTAGGTAAAAAAGATATTTTCTTATTGTACATCCAGTTGTTTCAAGAGAGACAGACATTGTGAAATCACTGTGTAAAATGAAAACCTTTACCAAGCTTGTGCTTAGAGCTGCACAGGTAACAAAAGCAGTTCAAGTGTCACAGGACACAATAACCCAAACTCTCTCCAAGAGATGGCCTCTCTCTGAATAACCTCCTCAGAATAAGGGCTGCCTGTGTCAGACACTAACAGGCACAAACTAGTGCCAAAAATAGCAGTCACCTCTTCAGTGTGAATGGGCATATGTTAACACAGCTTCAAGTTTGCAGCAGCAAAAGAACTGTGTGATCTCTTGTCAATGAACAGTGTGGGAGCACCTTTAGCAAAGTCAGTTCACCGCCGTGTCCTTGAGAGAAATATTTTTTTGGTAAAGAGCCAGCCTATTTTGAAGCCACACATGCTACCTGAACTTCACAGGCTTACATTAGTCTCTCTCTTTTTTGTTATGTATGGCTTGGTATCACTAAAGTTTTTAATTGATACATTAATTTCAGAATGTACCGTCCTACTTAAAAAAAGAAATTGCTTTAACATTATCAAGAATGATATAACTTGAAAGCACTTAATTGCTACTGAAAACAAAGGCACATTCCTTGAAAATAATTCCATAATTACTGTTAAGCTGTTTGGGGATTATGTGTGCATATAAGAAAATAATTTGTTTATGAAAATGAAAACATTCTGCTGCACTAGTGGAAACTGCAGTGTCAGAGAAAATGGTCCTCTGCTTTGGCATGTCATGTCCAGTGGCTTGTGATACTGATGCCCACCTCTGATCTCTCTCAGAGTGACTTTGGTATTTGAGATGGTCAGTCTACTTGAGCATGGCTGAAGTTCATAAGGAGAAATGCCTGTCACATTTCAAGTGACACCTAAGGTCCTTTAACCTCTTACTAGTTCTGAAATTTTTTCCTGCCTTCTTGCTATGAAGCAGGTTTAACAAAGATGAAATAAATATATGTCTCATAAGAGTTTGATTTAAAGACTGTAATTAAATGATGCCCTAGCATTCCACACTACCAGAAACATTTGTTCTTGGTTAACCAAGGGAAAATATTTATCCATTTGTCACACAAAACAGTGTTCCTGACATTTTACAAGGAACTAATTGCTATGGATAATTTGATCTTTAAAAATGAAAGATTTGTGGCTCCATCATTACCAAAACTGGAAATGTCAAATATAATTCCTCTGGGATCAAAGAGGAAAGAAACCATAACCTTAGAGCCAGAGAAACACTGCTTTTTCTTTAGAGAAATATACAAATATTGAAGGACACACTCGTTTTTGGAGAATGTTAAAAGGGAGAGCACAAAACGCTAATTTCTCTTTCCAGAGAATGTATTACACAGAAGGCCAACTGTGGAGGTAATGTTGCACTAGATAAATCAAAATGTATGCAACTATCTACAGGAGACTAACAGAAAAAAGCCAATGTGCTCAAACTGCAGAAAATTGGATGTTGTTACCTTTACCAATGACTTAAGAAACTCTCTGCGATAGCTGTGTTTATGAAGAATACCTAGGATTTAATCCCAACAAGTATTTATGGACTTTTTTTTTTTCATTTCTGTAATCACAATGTATAGGAAGAAGATCTAGACAACAATTTTTCACCTGAGTGACTATGGCTGTAAAACAGCAGAAGAAATTAAATTAGGACATGCACACATTGAATAAGAGTTTAAATCCAGATATGGTGTTCTGATGACTACAAATAAGGTAAACCCTGATTTAGACTGAATATTGAACTGGCTTACAGCAGAGGTGTTTTATCCCTCCTGTGCTTTTGCAGTATCTAATACAAGTGGGCACTCAGAAGGACTAGTCCACAAACACTACATTTGAAATTCCAGAGGGAACAAAGTTGACAGTGTATGCTCTTGGAAGACAAGAAGATATGAGCAGGTCAGGTATCAGTGAAATAAGAGTCAATGAAATAAAACCTTAGTACATTACAAAGCATGCAAGTTGTGGATGCAGTCAGTACAACTGCACTTATGCATTCAGAGCTACTCAGCTCCTCCAGACATCATAATTTATGTTACAAAATCTCTGAATGAATTAACTATGGGAACTGAAACCTCATTCTTCCTTCACAATGGTAAAATAATTTCATCTGATAGTTACATTGGAATTCCTTGCATTTTAGCTGCAATGGTATTTGTAATATGTCACCCAATATGTTTTTTGATTATCAAGTTTATTTATAAGCGTTTCAGTAATAATTTAGTTTGTGACTTTTAAACTCATTTTAACAACTTGTTGTACTGACCAGTTAATACTAAAGCCAAATAATATTATATCATGACTTTATGACTTCAAGAAACACATTCATATTTCATGTTTTAATGGCTATACAAATGCAGTAAAAAAGGCATTACATTTATTGGAAGCCTGTTAATGGAAAGAAACAGTGTAGCTATCTTACATGAAAAGTGGGGTTAGAATCACAGAATCCTAGCAGTAAAGCAAATATTTCACAACTAAGCAAACAGTTGAACAAGTGAAAGAGTTGGCATAGAGGTGCTGCAGCATGCAAGGGGGAAGGGGGAAAACCACAGCAGACAGGAAATGATGAGAGTCTGGGACCTCAGCACAAATAAATCCTTAACAGCATTGCACAATCCACAAGGAAGTCCTGTGGGTCAAAACCCACTGGGCACATGGATAAAGATGAGAGAGATCCTGCCTTCTGAAAGTTGGTATCTGAAGTGCAAAAACAAGACAGATCAGTTAAGTAGGTAGAACAGAGTGATAGGTAGACAAGAGAAAGAGGAAAAAAGACGAAAGGGAATATTAGTCACCACAGTAGGCAGTTGTCTCAGCTTAACAGCTGCTTGTACATTGTCAAGTTAATCATAGGAGAGGTGACAAAAAAATTTGGAGGAAAGGTCAGAAGCAGGATAATGAATTGGTTTAGTGCGAATTAGTAATGTGCTCTTTCCACGTGCAAGGGAAAATCATCGAAGAAGTGAGATCACTCAGAAGAAAGCAGTGAACAATAATAGATGGGCAAAGCAAACAAGAGCTGACATCTGAACACCACTTAAAATTCAGAAAAAGCAACATTCAATAATTCAAAAAGGGCTCTGGGAAAAAACAAAAGCTTTGTATTCTACATCACTAAGAAGGCAGACCCAAGAACAGGGCGAGCAACAATCCAGAAAACAACCTTTCATCAATATTTTGAATAGCTTCAAACTGGGTGAGATTGTATTTATCAAGAGAAGAGAAAGAGATTTTGCAATTGCAACACATTGTAGCTGTGCACCTTTTATTGACAAAGTCTGCACCCGAAAGTTACTTCCTAAACAGAATCAGCTATTTTGAAATGCTGGGCAGATATGAAGATCCTGAGAAAAGGGAAAATTGAGCAGTAAGAATATATCAGCTTGGCCAGAATAATTAAACAAATAAAGGTTAAAGCTTGCTTAAGTTTAGGTGATTAGACATCGAGCAGATGTCTGAAAGACAGGGAGCACGTTTAAGTCGCACGAAAATCCAGACAGAACAATCAGCAGTCATTAGTACAGAGCAGATTCTGAATTTATGTTCCCAAACATAATTTTCCAGACATTAGAGACTTAGAGAAGACAGCAGGAAATAATTATGCCCAGCTGCAAATCACCAGCATCCCTACTGTGAGAGTCATCCATAGGATGAAAGCTTGGGTAAAAACTACTCAATTGATAAACTTACTGTAGCAACCTCTCAGAGACAAGAATTTACTGATGTTGATACATTTTGTTGACTGGTAACTATTGCCATCAAAATATTAGTAAGAAAAGAACTTCCTTTTTCATCCTAAATTATCCTGTGGGGAAGAGATGATGTGACTCTATATTTATATTTTTGTTACCATTAATAAACAGAGAACTTCAATCCATGGGAATTACCAGTATGGCAAAACATAATATATATCACCAACACAGAGAAAATGAAACACGTTTGTGCAGAATATGCACAAATGTGAAAGAAGAATCAAATGCTACACATTGAACAAAAGATATTAACAGGAATGGGTTGTGTCAAACAAATCTACCCTACAGCTACCATGGATAAAAGCTCCTTGAAAAAATAAACACCACTAGGAAAATCAGTTAAAAGTCATACAAAAAGAAACAGTGAAGCATTTTTGTGGGGAAAAAACCCCACTAATTGGGTAAAAGTAGAAAAATGCTGTTGATTTGCACAAATATTCTTTGGTGTGAAAAATGCTCTTATGGAAAACATCTCATGCTCTATTTGTCTTAAATTCATCATGTGTCTTCTGCATCAGAGTAAACTATCACCACTAAGTGCTGCATTTTCTGAAAAACTGGTATTTTTGTATATCGCATAATGGTAAATCAAAATTGCAAAACCCATCAGAACAAAAAGTGAAACTCTTGAGCAAGAAGAGGTGCTGGACTAAGTAAACTGCAGAACAAGCTTAAGTCAGCATGGAAAAGGAGAAGCAGATTGCAGTGGAAATAAACTATGAGCTGTGAGGAGGTTATGAGGTTCTATGTCTTGATGCAGGGTATATGAAAACAAACATCAAATTTTAGAGGTGAAACAAAGAAAACCAAAAATTTTCAAGCAACTAGAAGCTAAAAGTTCCAGTTCAGTATTACTGAATGCAGTAGGTGTGACTGCCTCAAGCAAGCAAGAAACGTGCACAGAAGGCAAAGAGCTCATCATCTTCAAATCCTAAGCACTTTGACTTGCAATCAGATTGACTGGATACAAAATAATAAAAAAAATAAACTGAACTAAGCTAAAGGAGGAAGGACATCTTAAGACATCAAAGCATTAACTCCTGGCAAAGTTAAAAACCCCCAAACTACAAATGGAACTTTGTGTGAACATCAGGTCATCATAGAAATGATGATAATCTGACTCAGCCACCCCATGAAAACCACTACGTCCTCATGAAAAATGTTTTTGACAGACACCAAGTAAGTGGGAGTTGCATGCAGATTTCCCCTCTGACAGTAGGTGATGGCCCCACAGAGAGAGAGAGAGAGCTGCTGGCTGGGGTCCATAGGAGCACCAGCAACATGTGGAGAGAAGGCAGCAATGTGCAGAAAGGGATCTATCCAAAACATCAGGGAATCCTGCAGTAATCACTTAAGACTGAGAGTCTGCAAATGATGCCACTGTTAAGAGATGAAGACAAATAAACTGCCTGGAGCTTTACAAACCCTGTAGTCCTAAGAGATTTACAAAAAACTTCTTTAAAAGGAACAAGACCATAGCCATAGCATATGTATGTTCTCATGGCAATCTTACAAAGACTGCAAGGCAAGAAGGATGAAACGATAAACCTAATTTTAAGTAAAGATTGATATGCAGGGCATCTCAAGAACCTTGCTTAATGGAACATTTACCAGGGTAAATATGAAAGGAATTTCATAGAATATCATGGTAAAAGGAAAAATCAGTATACCACACTTACCTTGGGGGGGGGGAAAAAAAGAGGTAAATATATACAGAAGAGCAGACAAAAGAAAAAATGTTTTTTAAGTGGAAACTCTATGAGTTGTATTGAAGTATAAACTATATCAAGTGTTGTGAATGCAAGCAAACCGTGGAAATACATTTATTTGGAATCTTTTCACTTTATTTGATCCTCAACAATCATTAATTTTCCTTGGTATTCATTGACTCTTTCCACTTTCTCAATTCTTTCTGCATCAGGGTAGCTCAATCAGAAAAGCAGCATTTCTCATCAAGTTATATTACTTGTAATTCCTGTGAGGGGATGCACATTTGTACTAGGCTAAAAATTGTATTTCTCACCCTACACTACATATTGGTATTTTTCAACCCAACAAATTTAATCCTGTTGAATTTATTTCACAATCCAAACAAAGTATTTGTCAGAACTGAAAGCACTTCCAGTGCTTTCTCCCAGGGGAATTCTAGATCTCTATTCCTCTTATCCCAAGTGAATGCATTATGCCCTTGAGACAAAACCCTTTTCCTTACTTTTTATAACATACATTACAAGTACCAAAAACCTGGAGAATGTGCACCTTTTTTGGTATTGTACAAACACAACGAAACATTCCTTGAGCAAACAGTAACAGCTACACCTCAGGGAAGCTCACTCTGATTTGGCTTCTTGATATAACCAGGATAGTGAACAGACATAGCAATATGAGATTAAATTCTAATTTTAAACTAAATGTAACCACTTAATTTCATATTTTCTCAATACTGTTTTCTGAAAATAAATACCAAGCCTCAAATCTCCATCTCCCTAAGCAATGGCAAAGCTAGGGAATACAGTCTGAGGGGTTTTGTCTTTTCACATATTTCAGGTGTGATCAGACAGCTGTGATGGGGAAGTGGCAGTATATTATGAGTTCTCTCACCCTGTTCTGCCTCCTCCCTTGTTCAATGTGCACTTCAGCCTGCATGAGTCTGTCAGCCAGCTTGAGGCCAGCACCTGACTCTCTGTGTCCTCTTTGAACGCTGGTTTGACAGTCTGCTTGCATTCACTGCTGCAAGCCTCATTAGGATCCTCAGTAATGGCCGGCTGGAAGCCACTTTCTAAACAAGAGTAAAATGAAGATTGATTAAATGGACAATGAAAAAGTACTTTCAGTTCAACCTTAGCAGTTGGCAGTATGGATGCCTAAATGCCTCCACAGCAAAGACAGTGATGTTCTCTCTGTGCTGGAAAACCTATGACCGCAGTACAACAGGCTGAAATGCAAAGAGCTTGTCTTGGAAGTAAATTTGAAAGCTAGTCAGGAGAAAAGCAGAATGAAAAGAAAGGTCACATAACTCTGCAGAGAATGTAGATGTTTTAAAATCTGGTTTTATTCCAACTTGGAATGAAGTGCAAGAGCTTTGAAATTCTATGAAATATGTTTCAGAGTCCAGGCCCTCAGGTAATCTGCCTGCCTATCTCAGAAGTACAGGCCATAAGAAAATTGAAAATTTTTGATAGAAAAAACCTCTTAGTTGGCTTCAGTCAGGATCTGATATCTTAAAGTCAATGAAGTTTTACTGACATTTAAATAATTTACAGAACAGAAAGCACAGGCTTTATTCTTTAAATACAGACTCTACAGCAGCATACTACTGGCCTGATTTCTGTTCTACAAGCATGATTTTTGGCTTAGACATGTGTTTGATAAATATATGTGACATAGTACATAAATAAAACATGGTTTTATTATATAACTATTAATTTCCCCCCTCCTAAAATCAAGGCAAAACATTTAAAAAAAACCACCAAAGAATCATAAATCCGATGCACATTTACATTATACTGTGAGGGTGAACCAAAGAATTAACAGGGGATATGAAACAGGTACTCTGAAGATCCAACAGCACCTCTCTCCTGAGAGAGGAAAATTTCAATACAACATATATCTCCAGGAAATTAAAATGTTTTAAGGATATTGCACACAAAAAGCTTTCCTTTCTCAGAGCATCTAAAAATGCCAAGCATGTTATTTTTTCTGGTCTCTGTTTAAATTAGAGTTTGTGGGAAGGTGCTTTCATCATTGCTTAATTGAATCTGGAGAAAACTTGAAACATCCACTTCCCTTTTTCCTTCCTCTGCTTTCCCCCTAGCACACCTCACTTCTTGTCCAACGCAAAAACAGTGAATAACATATGCAATAACCTATGGAAATTTTTCCACTGTAAGTCCCATTAAGAAATGTCCAATCCCATGATGAGAATCAGTCTACTTCCTGAAGCTAAAGCCTTGCCTCAAGGCCTTCTTTTGGCCTGTCTCCACCTACTTGAGGATGGGTTAAAAGGCGCCTTTGCTCTTGGTGCCTTTGTAACTAAATGAATGTTTTCTGCTAAGCACTCTTTAAGGCAACTTCGTTTACTGAATTCCTAAAGCAGGTTGACGAAAATCTATCTTCTCATTTAATCTCTTTTGAATTTGCGTCCATCTGACTTCTAAGTAATACTGACTCAAAAGCCAGATAAAGAACAAGAGACCAAACAAAACAGATTACTTTCATCTTTTAACACAGCAGGTCAATACTATGATCTTGCTAATTTCTTTTTCCTCCTCTAGTGTTCATGTGTAGCAACTATTTCTTAAATTCATTTGTGTTGGCAGCATAAACTCCTACTGCTCCTTGTTGAACACGATGAAGAATTTTTTTACTGTGAGGGTGGCTGAACCCTGGAATAGGTTGCCTGGAGAGGTTGTGGAGTCTCCCTTTCGGCAGATAGTCAAAAGCCATCTGGACATAATCCTGAATAACCTGTCTAATGGACTCTGATTGACCAGAGAGGTTGGGCTAGGTAAGCTCTAGTGGTTCCTTCCAACCTGATCCATTCTGTGATTCTTTATTTGCTCTGAAATACAGGACCTTCTGTAAGATCAAAAATTTCTCTATCTAAAAACCAATGATTCCCTTCCTCAGCAATTCACAGAAAGGTTTGGGTTGGAAGGGACCTTAAAGATAACCTAGTTCCAAATCCCCTGCCACGGGCAGGGATACCTTTCACTAAACCAAGCTGCTCAGAGCCCCATCCAGCCTGGCTTGGAACACTTCCAAGGATGGGACATCCACAGCTGGATGTGTGGCCCATCCTGGTCTGTGAATGTACATGGCTGGATCATGTCCAACCTCTCATCCTTCAGTACCCACAAGACCCTCTCAGCATGACTGCCTAGTCACTTGTAAGAGGAGACAAAATAAGCGAAGCCCTCAAGGAAGCTCTTATTTAAAGAGAGGGCCCTTGCTGTGGATGACCCAGGAAACCAGTAGAAAGCATGTTTTTACAAACTCAAAGTGATACTTTTTTACACCTATTCTCACAATCAGCAGAAGCAGCTGTTACTTTCATTTATGGAAATTCTGAGATGAATCGCAGCACTATTTAATATTCCATTTAAAATAAGAACATCTGGTACAAAAAACTCCTGCATCTTTAAAAATTATTTATAAATAAGCTAAATAGCAGAAGTACTAACTAGGGAAAAATTATGTTGGGAGGTGAGAAACTTATAATGTGTAAATCTAAAATTAGCTCTTGATAACAGTCCCCAACTTCTGTTGAAACTGTAGAAACCATAAAATCAGCTACAGTCAGCTAAGTGCTTCCAAAATAGAATAAATTATCTTAAAACAGTCTTCAAAAATATTGCTGCTGCTTATGAAGTGTCTACTTCATAAAGCAACCTGAATCAGGTACCCATCTTTGTAGCCATTCTTTCTAATGGTGGACTAAGCATTTTTGTTAATGTGCTGTTAATCTATTTACAGATAATTATCCAATCTATTTGACCAAATGTTAAAGGAAAGAATTTATTTTGACACAAGGATTACAAGCATATGCGGCAAAAGCATTACAGCCATAATAAAACTACCACACACAATCTGAAAAAAGGAGAAAAACATGGAAGACCTTGCTCAGCAAAATTTCACAAAACTCCCAGCAAAGTCTGTGCAAGGAGTGATAGGGTATAAACTTCACCCTTTACTTCAGACTAACTAATGAGAGCTTCTTCAGTGCCACAAGGAACATTATTAGAAGAAATAATGACTATTAGTTTTCATTTCAGTTTAACTGAAGGACAAAATGAATTATATATTAATTGATTGTGAGTAAATTAACTGTGTTTTGGGGTTAGAAATGTTCAACACTGAATTTTCATGGTAGCTAGGAAATCAGTCATATTTTCTGGAAAACAAGGTAAGCTAATGCAATGACTATACCTCTATCTTCTGGTGAGAAGGAAGGAGGCAGAACAGTTCTGCCAATCAGGCAACATCGCTTTGGAGAAAGGATTGGATTAGAAATAGTTTTGTCAGATCTTATCTCCACTATAAGCTAATCCTCTGTAGCTGTCATTTTATTTCAAAGAGACACTCATCCCATGGCAATCAACTGCATATTACTTTTGCAGATGTTCAGAGTGGGCTTTTTATAACACAAGAATCAGCCACCCTCAGTTATGTAGAAAATACACACTTTAATACACTGTCTGTCTCTACCAATGTGTGTGTAATAGCTTTGTTGCATTAATGTGCTTGCTTGCTTTCTTTTTTTTTTTAATTTACTTACTCTGTTTGGCTGGTTGAAGCAATTTACTCTCCTTGGGAAGACATTTGTCTCTCAAGAGGAACACAACAGAGATGTTTATAGTGAGGCTATAAAAGCAGGGAGGAAGGATAAGCAGTAACCAAGACTATCACATCCAATTAAAATCGCTGGTATGAAAACAGGAGAATATAATTAAGTATGATAGCAATTTAAGAAAGCAGAACAAAGAATAGTCAACACAAATTGAAGAAGAAAATAATCATTACATCTTTGAAGATCATGGGAGGTCAGCCCCTCAGTTATTTGTTTTAGTCCAGAAACAGCATACCCAGCAAGATCCCAAAGAAGAGGATGTCAATTACTGAGTCTCTGAAAGCCATGTAGAGAAACAGAAAGCAATTACAGGAAAGCATAACCAAACAGTTGTTTGCACAACAGCAAATATTATGAGATTCTCATAAAGGACATAATACATCTTCTACTCAGTACTTACTCACTAAAGCGCCCCTTCTCTCAAATACACTAGCAGTTTAACTATTGCTTTCAATATAAAATACTGGTCAGAGCTTACATACAGTGTGGGGTTTCTTATTTTATTCCAAGACAAAAAATTTTATTATATAACTACTCAAATTCTGATAGCATAAATATTTGTACTGACAACAAGACACAGATCAATTATAGTCATATTGTCCTGCATACACCTCTATAACGAATGTGAGTAAGTTTTATCAACAAATAAGTTTTGTTTTTATAGAAAAAATAATACACTACAGCTTTTGTTGTTATCCTAGAGAGGTGGACCTGGTATGTATCTCACAACTGTGCTACAGCATGACAGGATGGAAACCAGCACCATGTGAATATCTATCTGTAATACAGGCCACAGCACTAAACACTATACAGCCAAAATGAAGAAAATACTGAAAGAATTAAAATGCAGACACAAGGTGTGACTTTCTTATGCTGTAAATCACACAAGTGCTCTGGTACATACTGGCCTTGCACGCACACTTCAGTGAGTGTCTCCTTATGCCAGCAACAGCACATTGAAGGTGTAAAAGCCCAGCGAACCGTGGTACAATTCACAAGGTATATTGGTATCACCAGACTTGTAACATCAATCAGGCCTGACTATTCACATGTGAGGCATGGCTGATTGGAGGATAAATATATCCAATGCTGCTTCTCCTCAGCTGCTGTTATCAGCAACCTTAATAAAAAAAAAACAACCTTCACAGCCAAAACAGATGTGCCAGCTGAGCTCCAGGCTACTGATACTGAGCCTTACCTTTCAGTAACACAAAGGCACAGCCTTAGTTCCAGACTTCATATCAGTGCAAAGGACCTGCAGACAACCCCCAGCTCCTGTTCTTCTAAGTGTAGACCCTATGTGTTGGGACAGATTTCCCAAACTGGTTTTGCTTCATTTTAGATAACAAAATAAATTACCTTGGCTACAGCAAACACTGTATTCTGTCCCAATAACCCCAACGCTACATTGCAAAACTCAATTTTACTATGCCTGAAAACACAAACAGAAAGGATGGCTTCAGGCTGCAGTTTCAGTAATGATGCAAATGATACAAATCCCTTTGAAGCTGACTTATTTTACCACTGAGACTTTTCTTTTTCATTGTTTTGTAACCAAAATGTTTTATCCTTGAACTTTCACCTTATGGTAAGCAAGCGCATATAAAATCTAAGCCAACGTCACTCTATTCATAGTAAAAAATCCAGTCATTTTCTTATCCCGTCATTCAGCCATCAGCTGGATGGCCTATATTCAAGGATGCCAGAGCATAAAAAGGCAAGGAATTGGACTACACTGTAAACCAAGAATTTTCTCTGATTTTTCACTGAAATGTCAAATCTAAAATCCTCCAAGACCCCTTCTTGCAGGTTAAAAAAAAAGTCAGGGAGGCCACTTAAAGGGTGGTTTAAGTGGTTCAACATTCTGAACATATTTTCTGAATATCCCTTTACTAGAGATTTATAAGATCCTATGAAATAAAAAAATCCTTTAAGCCCGTATTTCGGGCTCAATTATGAATTCTGTGCTTAAAGCTGGAGAAAGAAGGAAAAAAATACATACAATTTTCAACATTATAATTAACAGCAACAACAACAAATTAACAGTGGAGTACACAGAATAGGATTTATTTGACCGCAAGCAATGGTGTAGAGAACGGACTCAAAAAAGGCAAATATGCTCTCCAGGAGAGTGCAGGTCTAAAAGCTCAAACACTAAGGTGAGAAAGATAACCTCAAAGATGACAGCACTCAGCTTACTTACAAGAAAAAAAAAGGAGCCAACAGTCACTGACTGAAAAATCTGATTTTGGCCTCTGAAGACCATCACTCCTAGATAAAATCCAATCAACATACACACTCATGATAAAATCATAGGAAAAGGAGATAAAAATAGCAGTAGGTTCATATGTCTGCTGCTGATTCTTCACTTTCATCACTGCCCTCTAAAAGAGAACTACCTCAACAACTCTTGCCTTTAGAGACTTCAGACTTCTGTTTTATGTAAATAGGATTGTTTAAAAATTCCCAGCGATCACGAACAAACTTCAACAAAGACAATACTGAAAATCTCTGAAGCAAATTATGCTGCATATCTAATGCATCATAAGCATCTTGCCTCAATAAATGTGATAAAGAATTACTCTTTTCATTCCTTTACAGGAAAATACCAACCAGCTACCACATTCAGCAGGGCATAGAAAATTGTGATGTACTTATACATGTGACAAACCATCAAGTCACTCCTCAGCCTAACTGGAAATCCAACAGGCTTCCCATGAAACCTGGGTATTTTTCCAGTCCATCACTGGATCAGTTCAATTGCCAAATTCAACTGAGCAAATCCTTGCTCATCCAAACTCTGTTTTACTTTGACAAGAAGAAACTGTTTGGGTAGTAGAGTCAATTTGAAAACATAAAACACTGTGTGGGTTTTAGGTGGCAGATGAATACGCTTTTATCGTTGCAGAAAATGTTTGTATGTACACAAAAGAATGTTACTTTTTAGCTCCTATACACTGTACACAGGTATGCAGACACACATATAGCAGAAGAAGAAAATCCAGCTCGGGATTTGCTAAATCCAAACCTGATGCCTGTTCCTGAACATACTTGGGACTGGCAGCCTGTGGCACACACACCAAGGCAAACCAACATTTTTGTATTTCAGTAAAGCTTTCAATGCTGTCTCTCACAGGATCCTTCTGCACAAAATGTCCAGCACACAGCTGGATAAACACATAATGTGTTGAGTGAGCAACTGGCCCACGGGTCAGGCACAAAGGGTCACAGTGCATGGGGTGACATCAGACCGGTGACCTGTCAGCAGCGGGGTTACGCAGGGCTCTATCTCAGGCCATGGACTCTTCAACATCTTCATGAATGACTTGAATGCAGCACTGAAAGGGATACTAAGTAAGTTCACAGACAATGCAAACCTGACAGGAGCTGTTGGCTCCCTTGAAGGCAGGGAGGCCCTGCAGAGAGACCTCAACAAGTCAGAGGACCGGGCAATCACCAACCATGTGAACTTCAATAAGGCAAAGTGCCAGATTCTGCACCTGGGATGGGGCAGCCCTGGATCTACAGACAGACTGGGGAATGAGAGGCTGCAAGGCAGTGCCATGGAAAGGGACCTGGTCCATGGCAAGTCGAACATGGGTCAGCAGTGCCCTGGCAGCCAGGAGGGCCACCCTTGCCATGGAGAACATCAGGCACAGCATCGGCAGCTGGGCAAGGGAGAAAGAACGTGTTAAGCTGTTAGAGAACATCCAAAGGACGGCTATGAAGACCATGAAGGGCCTTGAGAAGAAGCCGTATGAGGAGAGACTGATGTGACTTGGCCTGTTCAGTCTGGAGGAGACTGAGGGGAGATCTCACTGCAGTTACAACTTCCTCATGAGGGGAAGAGGAGGGGCAGGCACTGATCTCTTCTCTGTGGTGACCAGTGACAGAACCCAAGGGAATGGCCTGAAGTTGTGTCAGGGAAGGTTTATGTTGGATATCAGGAAAAGGTTCTTCACCCAGAAGGTGTTTGGGCACTGAAACGGGATTCCCAGGGAAGTGATCACAGCACCAGCCCGAAAGAGATGAAGAAGCATTTAGACAACATGCTCGGGCACATGGTCTGACTTGGTGTGTCCCATGCAGGACCAGAAGGTGGACTTGATGATCCCTGTGGGTCCCTTCAAACTCAGCAGATTATGTGAATTATGTGGACTTGATACTTGTCTAGAGTCTTCTACCTCTCCCTTCAATGTGTCTCTTCTGTCCACACCTGAACGAAAATCATTGCCATCTGCTCCCACTGGAAACATCTGAATTTTTACTGCAGATTTCAGTGGAAGTGGCACACGGGTGCATCAGATTCTTAACTCCTATTTTCAGCTTCATTCATTTCACCTCATATCTGTATACCATGCTTTTGACTAAAGACAGAATCACTTTCCTTATTAATAAAAAAAGGAATAGGAAAATAAAACAGCTAATTTTTGTCCTAGTCTTCCTTAGGATATACGCAAAATAAAAAGAGAAAACCATCACAAAATAAGATTTTTAAGAAAAGGGGGGGAAAAAGAAAAAAAAAAAAAAAAGAAAATACTAAGTTGCCATGAACTTTGGAAACACAAAGGCTGAATCGGCTGAATCAACCTTTTGGAAAAGTTGAATAAATTTTCCTAATTCTCAGTAAATAAGTTGATTAAAGAAATAAGCCTGATTAGAGCACTGTCTAACACTAAAGCAAATCCCTGTCTTTAGATCTAAAAGATTCACAATATGCTTCATGATCAGAGCTAATATCTGGTAAAACAACAACTATGTCACTACATGAAAAAAACCTGTATTTTTTCAAATAATTACATTTAAAATTAACTGTTATTTTCAACAGAGAGACAACAATCAAATATAATAAAAATCAGGACATTTGCTATCAGGAATAATCTCGTTTCACAGAATAAATGTTAGCTCTCATTCTATTCACAGTAACGATGAGTAAAAGCATGTCGAAAGTTCAATTACATGAGGCAATTTAAATTACATTTGCTCCTTAACCACTCTTTCCTTTTTTTTCCACTTGCCCACAACATGGCAAGAACTCCTCAGTACTTAATTTATAGGCTTAATTCTATTTTCCATGTATATTTTACCATTTCATTTATAGAGTTCTTTTATTCATGAAAGTAGCAGTGTAGCTTCTTTTCATCCAAGGTAATCTTATTTTAATACTGTCCCACATTAGGCTGGGACAGAAAAAAGGAAATTTATTTTCAAAATCATTAGTAGTAGATTATACTAATGCTGAAAGCGACATGATTTTAATTTTCTTTGAAAATAAATTAAAAAAAATAAAAGAGTACATATAGAAGTTAGTGAACATGCAGGCCAACATACAGGACTTATTTGCTGCAACTCCCAGATTTGGCAGCAGCTAGTTTTGTTGAATACACCTTTTCAATAATTATAATCCAGTTCTGTCATGCAGATGAGTTTAACTTTTAATAGATGTCTAACAGTAAATACTTCCAATGTCTCCAGCACGCTTGAAGTCTGGATATGATGGGGTTCAGTGACTTCAAGTGTGCTGCAGAGCGGAACCTTTGCAATAAGAAATAGCAAACATTTTCATTTACACAAACCATGCAGTGTAGAGTGAGTTGAAGACTCCAACCTGGGAAGTGTCAATGCTCACTGCATTCATGGCTTGAGGTTGTCAAGCCTCAGAGAGCTTTGTTGGCTTATACACATTGCCAATGCTCTGAAAATTTTGCTAGATAAACTGCCGAATCTTGCTGGCACAGCCAAAAAATGTTCTCACCTCCCTTTGTAAGAGGCCACTAACCCCTGCAACAGAAGTACAAGAAAGGACCTTGCAAGGGGCACGAAGATACACAGTCACATCTGCTGAGGTTGCTGGGCTGGTAATCCCTCCTTTGAGGGGAGGCTGGAGGCAGCAGTTTCTTCAGCACCTACACCAAGGCCTTCCAGAACTTGCCTGTCAAAACTCCATCAAAATCCCTGGCTGATGCTAGGGCTCTTTCACACATGGCTTACTGGATTTTCAATGTGTGAAGTTTTTCTCTATAAGTAAATGAATGAATTAGCTGCATTGTCCCTTCTTTGTAGTCCCGTTATTAGCTCCTGGAGTCACAACACAGAAGAACACATTCACACTTCTGCACTCAAGTGATAAGGTAGCTTCCTTAGCTAAACAAAAAAAAAAACCTGAAAGCAGAGATGTACTGACAGCATTTTGGCCTAGTGGAGGACATCTGGCTTGTGTCCTAAAGTATTGCTTCCCAAAGTCTTGCTTCTCAAACTTGCTTTGTTATCTCCAGAGCCTCTGTTGCCACCTGACTTTCCGGGCCTGATCCTGCTCCTACTCAGACTCCTCATACTTGACTTCTGAAGCCCTTCATTTTTTGTTGTCATGCCGAGCTGGCAAAGATTATCTAATTCAAGAACATCTTATTTTTCCCTTACATGGCTTTTCCTATCCGTCATATTCATCCCAAATCAGAAGAACATGAGCAAAAAAAGTCCCCACCCCAAAACAAAGCAAAAAACCAACACATTGTTCACATCCATCACCAGTGCTATCAGCATAGCAAATTTTGTGCAAGACAGGAGGATATTTAGCAATCACAAAAGTTTCAGTGGGAAAATTTTGCTTCACCTGTGGGACCTGGGCAGCTATTTGAGAGTAGAGAAGAATTGCACCAGAAAAAAAAAAAAAAAAAACTGAACAAGTCACCAGTATATCCTTGGCAAAGTATTTTCCTGCTGCCACAAACTCATCTGTGGAGAGGTGCCAGTCTCTGCTAGCTCCATACCTCTGCACTCCTTAGCCCCAGCGCACTTCACTCTTTCAGAAGAATTTTTTTCCCCTCTGCTCCTCCATCTCCAGCTCAAAGCAACAAAGGATAATTGGGAATCTGGCCGGCCCCTCCCTCTCACTTCACATTAATCCTTTAGCCAGAAAGGAGAAATGCTGTGATACTTACTCCCAGAGCTTCCTGCCTTTCCATGCTGTATGGAGGGCAAATTAATACATAGTGTTTAAACTGAAGGTAGGCTTTTATTTCCACAGCCAGTGAAGTGTATTTACTTCTTAATCTCCATTTTATTAAGTGTGTAAGTACAGATCTCATCTCTGCAAGCTCTAGAGATAGAAGAGGTAGAGAGAAAGAAGCGCCTAACATAAAAAAACCAATACTGCTATAAAAAAAAAGAAAGAAGAAAAAGATTTTAAACACAGAATTTCAAGGAGTCTGAACAAAGATAAATTCTACACAAGCAAACTCCAGTTTACAGACTGCTTATTTACGCAGGCCAGTGTCTGACTATTTACTCTGGAATAGTTGTTACTTGCATAGTAATCAAGACCACGCTTAACTACAGCTGTTGCAGAGTGAATGAACCCTCTTCTCAGCTAAACAATGACAGGGTTCAGCCAGAGCAGTCATCTAAGAAGGGACCAAGCAGCAGAGATTATGTGAGGTCTGGGTAGAGAAGCAGACAGCTGAATCCAGCGAGGGAGCCAAAAGCTTCTACTGGGCAGAAAAAGCCCAAGGGCTTTTTTTGCAGACACAGTTTTTTCTTATTATAATCATAAGGTTTACATGCTAAATCCACAGGTTATGCTGAATTTCCCAGCTAAACTGATCAGGCACAAGGCACAGGTTTTGGAATCAGCACAATCATTAAATTGTTTAGGAATATCTTTGCCCATTGGCAGTCCACAGAGCTTTATCATTTCTTTGCCCATATAGTACAGCTGCTGGTTTGACTCAAAATAACAGTTTTTAATGTCCATTGGAAAAGCAACCCCTGCAAACTTCTCGTGCAAACACTTTGTGTTGGACCTCACTTGTTTAGTTCCTTTCCTGTCACTAACACAAATAAGCTATGGCAATAATCACACTTCTATTTGAGTAACTCTTCCTATTAAGAGGCTCCTGCTGTGAATTTACCAGTCACATATAATACTCCAAATAAATGCTGCAATCCTGGAAAAAAAATGCAATATGGAGCTGATGTGAGAGTCTCTCTTTGAACCACAGTTGCAGAAGAAGATAATGACCTTCCCTGGTAGACTTACAGACTCCAGAAAAGGAGAAACATTGTGAGTCTCTTGTTTTTCAGGATTTTTTTGGTGTTTAGTATAGGAATTTTTTTGGAGGGAGGGGGATTGAGGATTTGGTTTAGTTGGTTTTTTACTGGTCTTTTGATTTTTGGAGTCTTGAGTGCCCAATACCAAAGTAAGAACTCTAAAGTAAATTGTTTGCTTTCTTGGCAACACCTTCAAAAGATGACAATGACTTTGTTACTATGCCCAAGTGTGTAAAAATAAATGATAACATGTATCTTTTTTAAAAAAGAATGTTTCCCTGTAAGAACAATGCAGGAGTTTTGTTTTGCTCAGTTATAGTAGTTTGAGCCCCCAACCATACTTCTTTCAAGTTGCAACGTGAAATATCTCACAACACCTCTTAGCAAAAAACAAAACACTTGTGACATGGGTGATGGAAACACTGCAGAACAATCCAAATATGCCCACAAATTGTTTAAACCTTATGAAGCACTACACACTTAGGTAGAGCAACAGACACTCATTACTCAGAATTAGCAAGCTTCAAGTGTGTAATGAGGACAGTGAAACACCCAGCCAAAACAAACAAAGGGCAAAGAAAATCTTGGAAAAAGAAACCAGGAAAGCTTCTAGCTAGTGTTCCTAAAAGGCATTCACTTGAGACTGGATAGGCAGTACTTTTTATGCAGAAGTAGGTTTTAAGCTTGAATTTCTCAAGACCAAGGTAATAGCAAAGTATAGAAGAAAAGTAATGCAAGTTAGAAACAGATCCAAAGAGAAATTATTGAAGAGAGAAAGTGTATTTCTGTGGACCAAACCAGAGATTTATAAGCTTTGGTTGATGATGAAGAATATACACACAGGCAAAACCACATTCGAAACAGCACAGTGCCATGTAAAAAGAACCATGTCACTCATATAAAAAGATTGTACAACTTATAGTCAAATGCAATATGCACGTCTTCTGTCTCTAAACCCCTAAGAACCTTTTGAAACTCTGGTCCATATTACTTGAAACCATGACTTTAGACTATCTTCTCAAATTCTTCATGCAAATCAAATTTTCCATATATTCCACTACTTACTACTACTCAGTGGCACAAAAGAGAACATCATTTTATGTGAAAGAATAGAATTTCAATTCGATAAACACATTTTATCCACAAATACATATTATATATACTTCTCTAAATAACGAAAGTTTCAGTTGTAAATATTTCAACTGTAGTGGGGGTCACAATGCCAGTACAGTACCTTTGAGCTTCAAACAGAAGCCCGAGGGGTAATTCTTCTCCATATTTCCTAAATGCTTTTGCTCATGCGGGATGTGGTTTTACTTGTTCTCTCTTTAAATGTACATGCACATTTAGGAACATGAATAAACACCCTTGCATGCTGATCTTTCAATAGAGAATATATAAACTTTTACTTGAGGGGGCTTACCTGGGTTTTTTTTAAATTGCCATAATGAAGTCAAATAAACTAAATTTTTTGATAGACCACTGTGGCCTTGGTCAGCAAAACAAGAAGATAACCTGTCATTAAAATACATACCTCTGTCAGGAATGATTTGGCTGTGGAAGGGTTCATTATGAGAATTGCCCGTCTCAGGGTATCCCGGTAGCGGTTCAGTTCTTCTATTCTCATAGTGGCAAAGAGCCCCGTGATCATTTTATTGATGTTGTTTTCTACTTTCTGTAATGCTACATCCATTCCCTGTTGAGATACTTTGTCTAAAAATTCTTGTATTCCACGGATATCTAGAAAAAACAGAAGGCAAACAAGATGTTAATTGGTAAGTGATAAAAAAAGACACAAGTAACTGGTCCATTTATCTCACAGAAACTTTATGTCAGGTAGATCCCTACAGGCTCTCCCTTAATATTCATTAAACCTCTTCCTGAGCTATGCTCACTCTATTTCCTTAAGTACTAAAACAGGAGAAAGAACGGCCACAAAACAGCTACTGTCCAAAACAGCCATTAGAAAACAAACTTACAAACACTTTTAGAAATTTTCCTAATTTGGCCATTCAACCATCACACTTGGTCCTAGTCTTTCTTAAAGGACTTTCACACTAAAATCCATATAAGGCAATGAGACCATGGTTACCATCACACACAATTCTTCCTTCAGGCAAGGGTTGTTGGAGGACAACTGAGGATGAGAAAGGCAGGAAGCAGATTGTTTTCTTTCGTGAAACTCAAAACTATGTTATCCATGTTATGTAGCTTGATGTATCTAAGGGAAGCTTGGGCAGTTCAATCATAAAAAAGTCTTAATGTTGTTCTAAACTTCACAACTATTTTCTTCAAAAACAAGCCAGATATGCAGTTGTTGCAATGATACTGCCTGGTCTCATCTGATACCACTGGCTGAGTTTAGTAAATTTTCCCCAGCAAACTGCTCCTGTAGAGCTTTCTGGCTCACTCTGGGTAAACCCTTCTTTAAGAATGACTTAGAAAGGAAGACTAGATCAACAAAATGCTGACTGAGTTTACTACCTGGCTTGTAATATATTTATAGTCTACCAAACTGAAATGTCTGGGTACTCTTCACATTGTTATGCTGCCTCTAGCTGGCCCAAGCCTTTGGAAGGGCTTTTTCCAGTACTGAATTCCACAAGCATGCTTGACTTTTTCTTTCCCTTTGCTCTTTTGAATGGTTTTAACTAGAACTCCAAAGTTTATGCTTAAAAATTAAAATCATTCAATGACTTCACAAGTCAGATCACGGCCTTCTGGACCTCAGGAAAATCCCTTCAGCCTCACTGAGTCCTCACTATTTAACCTCTTGTCACCACTGCAGATTCTCAATCTGTTTTCAGGAGCTAAGCCAACAGTTGCCTAAGGTGACTCTTCCCTCCAGCAGTTGCTCTGACCTGTTGTTCCAGAGGACGCTCAGCAAAACATCCTTCCTTCCCTACTGGCACGCAAGCCTCCCACACACCCAACTGCTCTCAGGGGAGAAAGAAACAGCCCTAGAGTCAACACAACAGACACTAGCTGAAACACACACTATGGGAAAGGGAAAAGAGAAAAAGAAAGGAAATCCGCAACCCCACATAAACAGAAATTTCTAAAGAAACACTTCTTCAAAAAATAACGGTTCCCCAGGTTTAGGAGGACATTTGTGGTTAAAATCAGCAGAAAATATTTCTCCCAATAGAATACTCCATCTGGTCTCTCCTAGATGCATAGTCTTAGATCCAGTCTCTGAGGGAATTCCTCAGAATTCCTCAAAGCTCCTTCTTTGCTTGTCTCAATCACTCATTTTCCAGGGGAATGGTCAGACCTGAAGCTACAGGCTTATTATGTGTCCACATGACACATCTTATAGTTGAGAAAGCTTCAATTTAGACTTTCACAACAGCTTGGCTACTCAGATCTTTTGTCCTGACCTACTGACTTCCCCTGCTCCCTGCTCCTCTTATGGGGGGTGCCACAAACAGCAGTATTAGGAAAACAAGGTTCAGTCTGCACAGGAGAAAAAAATGCTCTGCCTGCATCACCAGCAGAGATCAACTAACTAGAGAATATTACAGACAGCTGTCCTCCTCCAGCACCAGTTTACTGAGATGCTTCAAATTATGAAGGAAGAGCCATGCAGTAGCTTCTAATCAAACAGTACACAAGAGTATTTCAACAGGGTTAGTCCTGGAAGTCCGTCACAATCAGCAAGCTAGGTCTTCTGTCTAGAGCTCCAAAATACCATGAACTGGAAAGAAATGGTATTTTAGGCATTTAGGCTATTTTAGAGATTCATCACCATAACCTCACTCTCTAGACACTGCCAAAATATCAGTATTACTAAACACTTGTAGGATAGTTTAACTGTGAATAAAATACATGCATGCCCTAAAAATAAAGTTCCATAAGAGAATCAGATACTAATTACAGCTTCTATTTAATATCTAAATCAGGAAAATTAGATTCAATCTAATCAGAGATGTTAGAAATTTTTGGCACTTTAAATACCAACAAGATTATTTGAAGTGCTACAAATATGTCTAGTTTTATGCAAATGATAAAATAACTTCTTTCTATTTTAACCCCTTCATTCTGAAGTTCCTGAGGCTCACACACTCTGAGGATTACTCAGGATCCAGACTAATTAAATCATATAATGGGTAAAACTGACTAGTTGAAGTCAAAATTACTGAAGCACAAGGAGCACATGTAGATGGGATCTAAATATACTGTCAAAATATCAGGAAGAAAATTTACTTAGGCTATGAAAGCCTTTTTAAAGACTTAAAATCTGTCTCATAAATCCATATATTTTCTGACACCAGAAAAGGGTGAGCAGGAACCTCCAAACAAAGTTTCATTGGTCCTTTTGCAAAACAAGAACATAATTTCACTTGACCTGAATTTATAAATACACTGGAGTTATGGACTGATATTCTGCATTGACCCAGAAGCCAGATTATAGGATCAAATGGTTTTCTTTGCCATGAAGATCTGCATATAAACAATAAAACAATTATACTGATTCTTCACTAAATGGTGGGACAAAAGAGATCCAGTATTGTTCTCTGCATTTATTAGGTGACCGTGCCAACCGTATTGCATCTGTGTGATATGCTCTTAGGAAAACACCGCCATTCTAATGGAAAATGTACCAAACCAGGATTCCTACTTCTTCTTTATTACTTCTGTCTTTGGCATTGGTATAACACAGAGACATGGGCAGGAAATAAATACAGACTCTGGTTATACCTCAGCTTACCCTTAGCAGAATGGAGGTTATTGGTGCTGCTCACCTGCTGCTGTGAAACAGCAGAAAGCACATAAAAACACCCTGCAATTTAAATGCTCTTTAAATCATGATGGTACTTCCAATATTTCAGCAGCAAGTCGCTAGCAGCGATCATATTCAAAGCGTACGCCAAAGAACAGATGCTGCCACTGAATGGGCAGCATTATCTTTCCTGCGTGGATTGTCTGCAAGTGGCACACATCCACACCGAACTGTAGAATCATCTTTCTAACAGATAAACTCCTTCTGCAGAAAAATCTGGCAAGCAACCTGTGGCACAGATGGCTTTGCTAAGGAGACACAAGACTGTTCATGTCTGGAACACAGGTGTTTCTTGCCCTGAATTTGCTAGCCAACCAACCTGTTGCCCAGCCAGAAGTCACATTTTTACTTTCTATTTAAATCAGATGAGTCACAGTCATTGCCAGAAATTCAGAAGAATTTCTCCATTATCACCAGTATTAATTATCCTCCTTAGTGATCAAAGCCAAAGTTAGCACGTAGAGACAGATCAATGCTAAAGCCAAAGCTCCTCTCCCAGCTCAATGCCACTATTATTTAGTATTGCATTTCCTGTTTTTTACTGGACAGCCATCACTTCCAGACTACACACACGTGCACAAGAACAGAGTACCCCTCTGTAGTCAACATCAGCTACAGGTTTAAACCAGACTGGTAATTTAAAAGAAGCATTCCCAAACATTCTTCTTATAACCAAAACTGTGCTCAATTTAAGAGGCTGTGAAGTTGGCTTGGAAACGCTAATAAACAAAGCAAGCAAAATTTTTCAAGGCCTCTGTTGGAAATGTCCTGCCTGGGCATACATAACCAAGCCACAAGGCAGAGGTCTACAGGGATGTCTTATGGCCTGCACTGGTGGTGCACAGCTGGTCCAGCAACCAGCCAGGCTGCAGTCACAGCTGAGGTGCACATGCAGAGCAACCTGCAGAGAAGAGCTCAAGGCCCAGACCCTCTAAAGCTCTGCAGACCTGGCTGGTATATTCAACTGCAGGCACTCAGTGTAACAGTGCTCCAGCTCAGATCTGAATTCAGGTGACAGCTTCATCAAACTCCTCATTACTGTGTCAGCTACCGTACATTCTGACCTAAGAAAGAATTTAGGAAATGAAGCGTGAACTCACACACCTTCTTCTCACTGAACAATCTTTATGATACTGAAGAAAGCACAAGAAACATGTGAGTATCTTAAATACAGAGCATGCTCAGGAAAAGCGCCCTTCACAGACTATGAGTCTAAATATTCTTCAATGAGCCACCTGGCAGGAACACTCAGACCTCACCTAACATAAACCATAAGAACCATTTACTGGAAAAGCCCAGGCACCTGATGTGACTTGTGGGGCTGTTCAGAGCAGGGCCAGGAGGAGGACTTTAATGAGCTTTTGGGTCCCTTCTAACTCAGAATATTCTATGATTCTTGCACAAGGTTTTGTTTAATCATGGGACCAGATCTCACATCACTTTTTTGTTCTCTCTGCCCTCCCAAAACTTTCTTTTGCCATCTCTGTTTTATTCAGAGGGAGCAAGTCCCCTAATCCATTTTGGAGAAAGCCTAATAATCTGGGCATCCTAGAACAAAATATGCTGGTTTTCAGGCATCTCATACAGGAATACCAGGATGCATCTGCAGTGAAAATTTTATAACTTGAATAAAATGAACAGCAAATATTAAATAACTCATAAGCTAAGTACCTCTTAGAACCTTATTAAAAAGAGACATCTACAAGTAGATGCAAAGGTCATCATTTTTTTTTCATATCACACTATTATCAGGAGATGAGAAAGATGGCACTATTCACTAATGGTAATAAATTAATCCAGCCACCTGTATCATTGTGTTCCACCTAAATCATAAGGCACTCGCTGTGCACTTCGGTTATCTCAAGCCTGGCTTACAGTCATTAGCTCATCCTCCCTCTGATGGCATTTCAGATGTGAGAACATTCTCCTCAGAGTATCTGGCTGATAAATACCAACTGATTCAGCTGTGGTGGTAAAGGTGAATGTGCCTGTTATAAATATTCACTGGCTGATTTGCACAAAAGACCACTTTATTTGTACAGATGATGAGAAAAGCCATCGTATAACAAATAACACTGTTCAAATTCTTATCAAGAATAGCTTTACAACTTACCACAGTGATTCTTTCTTCCACATCACTGGCTAACACGACAGCAACTGTTAACTGTGGTAATCTACTGTACACTAGGGAGGTGTGCAGCTTCAGCTGGACTCTGATGGCGCCCCTGCCCTGTGTAAAGACTTGAACAAAGTGTTTGCATTCCTGTGCACATGTTGATCTCTGTTAATATGGTTAAGATCCAGACAGAGGGAAACAACAGTTTAGCAGGATGATTGAGTAACAGCCCTTCATTTTACTTCCACAGCAGCGGGATCCCCTCTCATTAATCATCTTATATGTGATTTGTTTTACCTCCAAATTAAAATTAATTTAAAAAAAAATCATCCCAGCTCTTTCATATTATCATTTGGGAACTAAGAAGGACCAATTACCTGAGCAATTTCAGCTGGATGATCTAACTCAAGAGAATACAGTAGTAGCTCAAACTCGTGAGAAGTAAATTCAAGGCCAAATGTTTAATTACATACAACATCTCATTTATATTATCACAATTTCTGCAACCTAAGAAGTGGACATATATCTTGGGAGAAATGGAACATTCGTAAATTGCAAAAATGACTGGGGTCTTTTCCCCCCTTATTTGCAATTTTCTGAAATTTTACAAATAAAAAAGGAGACAACAAATTGTCTCCGTTTTTTTAGTATCACTGAACTGAGAAAAATGAAAAAAAATACACTTGTATACTTTTTTCTTTTCTGAAAATATTTCCATTTCAAATTAAAATATAAGCAAGTGATTTCAATTTTTCTTGTTTGATATAAAATATTTTGGCACTAGTGAAATGTCCATGTAATCCCTATTTTAAAGGTTTGTTCAAATGTCATTCACATAAGCTACTTTTCTGTCACATTTTGAGTAATTAGAAGTTCTCCTTTAAATAAACAAAGTCAATACAGATAGTGTTGAGCAGCTGAATCTGGGTTGGGGGAAAGATATCAACATTTGCAGTTTTTAAATCCTACAAGACTTTGGTTTTGAACCTTACTGAGGGTTGACACAAGATGCTTCCTTTGAGTTTCTTTTTTCCTTTTTTTTTTTCTTTTTGACTGGAAAGAAGGAGGAAAAAAGCAAAGAATGAAAAAGATAAGTAAGAATGAAGCTAGAACTAATCCTTCAGAGTATCTGCTGTTACTGTAGCTTCTTAAAAAATAGAAAGGAAGTCAGATTGTGATCACTCGTGAAGGCTGACATGGCAATATATTCTATCCATGTACTTCTGACTGTATAACCTGCTTTCTATCTCTTCATTCAATTCCCTTTTGACTACAGTTTGCTTTAAATATTTTCAAAAGGCTTCTATGGGCTGTCTTTGAGTGAAACAACCTCTTGCAAAGAAATGCATTTTCCCTGCCTAGTGCCTTCAAATCATGCCAAAGTTTAAAAATTATGTGTAAATCCTGTATGACAGAACTTTATACTTCTGTGTAGATAAAAGTCTTTATTAAATAGCAACTACATATATATATATATTTTTTTTTATCTATAACTCTGTCTGTACAATTCACCAGCCCTCCCCGTAAGTCACTGCTACTCCCTGCTGGCTCTCATAAGCATGAGGAACTGTGCATCCCCTTCCAGGGAGATGGGTAAAGAATGACAAAGAGAATGTCCTCGCAGTGAATAATTTTTTAATATTTGACAGCATCAGAAAGTTGAGGTTCAGCCTGCAGAAGAGAAGCTTGTGTGAAGGTCTCATAACAACCATCCAGTACCTGGAGGGGGGCTACAGGGGAGCCAGAGAGGGACTCCACCCCAGGAAGTATAGTGATGGGAGAAGGAGTAATGAGTTCAAAAGAAGAGAGGGATGATTTGGATTAGATATTATAAAGAAATTCTTGACTATGAAGATGGTAAGACACTGCCACAGGTTTCCACAGCTGTGGATGTCCCATCCCCGGAGGTGTTCAAGGTCAGGTTGAGAAACCTGGTTTAGTGGAGGTGTCCCTGCCCATGGTAGGGCCTTGGAACTAAATGGTTCTTAAGGCCCCTTCCAACCCAAGCCATTCCATGACTGCACGTGTGCTACAAACTTCCTTAAGAAAAACTGTTCTCTGACTCTGCATCAATGTCTTCCTAAAGAACATTGCCAGTTGATCAAAAGTTTATAGTATAGAAAGAGGAATATTTTATGAGTGAACTGGTGCTGTGAAGAACTTAACCTACGAAAGTGAAGCTGATAAACTAAGATTTATAAACCAAGATAAGATTAGTAGTTTATAAGATTTATAAACTAAGAATACTGCTATAAATACTTTCCAGCTTTCCTGTCTCTCTGCTTCCTTTTTCTTGACTGGTTAAAACTCTCAGAGACAATTTTTCTTTTCAATTTATGATTAATTGACATTTATGATGTTATTATGCCAAATTAATGCTTTTTTTTCCCCAATGGTGATATAATTTCTTCAATTCAATGCGCAAAAATTAGTTCTCTCAAAAGTTTCCTCATTTGATTACTGTTCATTTATTTAGCTGCCAAAATATAAACTTACAAACTTAATTTTAATACTTCTGAGAAGAGAGAACAATGTCTTGAGAGTTGAAAAATATTTAGTAAACAGTGGCAGATATCAGTACAATCTTCAGGTATTCAATTATTCTTTAAATAAATTACTGTTCTTCCGATGCAGGCTGCATATACAAATGAAATCTCTTACCTCTGCAAAGCCTCAAAATAACACCTCATTTACAGAGTTTTCCCACTGCACAGATACTGGGAGAAGACCTACAGTTTTATTTTGGCCCCAGCTTGCTAATACAAGATGGGACTGTCAGGAAAACCTTTGAATGCTTTACCCATCCCCTCCCTAAGGACTGCAACGTGAGGGAGTGACAAACACTCTCTTATCTTCTTACCTATTCCCTTATAGTTCCTGCAATACATTCCTCCAAGAGTTCTGTGGCTGAAAAGTAGAAGCATGTCCACTTTTCCACTAGAGAAACTTGATAGAATAATTCAGAAGTTGAATAATTTTAGGGTCACCCAAATTATATACTCAATTTGCAGTGGTAAAGTCAATCAGCAAATGCAAGTAGTGACAGAAGTTCTCACCTGACACACTAAAGTTACACAGATTAAAATTAATGCTCCTTTCTTTATCTGAAAGACGTGATAAAGAGTAATGGAAAAAAAAAAAGTTCAGTAATAAGCTTGAATTAATTACATGTTTATTGAGGCACAGTGAAGCAAATGAGTATGGGAAGCTGGCAAAGAGCCAGATGAGTAATAAACAGTTTTAAGACTGTCTGGAGACAGACTTGAGAATATTATAGTCATCAAGCAGCTGAAAACAGCCTCAGGGTAATTATAAGCATTTGCAATCGATTAAAGAGAGCATGATTCTTTTATGAATCTTTATTAAACTTGCATTAAAACTTAAAACTATTAGAAAATGTTATGGTTTCAAGCACACCTATGTCAGTGGTCATCACATTTATTTCTGGAAAACATGTGTGCAGGAAACTGATCCATGGGATCACTTAATTTATACTGGTTTTAAAGGAAATGCTGGGAATTTGGGGCCCATACATACATATGGGCATCATCTCAGAATATCACCCCTCTTAAAATGCAGGAGGTAGCCTTTCTGCAAGCAGCTCAGCCTTTCAGATTCCAGGTATAATCACTGTTTTGCTGGGATCTTTCAAGAACAGCACTCCAATTCTATAGAATTACACTCAATTTATTTGAAAACCACTGCCTTTCTGGGGTAGGGATGGGGATAATGCTCTTTTATCTTCATAGTTTCACAGACTTGTTTACTTAGGCTGAACTCCTCAGTAATGCAAATGTCACTGCTCTCTCCTTAAGATTCTATTTTATTTTGTCTCTTTCTCTAAAATCCTCTCTCAGACTGAGCTTGAGACACCTTCTACTGGCCAGGTACCTCACACCGTTGCCTTCATCCTTTCCTTGTGCAGAAATAATGTGGAACTTCTGTATATGATTATGGAGCAAGAAAGGAGATCCATGAGGAAGTTTTTCAAGACAGAGGCCCACTCAAGTCTTTCTTACTGCTAACCTCCTCCCTTCTGCTCCAGCCAAGTCTTGACAATTACTTCTTCAACCTCTGTTTCCTATGGGAATGCCTCCTTCAGCCTCACAGAGCAAATCCCCTTCATAGCCTTAATGCTTGCTTTTTTTCTCTTCCTTACAAAAGTTAAAATTAAATTAACGCCTAAGGGAATGGCAAATATCCATTGCCAAATATTTGCAGTATTAGTTGGAAGGTCAAAAAACTGTAAGGAAAGATATCTTAGTTCTAGAATCAGTAAATATTTCATAGATCTCCAGTGATGGCTGCATATCAAAAGCATGCTGGGATGAAATACATAAGGTTAGGCCAAAAATTTGGAAAGAGAAATGGGGTTAAGAATTTTTTTTCTTTTAAGATGAATTACAGAAGGGTTTTAAAGTGTTAATATTATCACAATACAAGAATTGGGATGGAGATAAAATTAATTCTCCAGAAAAAAAATCTTATTCCCTCAGCCTTTCAAGAGGAAGACTGCAGAGTATTTTTATCTACTTTAGCAGCAACAAAACATTAAAAATAAATGTTTCCAAACAGCTCGACTTTCTGTCTTTCATCTTAGAAATGCAGAGATACCTACACTGTAAATTGCACGAAATTCACAACTATGTTCTTGCAGGGATTGACTGGTTTCTTCATAAAGAATTTACTACTACAGAAAAGTATCTAAATTTTTTCCTGGAAAATACAGTGAGCTGTAAACTGCCCAAGAGTAAAACACGAATTGCAAAAGCTTGTCCCTTGTTGATACACCACAGAGATAAAACCCAACAGTATGCTGGGATTGCAGCTCAATCACTCTGCTTATACAGCCTGGGCTCACACATTGTGGTCTCAAATTACTATTCCATTCCGTGAAATGTGTCCATCTTTTTCATGCTGGGGACTGGCCATTGTCAGGTACCAGTCTGTGGATCAGGTAGGATTTGCTGTTTCAAACTGCATTTTCCTCACTTTGAACTTGAAACCATAAAGATTAATAACTTGGCAAACTTGCTCAAAATGTTTACAGATGGCAGTGGTTCTTTTTATAAATCCAAACTTGGCAATTTCCAAAGGGATATGTTAAACATTTACCGTGTCCAATCTGAAAGTGCCTTCACTGAAAGGGTGCTGATACTCCTAAGGGGGGATTCAGACGAGGAGTCTCTACATCTCTACAGTCTCTGCATCTGCTTGTGAGAAGGAGATGCACAAACACCCTCTGCACAGTGATCCTACACGTTGAGCTGAGCAGTCAAGAATGAAGCGAGTAGGAGCTGATTTGGCTGCTTAAATGATTTGGCTTCTGCATACTGTGTGGATAGTAATTTTAATAGCAGTTTGAGAAAGGCATCAGTCTGCTGCATAATTCTGCTGCATTTCATGCCGCCTACTCTTTATCTCCGCAGGAAGACTCTCTTTAACAGCCTTTGAAGAAGTGCAGAATTTTTCTTGAATGCTTTTAATATCCATGTATTAAATTTTCATAAACAAAATCGGATTTCATGTCCTGGACAGGTCCTAACTTGTTTTACCAGAAGGAACAAAACACACTGAATACAAGGAGACTGACAGCACTGGGAGTTTGCTCTAGATCATGCTCGCAGAGTGAAAGGATTGGAGAAAAGACAACTTGTTCTGATTTTCAAAACTTCATCTGAATTTAATTTATTTAATTATAGTAAATTAAATACACCAAATATCACCTAAGCCTGCTCACTTAAACACATTCTTTTTTCTCACATCTCCACTCATTAATTCCTACTGTTGGCCTAATGTTGGCCTTTGGTTTGTTACTGGGGAGGCTCTGCCACTTAAACAAGACTATGGCTTTTCTGGAATCTTTACTTAGCATAATAAAGTCAACAGTAGCAAAATAAGGTTTTTTTACAATTATCAAGGTGTCCTTTGTTTTGTCTTAAAATAGTCAGCTTATCTTCAAATTTCTTGGAAAAGAAACATAATTTGAAAACTTAGATGTCAATTATTTCAGAAATGCATTTCTACCTCACTTTTTCAACATCCAGTTAGTTATGACTTAATGAAAGAATTGCTTCTTTCAAAGACTTAACTTTCCTTGTCAGTAAAGAACCTTTAAGCAGACTTCAAGTTTCTAAGATTTAGATGTTAGTATGGTTGTGTTAAAACAGTAAAACTTAATATACTCATCTACTTACATTCAAAATAAGAATTTGAGATTTTTAAGTAGGATAACATAGGGGAAATTATTCTTAGATCTGCAGAAAACATTTCCATTATAAAAAATTCTCTGATAATGAAAAGCAATCTATGATGGACTGCAAGATAAAATTCAAAAGCAATTCTGTTGATAGAATTTAAAACCTTTGATTTTGATAAATTGACACATAAAGGTTTGCAGCTTATATTAAAGGTGCAAGGCAACTGGTTTAGTGCAATATGTACTTTGGATAAGACCCTAATTTCACTGTAGGAAAATTTGTTTTAAATATGAAAGGCCCATTTTCTTCCACGGAGCAAAATTATTGCTGGAAATAATTTCAGTAATACAACTAAAGTATTTTGTTTTAAATAATTAAATTAAATGACTTTACAAAATAATTTATTGGGAAGGAAAGTAGTGAAATTCTGCTGGTTGCTGGAATCAGTCAGTCTATTAGTGCTTTCACATTTTCTAACTTAGAAAAATATGGCAACGATGAGAAAAAAAAAAATGAACACACACCAGAATCTATATTCCCATTATTTGTCAAGTGTCATTTACTGCTATGGAGACACAACTTCATGTTATGATGCACACCTTGAGAAGGAATGATCGCTGCACATGAAAAAATATCACCAGGGCAAGAAATTGCTGCTTGCACAGGTGTCAGTTTTGCAGACAGCTGTGCACAGCATATCAATAATCTCTTCCTAATACGAAATAAATTCTAATGCAGGTATTGAACTCCCACCTACTTTAATGTTTAATACTAAATGTTCTATTAAAATGTCTAATAGCAACTGCTGCAAGCAGTTACACTGAGCCAAGCTTTTAGCAAGAATTTTATTTTAGGTCTGTATGAGCTGAGAAAATAAATAAGTCTCACTGCAGCAGAACCTCTCAGGGAAGTTGAGGTAAGGACTGGGATCTTCCAGAGGAAATTGCAACCACCATTAGCTGCACTGACACTGGCCAAAGGGATGGATTATTCCTGGACCTCCACCCCATATCTAGATGCCCAGTGTTGACTTCTTTCCAAAATAGGCACAGAAGCTAATGGCAATGTTCCCTTCCTCAGGGTCTTCTGGAGTTCTTGGGCCAACTCTCTTTTTAAAAATTCAAACTGATGCTTGAATAGTTTTCTTTCGTAAAAATATTTCACATCTAGAGACCCATCAAAAGAATGGCTTTCTCAAACATCACAGAATCAAGGAATAATTAGAGTTGGATGAGATTTCAGGACATTACACTGTCCAACCTGCTGCTCAAAGCATGGTTAATACTGAATTCAGATTTATCCACGCTGTAATCCACTAAAAAGTGATTCCAGTTCCTCATTTCATGCCATTCATTTCTTTGTCCCCCTCTCTGTGCTAGTTCTTCTTCCATCAACAGAGAATCCAGGAAGATAACATATGAGAAATGCTTTCAGTTTATCAATAAAATAGCAGGAAAAGGGGAGAAAGTGATATAATTTGTTAATATTTATAACAATCTGGCAAGATTACTCTCTAGGGGCTACTAATCAAAAAAATGTCACCATGTGTCTGTGAAAAACTGCTGTCATTGATCAAAAACTGGGTAAAAGGATTGTGAACAGGCAAAACACAGCGTCAAATGTAATGGTTTCACCTGAAACAGGGTAGCAAAGAATCAGAGGGGGATTTCAACATGAGCAAGAAGAAGAAATGGAGAGCCAGTGATCAAAGGAAAGAATGAGAGGCCTCAGGTTAGAGATGGTGATCTGAAATCTTTGCTCTGTTTGTTATTAAAAATGGAGGGGAAAACCATCAGTGAAATCAGCAACATAAAATTTTATAAAGAAACTGTAGGAAGCAAAAGAAGAATACAGAAATTGCTTGCTGCCCTAGGATTGCTGTTGAAATCAAGGATTTAGCTTGATACAGTCTAAAGAAACATACCATTGCACAGCTAATAGCTCTGCTCTGAGTCACAGGCTAATTTAAAAATCAGGTTACATTTAAAATCATTTTATCCATGGTATTAATCCCAAACTATGCACACCCCTTGCCCCAAAAAAAACAACCTACCCCCCACAAAATGCCCAAGCCACACAAATGGTTAGAAAGGGGACAGACTGCTCAGCACATACTAAATGCAGAATGCAGGAGGTTTTTTGTGCCTTTTCCTGATGTTCGTGATGGTGATCACTAATCAGAGTCAGATTACCAGGCTCTCTTGGTTAGTATGGCATTACTTGTTGACTACTGAATTCAGAATGCCAGAGAGACTGGTACAGAGACTAAATATTTGCCACAGGTCACATCTGAGGATGATGTGTCACTGAATGAGCTACTGCTCTGAAACTAATTCCTTGCAGGCAGGCAGGCATCTGTGTTGTGTAAGTCACACCACGACGAAGTTCTTACCCAGATATCAAGGACAAAACAGCACGGTGTCTATACTCTATTTTTAAATTAAATAATGAAACTTGAATAACTTAAACCTGGTGTTTTCAAATATAATTATTCAAAGATATTAATTATAAAATTTGCTTGAGGTTTTTAAACTCAAAAATACATGCAAAAAAAAAGATACCCCTTAAATTAAAAGTTTATAGTTGTCTTCATAGGTACCTGGCAGATAAATACACAAACTCATAATTTCTGAACAATAATACTCTGCTGTGAGATTTTTATATTTTTTGTTTATTTTTTTAGGGGTTTTTGTGTGTGTGTTCCTTATCCCATGGCTGGTGCTTTTAGGGGCTGCTTTGTTATAGAGAAGAATTCTCCTATTCATCACTTTCTAGTCTTCTAATTTAAGAATTTATTATGTAGGCAGGGAAAAATCAATAACACCTGACCTGAATGAACCAGATATTATGCACAGTAAATCGCTGAAGTGAGCATTTTTCTATAACTTAAAGATTAAACTTTGAACATAAGTTTTAAAATGCTCATCCAAGCCAGTCATGATTACTTATGAATATTGGACGCATCTGAAGAAAACAGGTCTGGTTGCAAAGCAATTTTTCACAGAAATAAAGGTTGTTAAATTTGTTAGATAATGCAGCCTACTGGAGAAATCTTTCCAGTTCTCCTGTCATCTGTAGAAAATAACTGGACCAAAATTGGCTGATTCGCTGAGCTGGATGGTGCAGTCTTGTGACACTGCCATCTGTGTCACACTTACTCTATCACACAAAAACCACCAATTCAGCACCTTTCAGGAACACTGAATGAACTCAAAACAGAGGGAATGTTGTCTTGTCCAAGCCCTCCTCCTCCTCAAAGTCTTCACTCTCGAGAACTTCTTTCTACATGTTTTATATTTATGACTAGCACCTTGTTCTTGCCAAACCTCTGACCTACATTGACCATCACTTTGGATTCTGGCCAGAAAGTATATGCCAACAAACAGAAGAGATTCGCCACAGAATAAACAAATCTACAGAATGCAAATCTTACATGTTGCATCTTGAATTGTCATTTTATGTTCCTACTGTCCAAAAAAACAAGAGAGCTTGCTAAAAAATTTTATGTTTCATAAACATGAGTAGAATAGAAAAACACATAAGTTCTTCATTTATCAGCTAACTCTAACAAAGACATTATCAAATAAACCTGTAAATGCTGATGGATTTTAGAAATAGATTTCTCTGAGGTGCTGTGAAATGCTGCCAGAACCATAAATGTTCACCAGCAAAACATAATCTATTGCAAGACTATAAAGCCGTAATGTGACAATTTTCAACAGGATTATGGATTTGACAAAAATCACCCTGATAAATAAATACTTACCATAGTCATTATCATAAAAAATAATGAATTTCTGCCAGGCATATTCTGTGACCACTCTCAAGATGACGTCATTTAAGTAGACAGGGGGCCGCACGGAGAGCGTGTAGTCATCGTTGCGGTTGCTCCTGGTGAGCCCGCAGCCGCTCCTCGGTGTTCCTGCCGTGGAGCGCTGGATGAAGAGGTGAGGGATGTGCATGGCATCGGCCAGAGACTGCAGGGATCCTGCTGACGTGCAGCCAATGGAGCTGACAAGGGCCAGGATGCCTTGGTTCATCAGATCACAGGCTGTAAGAAAACACAGCGATATTGGGAGTGAGTGCGGTTCAGTGCACACGGCCTATTTTGCTGTCGAAACACACTGGGAGCTGAAACACAGCAGGTCCAATCAAGGAAAATATGGGTACATTTTTCATATTGAGTAATCCAGATTACAATTCATCAAAATCACAAAGTTAGTCTATTTACTTTGAGGTGCCTCGTGGTCTAAACTGGAAGACTGTCCTGTCCACTCTATCCAGAAATGAATTTTCCCTTAGAAATGAGACCCATCACTGGATCTTCTCAAAAACACTAAAAACTGATTTTGGCTACATGGAATTAACATGACCACCCAAGGAGATAAGCAGCCTTCAAAATCTAGCACAACAGCTCCATGAATAATAGTATCTTTGCATTATACAGGGAAAACTTGAAATAACAGCTCAGGCTTGCTGTCAACTTTTGAAGACAACTGAATAGCATTAGGTGCATTAACTTGTCCAAGGCAAAAAGAAGTTTCTTCTGGGTCTCACATAAACTTTTCTTTTTTTTTAAAAGACAAACAACCTTCCCCTCACCCCCAAGCTGGTCTTATAAATAGCAAAATGCTTTCAAAGTTCAGTGAATAGTTTCTATACATTTACTTTCCTCACCCTCTTAAGAAAGACACGAAGTTGACTGTGCAAAATGTAACACCTTAAAACTAACTAATGGTCCTATTAGTTACAGTAGACAGCCTTAAGTACAATGCCAGTGACATCCACATTAATAAAATGGTATTTATCATGAATAACATTGATGCAATCAATAAATATCAAAGAAATTAATAATCATTAGGTCTGTAATTTTGAAGGGTTACCCTGTGGATCAGTCAAGTGGTTATTCTGTGTTTCTAAAAGGCTGGAGAGCTTGAATGAAGAAATAACATGAACTTGTAGCGTAATTCCCCAGAACACACCCAAGGCTAAATTTTGAAATAGTCAATTTTTCACTGGCAAAGTTACACAAACAGTTAACCTTCATTTACACATGTAAATGAGTAATGGGATGGTAAAAACCAATATGTGTTTACATATGAATATCTAATACTAAACTGTACAATTATTTCTTCTGCAGGACTATTCTGCACACACCACAGGTGGAGACCAAAACAAGAAACCCACATGTGAGAATATGTTCACCTAAAAATATAAAAACATATTTTAGTGCCAGACCTGTTGTCTCACATCATATGGTTCTTACTCACAGTGAGTAATACTTTACTTTGCAAACACACCTATTGATCTCAATGGGAATATTTACAGTGTGAGAATGGAGTTCCACATTCAGGCCCATGTAGAAATTGACTTTGAAGCCAGAGGACAGCACCAGAGGTCATGAGTGCTGAGAACCACCTTCTCCTAAAGCCAGAGCATTATTTTCATTAAGAGACAGATCTGGAACATACCAGGGTGTTTTCCCAGGGCCTACTCATGCTGCTGCTGAGGCTTGGTTGCTTGTGAGCCCTTCTGAATTCCTTCATGCAGATAAATATGGGAGAGAGAATGTTCCCACACAGAGCTTTCAAAGTGTTTTGGCTTAGGATAAAGTGTTCCCTCTGTTACATGCTCTGAACACAGCTCAGCTCCTGGACTTTAGGTTAAAGGTAATGCATTTTTGATAATTGCAAGTATCCTTCTTCAGGAAAGTATAAAATATGATTAGTAATGGGACAAAAAAATTATTGGTATCTCATAAGTTTCTAAAATTTGGAACATTTCAAAACAATCTTAATAACTATTCATCTTTTATGCTGCTTCTACAGTCCTTTATCATCACTTTCAACAAAGATAAAAGGCTTGTCAAGTTAAATTTTTAGGGAGATGCTGAATCTCTTTCTTGATATGGCTTTCCTGTACCAAGGACTGCAATATCTAGGTTGCATGTCCCAGTGAGAATGCTACTGCTTGAGAAAAAAACCTATTTTTTGTTCATATATTGCTAGATATTGATAGAATTGATACGAATAAAATAAATGTTAGATTTTGCAAAAGCCTAATTCAACAATATATTAAGTTTTTTGTCTCTGATGTCACTTGTTCAAATAAAATATGTGGTGTGACCCTCCAGTCTCTGAAACCTGACTTTTAAAAATATAGCCAAGTCAAAATGCATTCTAGAAATTGATTGAAAATGTCTAAATTTCCAGGCACACTTTCAGACTCTCAATAACCACTCCCTGTAATGCCATGTAGTGGGAGACATGTTTTTATGAAAATTGTTATTGAAACATGAAGCGGAAGAAAACAGCATGGAACATTCAGCTCCACAGGACCGAATGTTAATACTGGCAAACAAACTGAATAAAGGATGAAAATCTTCTCCCTTAACACTGCATCACATTTGTTACAACAGCCTCAGGACTGAAGTTGCCTGACTGTCTCTTTCTTCCACGATATGCTTATGAGAATTGTGTGTGCTGGACTGGGACAATATGCACTTAATTATGCTCAAAGAGACCTTACTCCTGCACACTTAAAGACTAGTTAATACACAGAGAGTTAGCTGCTGGAGAAGGGACAATATCTCAGAGGCAGCTTTTTCTAGAAAATCAGTGCCTGGGTTGAGAGTTCACCTCTGAGTCATACTGATTGGATTATTCTTTGAACAGAAATATAATTTCTGCAGTATATACACATACAAAGTAAAGCCTATGCAATATGTAAAATATCATCTATGATATTCAAATATTTCTCAGCCAAGAAGAACTTTTGTTGTCTCCAACAGAAGAGTTCATTGGTCAAAAACACAAGACTGAGGTCTATATACTTTCTTAAGCTTTTTTCCCCTCTCAGTAACAACAGCTCTATTAAATCCTTCTCCTAGAGTTCCATATCTTTCAACTGTATCTTATCAATGGATTAAAAGCTATAGGTCAAACATATACGAGATCCGGGTTGCATTCCTTTCCTGCACCTGAAATATCCAAGTTTTGTTTTGCCCCATCTATGTTAAAAACTCACATACTCATATACATATATATGTGTATATATGTATATATATATGTGTGTGTGTGTGTGTATATATACACACATATATATGTGTGTGTATGTATATATATGTATGTATGTATATATATGTATGTATGTATATACACACACACACACATACACATACACTTGGAATGCTATCTTGGCATTCCAAACTCTGTTGCAATTTAATTTACAACAACCTCCTTGGTTGGTTGTATTTCCAAGCTGGTATTTAGTCTACTACCAATATGATCAAGGAATATTAGTTTGCCATCAAGTAGAGAAATAAAAATACTGCTATGCCTATAAAATCCTCAGTCATGCCCTGTAGAAATGCCAAACTCAAACCTGTACACAGCTCCATTGCAAATATAACAATGGAAGAGCAGAAGTTCAGTAACAGTGTTTCTAAAATATTGATTCAAACTACAAACTACATTTAAACAGAAGTTGTCCAAATATTAGTTCACCATCTATATTACCATGTAGCTGATGTTATTAACAGCTGCATCTTCACCAGGTAAAGGAATAAAACTGATCATATTATTTTAAGCATTGCATAGAGACAATATGAAGAATATCAATAAGATAACTTAAAGTGCTTCACCATTATATATATATATGTAAACACATATTTATAGATATATATACAGCATGAATAGCTCATGCTGGCATGCACTTAGCATTATGTTTAACGCTCCAGCTTATCTTGGTCTTTTTTGGAAATGAAAAGTTTCTGAATTTTCAACTCTGGTGAGCCAATCGCCAGTAACAGAAAGCAATCTTTTAGAGTAAAATCTCTTGCTAGTTTGGCAGGCATCTAAAGAAAATAAAAAACGTAATTTTGTGGTTAGTATGCTATTTTTTTTAAATAAAGAGCACAACCAATTCAATTGGAAATAAATAATTTACATCTAGGCTATTAGCTTGTACAAGCATTTCCAGCAATTCAAATGGCCATGGTAACAAATGTGTCCCTAAAATGAGTTCTCTTTAAAATGGAAACAATAGGAGGTCCTTAAATAACTACTAGTTGCTGTAATGTAGAAAGGAAACAAAAAAAAAATCTATAAATAAGAGAAAGTTAAAAACAGATGTAGGAATAAATAAGAAGCACCCCAAAAAAAGGGACTACTGAGATTTAACTACTGCTATGAAAGTGAGAATTTTCTTTCTTATTTCTCCCATGTTCTTCTAATAGTAAATCACAACACATCACCCTCATCTACTGTGAACTGGTGAGCCAAAGTGAAAAAAAGTAGTTAGGCTCTCTAAAGACTTGGATAGCAGTCCAATTTTGCTCCCACTTAAATTGGTGGTTAAACAAAGTTGGACCAACTCTTAACACTACGTTTTTGAAAATGCTAAATGCTGTGCATAAATAGTGAGTAGGATCCCTTTAAATAATCAGACATGTCCTTTTAATCTTCTGTCATATAGAAACTGCCAGGCTCCTTCCAGAAAGTAGTGGCATTTGACTGAGATGATGTTGAGTGAACAAAAATTAGATCTGAACGCTGTTCCCAGAATCATGGTCCCATGGGCCAGTTGCACACCGCAGCGTCATTCCGCTGGGCATCCTCTTTAAAGCTGACATCATTTCAATCTCAGTGCTCCTGGATGTTTTCCACATATTATCCATGTAGTGTAATGCCTCCACACTATTTATCTGAATGTGAATCTGGGGAAGAAAACCTCTCTTGACTGATATCTCCAGTGTGGGATTGCGACTATAAACAGTTTGTTACCCTGTGCATCTGCTCAATGTTTTGAAAATGCTTTGCCACCAGGAGGGCTCCATACAGTTGGGCCAAATTTGCTTTCCTTTGATTTCTGTTGAAGGTGAATACAGTCTTTCCACAGAAACATTTTTTATCTTCTTACTCTCTTCCGGAGCCTGTACAATTCACCACCAGATGAATCACAGCTTCCCTGGAAGAATACTCAGATTTATTCTCCATTCCATCCAAATGACCAGGAACATACAGTCTGGTCAGAGGGCAGTAAAAAAAAAAATCTAATCCATAGGAGCCTCAGGTTTTCCCCGCACAGTAGTAATGAAGAGAGTAGTAATGGATTTATTAATGCATTCCAGAAAGTCATTGTCCCTATTTATACTAATCCACATCCAAACCAGGATACACAGCTGATTCAAGGGTCAAAATACCTGAGCCCCTACAAATGCATATTAGGCAGCTTCTATGTAGCTTTGGAAATATAAGCTATTATTTTTTGTTCCTTTTGAGAATATGCTGTTGGCTGCTCCTCAAATCCTTTCTGAGCTTCAGGGTGCTGATGAAGACTGAGGGACCATAGCACGCAAATTCTCTCTTGCAAAGGGTAAGGAATAAGGTTAAATGCATTTCTTTCACTGTGATATTCTGCTCCCTCCGAAAATGCAATTTTTTTTTGTCTTTGTCACCTTTAAATGCTCCCCAAACCACTCATGAGTACATTGCAGAAAGATAATGTATTCACAAGAAAACGCCCATGAAAAGTGACGAGAAGTTTAAACAGATAAACTACAGGTCTTTCTGTTTGGTGTTCATAATCTCAAATGCAAGAAGTAGAATGAAATGTGATTATGAGATCCATGATCAAGTGAGATCGGCCTCAAATTTCCAATAAATCTTTTTAGTCACTTTTGGATGACAATTCTGCTCTTGCAAATTATTTTTCCTTCATAACACAATGGCTCATCCCAGACTTAGAGCTGAATTATTTCTAGAAGAGTGACAGCACATTTTTAATATATCCTGAAAACTCTTCAGAAGGAAATGAGGATAAAGTGGGGGGAGGGGAAATTATTGACTGGATTTTAAAGAATATTCTCCTCTGCAATGCAGATAACAGAGTCTATCCTGTTCCTTTTTTAGATAAGGTTATAGAATTCCACTTCATTTACATCTTCTCTGTAAACGTTAGTAAAAATTTCCCTCCCACCACAGCATTATATGCAATTCAGACTAACAGTATTTTAAATTCACTTGTAATTAACCTTTAAGGGATTTTAGTTTGTCCTGACTGTAAAACAAACTTGTTTGAGCCTTAGCAGCTGTGCTTTCTAAGCCTTGGGATTTCTTTGTTTGGGAAAAATAATCCAAACTTCTGATATCTAAAAACTATTACCAGAAAGCACATTTGCCTCTCTGCTGCACAAAACACCACAACCACTTTTGGAATTTTTAATATTGAAAAGCATTTGAGAGCCTTTTCTGGGTCAGATATCTTGCTGTATACAAGCTTTGCCAATTATGGTAGCGTTAAATCCATCACATTAAAATGCAATAATTAATCTGAGCCTTGAAAAAATGAACTAAGATTCTCCCAAGTTTGGAGGGAAGCAATATTTATACATGAAAGGTATTTTGATGCCATGGCTTGCAGGATTCAGTTAGAGGGCTTGAAGGAACCACAGCTTACAAAGGCCGCCAAACAGAATGAAGGCTCCACAAGCTCTCTTTCTGGACAAGTGTCCTGATTTATTTACTTTTTCCTGCATGCCAACCTTTAGCTCTTCCATTTGATTCTACAGATGCACAAAGAGGATACGTGCCTTGCCAGGTTAGCGCGTCAGGCAGAGAAACAGCAGTACAACTAACTATATTTTTAAAATCTGTTTCAGTTTATTTTTCAATTGATTTTTTTAAATCTGGCACTCAACAATTATACCCAGGCTTTGTCTCAGAAAAATGATGGTTCCCAGCTTTTCAAGAAGCCTGAACTTTTAAAAAAACATTTAGAACCACCCCACCATTTTAAAGACGTTACATGGCCACAAATCTTCAGCTGAAGAGTGGCTTTATATGCCATGTCTGTTAGGATGTAAACTTGAATATACTCCCCAAAATGCACAGGATGTTTTCAGGGTGCCTATGGTTGAGATGTCAAAAGAGGCTGTAGTATTGATAGATCTGGAAAAAGGAGGCTGTGCCAGGCAGCACTGTTGTAGAAAGGTTTGAAATGTGTACTAAGAGGTGAAAAGGGGCAGGGAAAGAAGAAATCTAAAATCAATTAAGGCTAGGCAGTGACATTCACTGGAGAAAAGGCTAGATACACATCACAAAACTGACCTCTAGAGTCCTGGCATCTCAACAGGGATGTCTGTCTGCAAAGGTAATGTAGCCTATTGGAAAATAAGAAATGCAAGGAAACACAGGCATAGATTCCAAGAATGCCTCCAAAATATTCTCTTTAATTTGTGCTGAACTCCAAGCAACATCAGTCAAATCTCATCTACTACCAGCATCCTTGCTCAAAGTGTTGCATGAGCAATTTCCATTCATCCATTCAGCAAAATGAAAACTTTCCATTTCAAGTGCAATCATTGGTAGATTCCACTTGATTACCTAATTTATGAAGAAGGACATATTGCCTCAGTATACAATGACAACTTCATCCCTTACTTTGTTCCTTCACCCTTGCGCTGTTTCTGGATCTTTTATTTCCTTCACCAGCACTGTTTGAAGAGTTACTAGGCAGCACATACTCTCTAATACCATTTCAATATCAAGCTTGCCTGCTGCAGAGCAGACAATTGCTGCTTAGAAGCAATTATATGGAAACAAAAAGACTGAGTCTTAAAGCAGCTTAATATAAAATTAAATATAATTTTATCAGAAGATAACATCCTGATAAAACCACAGGGATTTACTCTAATGCTGTGTTCTCTGGAAGTCTGTGTAGAACTGCTGGGGGAAAAAAAAACACCACCAACAAAACCTGTTAAAACCCTGAGCATCAGCATTTATCATTTTTTGAACCTGCTCAAAATAAACCAGGGTAATTTTCTTGTTAAGAGGATAAAACACTGAACTTGATGACATTTGACAAAAATTACACTTTCCTTACCCCCTATAAATCAGACTGTCTTGCACTTTTGCCCTCCATCCTTTCTATCTCGGGTCTAACTTTCTTTCCTATCTGATTTTTCCTGCCCTGAGAATTGGAGAGCATTGGCTTTCATCCTCCCCTTGCCAGTTCTCCTCTCCTCAGAATCTGCTCCAGCCAGGCAAAACAACTTTTTTTCTTCCCTCTTCATATCACCTCGTCCATCTCTTCTTTTTTCATTTTTATTTTTCCCCACCTACTGGGCCTCCAATGCCCAGAAACAAAATCTAGAGGACCTGACACTGGACTGAGAATCTGAAGATTGTTGCATGACTAATTTGGGATTAGTAATCTGATTCCCTTTATGCTTTGGTGATTATGATACTTTGACACCTTTGTGAAACACTTTTGCATGATCTAAATGAAAGAGATTACACTTGTGTTCCCCACACCCATTTTTTCAAGGTTGGAAGGCCCATTTCTGAGAATAACTCACATCACCAGAGTTCCTTTACATCTCCTCTCTTTTCTGAAATGCTTCATAGCCCCCCTTCTCTTGCCCAAACTATTAATATGGAGACAACAGGCTCTGCTGGAGAGATACAGTGGGAAGCACAATACCACAGCCTAGTCCAGGGCAGACAAAAGAACACACAGCTGGTAGCATTAGTTTAATTGGAAGCCCTACAATGGGAAGAGCTGCCTGTGCTGCCCTGGGTGAGCTTGGCATCCTTCCAAGCAAAGATATTACTGAACAAGAATTGTTCAAAATAAGACCATCCCCCAAATGAAAAGAAATTTGTGAAAAGTAATCTGGGAGAGCTTTCTTTCCTGCAGTGCAAACAGCAAATATTCAAGGAATGTTCTGCTATGGGGACGGCTAAGCAAATTTTTCAGTCTTTTAATATGGCATTGTAGACAGTGTATTTCCCAAGCCAAAAAAGGTATACATTTATTTCTTAAAAGAAACCCTCCTAACAACAAAAATAAAATGAAGCAAACAAACAACAACAACAAAACAAAAAGGAGCCAATTCTACCAGATGAGTGAATCAAACAGAGCAACTTAACAGCAAACAATACAAACACCAGATCTTGCATTTGACACAAAAAAGGGAAGCAGACTCTACATCAAGATAAAGAACTTTGTATGAGAACAAGCAGAAAGCAAGGGAGGTGGTACATCAAAAAAAAATACACGGCTGTGAAAAAACCGAGAAGTCTGTAGGAGTTCAGAGCATCAGTTCCATTAGCAACTTAGCCACTCAAGAAAACCTCAGATGAGTCAAAACAACTATCACCATTATTATTTGCTAAGAATAGACATTCTGCTTGTTTCACTGACTGACACACAGAATAACAAGCACAATAAGAATAAAAAAATCAACTACCTTTAACTTTTTTTTTTATTTGCAGCTCTGAATGTGCTTTGCAAAGGTGCTCAGCATCTTCATCTCTATTTCACAAAATAAAAAAACCCAGATGTGCCAAGAGGAGTTTCTTGCCCAAGGTCAAAAAGCAAGGCAAGAAAATTGTTTTCCATGCCAAGCTCAAACAAGGAAAAAGGCTGAAAATAAAGTTCTTTGTTGCAGCTTTTCATTGTTTGTTTTGTGCATTAGTGTGCCATTGAAAGTGTGTTATGTTCTGAGCCCAATGTAACAATGCTTTATGAAAACTCAGTATTTTGAAGGAAGGCAAGGCAGCCTACAAAACAGGATTAAGTGACAAAGACTTTCAGATCCAGAGTGACCCCAAAACAAGACCACTCTTGATTATGAGAAAATATTGAGACACGAACATTTGGATTTAATGGATAGTAAATGTGGGAAAGGAAAACAGCTGTAGGTGAGATAAAAACTATTGATGGATAACACAAAATGTTAGCAGATACGGAGAATGTATTATAAGCAGAAGTATTCAATAAAGGAGTAAACATTTTGCAAGCAAAATTACAGATGAGTGTTCAAGAGAAGGGAAATTGTAAGGTATTGAGGGTAAGGGGGGAGAGGGTGGAACTATTCATGGAAAATTAAACTCCTGAGCTAATGATCATGAATTTTGGAAAAAGATATAAGTACTCATATCAGAGGACTCCAGCATCTCTGCTCATATTACTTAAAAACATTCTCAGTATGGTTTCTTTCATAGCTGATGTGCAGTGTGATTGGTTCTAACAACACCAGATAAGCCAAAGATTCACTAACAACTACGTAAGACCTTGAAATCCAGAACAGACTGACAAAGAGCTGAGGGTGCAATGCTGACATAGTGAAGATAAGAATTCAGAAATGTTAAAACACTCCTAGTGAAAGGCATGGGGAGAGCAAAAAAGGGAACTCAGGACTTTGCAAGTAACAACAATAAAGGATTATAACGAGGGATGACATCAGCTTCGAGGTAATAGCGAATAATGTTAATTGTTAGTAAGTGATGAGACAGTAAGATGTGCAGTTGGGGAGTAATAAATCCATTTAGATATCAGGGAGGAGGATGCAGGTTGCTGCTGTGTGGGAGTAATGGAAGAGAGCAGAAGATACAGCAAGGAGGAGAGTGACAGTGATACTGTACTGTATCTACTGAAGTGCAAATAGCCAATGCACTGACAGACGTGTCAGCCAAAAGGGCACTGGGGAAAAATCAACTTGGTGCATGTTACAGACAAAGCAGCAGCTGGGCTTGGCAGCAGCTTCAGCATGTGAAGAGAAGGAGAGAGAAGACAAAATGTGCCTAAGTCTGAGAGTCTATTTTTGCACTTACTCCAGGAATAATAATGGTGCAGTGTTCCTTTAGTGCCAGTTGCAACCTTTTACTGAGATTGCTTTGACTGTAATAGCTGCAAGAGATGCCAGGAAAAGAAAGTAATGCAGCTTTTCTTTTCCCTTGACTTTTTCCAATGTCACAGAAAAAGAAATTTGCATAACTCCAAACTGGAAAATATACATTTTCAATAAGGACCATTCGAGTAACACTAAACACTTAACCCTAATTGAAACCAGCAGTTGTTCTAAACCATTCACACCATGGTAAAACAGGGTTGAAATGAAATTTACAACCCACCTCTGACACTGGAGAAACATGTCCAACAAAAACATGCCCAATGAACTATTAGAAATCAATTGACACAAATCCTATTTGGAATCAGAGGCAAACCTTTCCCTTTAAAGTAGCATTTTAAAATTGTATCCCTCCCTGACAAACACAAAACCATGTAGAAAGTGAAAAAAAAAACTGGTCTCAGCTTCCAAAGCTGGAGCAGAAGTCATTTTGCTAGGCTATACAGCACAAGACAGCAGTGCCACGTGCAGGAGCACCACATGTGGAGTGAAGCAGTAGGACTGCTGAGTCTGCTTACTAACTTTTCCCTGAAATGGAAATTACAATTTTCTTCCCAGATCTCTTAAAATCTTTCAATTGCTATTGGATCTAAGCACTGGTGCCCACTGTGTTGCTTCAGATACCACTAAGTCTATTCTTCCACGGAAGACTTTGTTCCTGTGGTGCAGCACTTCATGTATTTACTGACATGGTTTTTTTACTCCAGCTCTTTCATGCTGCCACAATAATTCCTCAAAACAAGAGTATTGGCTCCACTATAGGATTCTGCCTTCTTTACTTGTTTTGCATTGGTATTACCTCTCAAGTAGCAACAGAGTTGGTCTGTCACTACCAGATATGAAAGAGAGGGGAATCAAGCTTACTCTGTATATTAAGAGCTCCTAGTTGTGGATTGCACATAGTGTCATTCCTTTTGACTCGCTTTTTCCACGCATTTAGCTTGCATAGCTTGTAGGGATGCCCAGAAACTGGAAATAAACCAGAGTGCCACATAACACCTTCTGATCTGCAGTACTACAGGTATTGTTTGTGGGAAAGCATTGAGGCAAAACCAAAGAACTGACAAAAAAAGTATTCTTTTCATTTAATATGTCCAATACTTCATAAAAACAAGGAAGTATGGTTATTTACATTTTACCACAAGATCTGAAGGCCATAACAGACTAAGCAGCACATCTGAAGAACTGGAGTTACAAAAACCTCTTATTCTGCCTAGTAAAACTGGTCCCTACATAAGGGAAGTGGCACTCCAAATGCCTCTTTGATGTTTGAATCCTGTGTGTGCAATAGAAAAAATGCAGAAGTTTCAGAAAGGATTCCTTAGGACTGAGTAGGGCAGGATTTTCTTAAGTCACATAAGCACTGCCAAGGATGTTGCAGCAATGCCTACATGGTCTTTGTGCCATTGGCCTGGCCAAAGCACAGACACTGCCTACCTTTCCCACTGCCTCCCATTAGTGTGTTGCAAGAGCCGTTCCACAGGAAAAAATAAAGAAGATCAGTTTTAAGAAATTTCATTACAGATGACTAGCTGTCAAGAGTAAATAAGTTCAAAATTCATTTTAACACATGAGTTTGCATAATTCTAATACATTATTCCTTTGTCTGTAAGTCTATTTCTGCAGAACTTTGATAAAATGGGAGACTTAAGCTTAGCAAATAGCCCTGATCGCAATTCACCAGTTTTGAAAGGTGTGAAGTTTTCTGACTTGCAAGAGCTATGCCTGATTTTCACTTAGGAATTAGTGAGGAGACAGCCAAGCACATTCTTCCATTTCTCAAGTTTTATACAGTCAATTATCTTCCTTTGTGAGCAGGGGAATTTCAGACTGTTATATATTAAGGTACTGTTAGTTAGCCAGTATTTTTCTTTCATTCTCTCCCCCTTGCTGCTTTTGATAACAGCTTATTTTTTAATTGCAATGTAGTGAATATATTGGAGATATTTTTTTTCCCCCAGCAGTTGGATGCGTGCATTTTCTTATTTGGTCTGTCAGCAGCACCCATGCACACAAATAAGTATGTATACACAGAAAATATGACATGACTGGCTCCAACTTCTCATGCACAAAAATATTCTCTGACAAGATGCATGGACCAAACGCAAAACCAAGAGAAAAACACATCCTTCAACTTGAATAATATAGTCTCTATCATTTATGAAAGTTGCCTGCACTTCTAAGTCTTTAAGACATCCAACCACAAAAAAAGTCTAAGGTCAGTGCTTTGTAAAGCTTCAAGAAACACAGGCAAATATTTAGCATTAGTACAAGGGATGACCAAAAATCCAGTGACTTTACCCCCATAAGGGAAAATTAAAGCCTTTTTTAGCCTTAAGTTGACATAAGAATTAATGCAGCTTTCATCCCTTGTTATTTTGTATGAAGGCAGATGAGCGATGTCAAATACTATGGAATAAGGTGATTTGCACACATATGAGGATTGTCAAAACACCACACTTCCCAAAGTAAGCAACAAAAGGTGAGACAGAGCAGGAAGGGGAAAAAGGAAATCCTCTTATTCTCAGTATCACAGTCATTTCTAAAGACAAAACTAATCATTGCTAAAATCCAGGGATGTCAAATAAAGAATGGCAAGGAGTAAAACTTGTATCTTCATGCATCTCTTAGGTTTGAAAACACCAGGAACTAGCAGAGTATTTAAAACATGGGAAAAAAAATCCCACAAACCCACAACTGACAAACAAAATTAAAACAAAGACACAACCCAGCCCTATTCTCAAACTTTACGTATTTGAAAAATAAGGACAGTCCTGGAAATGCAGTAAAAGTCCTGTTTAAAGTGATTTTCTCAAAAGCATCTTCCAGTGAATAACACTTTTTCCTATCAGCTCAATTTTTTTCTTCTACTGCTTTTTGCCAATTGGCACTTAAAGCATCCAAGGATCTGAGGTTTTGGTGGCAGGCTAAAATTGTGATTACAATTCTTTTTAAATGTCTTGGGTATGCCTTCCAGGACTGGCATGATCAATACGCCTTATCCCAACTCCTTCTTGAAAGGTCTCGCTTCTCCAAGAAATCCTTTTTCTTCAAAGGAGAGGCAGGTATAGAGCCTTGAACAGTCCTATATGACATGCTTACCTCCTACCCATGGGCACCCATCCTCTCCAGCAGAACGAAGTTTCAGCCACAGTTGCACCATGGAACTCGTGTTTACCTCATTCTTGATGTTTCCCACAAAGACAATTACCTACACCCATATTCCCCTGCCTACACTGTGATTTGGAGTAAAGTCCTGTAGTTCAACTTCCATGGAAGAGCCTGGCAGATCAGTTCCTTTTCATTTCCATGTACACATTCCTGGAAAGGTGTCCAAGTCTACCACCAGAAGATAGATTATAAGATTTCATCGGAGAACGACAATTAAATATACCATAAAAGCTCTTTGAGGTGGCAGGAAGTTTCAGGGGGCTGCAGTCCTCAAGCCATCCTCTTCTGTCACCTGTTCTAGAACCCAATCCAGTCATTTGCCAAACACAACAAACAAGCATGCTTTGCAGACCACAGTCGTACCACTGAGATACAATTCCCAACCTAACGCATGCCACTGCTTTGTAATCACACACTGAGATGTTGCTGTTTCACATGTTTCTATCAGCTAAAGGACAGCTTTCTCCAAAGGCTAATTTTTTCTCCATACCTGGGAGTATATCAGAAATAGAAACTCCTCTGGCTGCAGAATACGTAAACTGCCCACTGCCTTGGGTTACTGTCTTTTTGCTGTTAATAGGAGCTGGCACAGGCTCATGGATTCACACTTGCATACCCTGCTGCAGAGTTAGGAACTACTCTCCTTTCACAAAGGAAGACTATAGCACATAATGCTGTTTTGGTGGACTGATACCATTGTTTCATTTTTAATAGATACTCCCAGCAAAGGGAATTGTTACCAGTACTCTTTTTAAGAAAAATAGATTAGACAAAACAATAGATTTATAGAATGCTGGTAACATAAAGAATGATAAAATTAGTAGGGCAACTGTTTTAAAACACAGGCTGCGACCATTTTCTCTCAGCTGAAGTAAGGAGAATTAGCAATTCTGCAAAATCAGAAACCTGACTATTTCAAAGGAGGAGATTTTCAAACACATGTCCCTGTGATGTTTGGTAAGCCTGGACAAACTAGACCTGGGAAAATTTCACATAAAAACAGATAGTATGGCCCTGAGCAAGCAGACAGCTATGAAGAAGGAAGAACCGCTGGCTGGCAAAGATGACTTTTTGTTTGTCTTTGCCATTAGTAACAAAAAGCCATTTTTCTGTACACATTCTTTTTAAACCCTAGCCAAGGGTCACTCCAGCTTTCTGGATTTTATTCTTTTCACCATACAACTTCCAAATCCAGTTCCATTTGGTTTTCCAAGGTGGTGTGGGAACCCAGTAATGGGTCCCTGGGAGATATACTTTAAATTATGGCAATTTAAACAAACTAAAGGATAGCTCTTACAAATTGAACTAAGCTAGTGCGTACTCATAGCAGTCTGAATTACAGGGAACAAAAATCCAACCAGCCCAATGCAGGCATACTGTGGTTAGATGTTTACTTAGTATTCCCCAATTTTCTCTGTATTATAATATTAAAAGAAGGAGACTTCTGGCTCATAACTATTGTATTATTAATTTTACCAATTCTGGTCAATCAATATGTTTAAGGCTACATAACACAATATAGAATTGAAAGTAAAGTCTTGATTACATTTTTTTTTTTTTTGGGAAGTCCATCATTATCACTAGAGTTGTTCCAGGCAGGATGGGTAAAACCCTAAGAGTAGACAGGCTGCTGCAGGATTTTAACTATTGTGTTAGACAGTATTTTAAAGACTTAAGGCAGGACTTCTACATAACTCTTACCAATAGTTGTCTCTGCAAGCAAAGGTCACCAGCTTTTCATACAGAGGGCTGCTGATATCTTTAAATTCCTGAATTAAATTGCTTCACTTCTATCTGGACATATAAATGTTTCTCTTTGGCACAGTGGTAGAGCAAACAGGTAAAGTGCTGTGCCTTTATGTGATAAGGCCTAGCAACAAAAGCAGATACTTGATGAGGGCCTGCAGTACTGGGACAATTTTTTCCTTAATTATTAAAACAGTTTTCGTGGCACTATTTACTTGGAGAGACTTACCACTTGAAATCCCTACACACATAATCAACACATAGCAGTTAAAGCCATTGTTCAGGACATAGAGGATTTGAACCGTTTTCTTCTTTACTTAACAGCACCACCTCATGTGACCCTGGCCCAGGGACTCTGTCACTACTCAGAGAAGATTTTTCTGGGTAGTGAAGCCCCAGTCTGCCTCTCTGAGCACCTCACTTTGCTTAGGCTGTTCAAACACATAATGGAACATGGGCAGTAACCCAGGGGTCCAGCAGCCTGCTCTCCTCCCATCAGACACTTTGTCCTTCTGATTATGAGAGATATAACTTGAAATCCTCTGAGGCAGAAATGAATTTGTGCCTCCTATATCCTGACTGTGTGCACAAATCACTTAGCTATCATATAAAAGAAGAAAGTACCCTCCTTTAGAAATTCTGCATATCTAGACTCTCATCTTTCTTGCCACTTACAAAAACTTCAGACAAACCATTATGCTTTGGATACAGCAGATACCTCTGATCTACTGGAATTTTTTTTTCTTATTTCATTCTTTTAATATCTTCTTTTCTGCAAACCATGAAGTCTAATTGCACACAGGCATGAAATCCCACATTATCCAGGCAGTCTTTAGTAGACTGCTGAGAAGATCTATGGAACACATAACCAGCAAGCATCTTAAAGGAAAGGAAGCACAATTGTGTCTCTCCGAAATCCATGCTCAAAACCCAACAGATAGACAATCTTCAAATCCAGCAGTATGGAGATTCCTATGGTGACACTTTACAAAGCTTTTAAAAGACAGACGTGTATTATTTAATTTATTTAGTTTAGGGTAGGTAACAATATAAAATCAAAGCAAGCACACAACAGGATTTCATGTTTAAACAATATTTGGTCATTGTCTAGATTGCCAGAGAGAGTACACTGATGAGGAGTTGTCTAAAAGGTCTCACTTTGTGTTATACAAATTAAAATCAACCCAAACAAAACCCTCAAAATTCAACCCAAATACAAACCTACTAGGCAAACAGGAAATGCAAACAAGATAATAAAATGCAATCCAAACCCAAACAAAAAATGCCCCACTCCCCCCCAAAATAACCACTACAACAACCAAAATAAACACAACCTACCCCACCCGTATTTTAAGGATTATATCTCAAAATAAAACACTTCAAAGCTTTTCTTCCCACACCAAAAAACCTCTTACAGAAACTAGGCAGACTTCATGCCACACTAATCAGAAAAAAAAGGATATATATGAAAAGCCTCACTTCAGGTAGTTACAGGAATCTATTCCATACTTCCTCTAAATCTGCTATGCTTTTATCCTTTGCTGAACTGAAATCTCTTGGCTTCTGCATTTTATGAGACAGACATGCTTTTAAGCAGGGACCACAAATGAGCACACACAGCTTTATTAATGAGACAGTGATAACAGATACTGAACTTAGAGTTGCATGGGAGACAATTTACCTCACCTACATTTTTGAGATTTCAGTAATTTCTATTGCTTTGCATCTAAACAACACCAATATAGCTAAAGGATTTGCTGTCAAAAACATTAAAAAAACAAAAAACTTCAAATCTTCTCTATAATTACTGAAAGAGTGCAGGAGAACAAGAAAAAAGCCAAAAGGATCAGTAAGTATGTATTTTTCTAGACCGAAAATGCTGCAATAATGAAAGACTGAACCAGGGTCATCCTGCAATAAGCTAAAAAAAATATTCATGGCACTCATCTAAGATGAGGGGAAACAAAAAAAATCCCTGAAAATATAAACAGAAAAACAAATATTTAACATCATTTCAACATGTTAGCCTGCCAGGCTATTTTGGGGCAAAAAGAATCCACTGTGGGCCTGCATAATTATTTTTAAATAAGCTCTGCTGGAGCATCCAAAATAGCTCAATTTTTACATATAATGTAAAACCAGTGTGATTTCCATTGGCAATAATTAATTTCTTCTAAGTGGATAAACTGGGGCAATTTCAAAGCTAGCATAAGCAAATGGAACTGCACACTGCTACGGAATTGTTCCAAAAAATCCACTGTGCTTTCATTTGCCCTCGTTTTCCTTGGTACCATTTTTCCTGGGGGAAAGCTGCCTTATCCAATTACACTAACTAGGATGATAAGAGAACTAGTAAACCTACCTGATAGTACTGTTCTCTATCAACTGGGATATACTGCTCAGTACTTTGAGGTTAAGTAAAGCACTGTGTAACATCAGGAGAATCATATTAGATTGCTGGAGGTAAAACTGCTTCTAATCCTAACAGAGAGGCTTCATCACTCCTGGTTATCCCTCAGGAAGCAGGGGATAATAACATCAAGGTTGCTTTCCTTCTTACTTACTACACTCAGGCTGTTTCAGGTTGCTGAGTCATTGAATAAGATCGAACCCTTCAGATCATCCTTAAACTGTCATATTTAATTACAACTGTCTTGTCACCTCACTTTTTTGTCATCCTTCTTTCATCAAAAGCAAGCCTAGACATCGAACCTCAGAACAGCATCTTTTTTTCCTGCTTCCAAAACAAATCCTGGCACAAGGAATATTTTTACTTCTAAGTGGTTTGGGCATGTCCCGGGTCTAAATGCATTTACTAAAAAAACCTTACAGAAAGAATCAGAAACCCATAATGATTTTTATTTTTTTATAATGATTCCTTAAATGATTGCAAGGTATTGGCACACTTAGTGCTTCATTACATCTCTATCAAGAACTTATAAAGGGAATGTTTGCTAAAAACCCACTCATCTAAACAAATTCAGCAGGTTGAGAGAAACAGAGATAAGAAAAAAGTGGAGCAGGGAAGAAAATGTTAATTTTTTTTCCCCCACTCCCTTTGGCATTTGTTGAGAGGCTTTAGAGGAATCAATATTTTCAGATTTATAAGGAAAGCAAGCAGGGGGCCCCAAATTTCATGGCCTTTACCGAAGCAGACTTCCTGTTAGCTCCACTGAGGAAATGTCAGATCATGATGACAGCCCGCATCAGCAGCTACCCGAGAGCCATCACGTTGACTAAATAGCCTGGAATAGGGGATCTGTGCGAATCATCAGCTGGAAAGTGCTAAGAAGCTGTCAAAAAAAACAACCCCAAACCCAAACCACATACACAAGACACTGTTTTGTTTTAGCCAGGAGTGAATAGAGAAATAGTTCTCCTAGTTATGAATTATTTTTGGTACCACAGAGAAGTGACGTGCCAAGGCATTCTCTCTAGATAAAATCCCCCTGCAGAGCAAACAGAGGCACTGACTGCTCTTGCTCACTCACTGGCTATGAGGTGGCTGGCCATGATGTGCCAAATCTGAATTCAGGAGCAAAATCTTCTCTGTAGGAAACAGTGACTGATGTTTGACCACAAGCACCATAGTAACCTTGTCATAGAGAAAGCTAACAACAGAAATATTGCATCCCTTTAAAAAAAATCAGAAAGCTGCATTGATTTTTAGTTTAAAAGAGGGGGAAAATCAAACTGAGAACAAAATTCATGTAAATGCTTATTAGTTACAAATGCTGTATTAGATCATCTGGGCAAAACCCACAAAATAGCAACTCGTGAGAATGGTAGTTGGCCAGAGTGCAGGCCAATCAATCCATTATAATTTAAGTGCAAGCTGCTCTGGTAGAGGCATTAGTTTCCTACTACATCACATTTGCCAGCTTGGGGCAGGGGGGACTGTTGGAACCAGAAATCTCCAGGATTGGGGCTTGCCAATGACTTGCAGATATCAGAGAGAACCTTGTTCATCATATGCAATGATTTGTCAAAATGTTCCACTTCTACAGCACATGAGAAATGTTCACTTCTCAGAACAAGTGATTTCCTAGGAGTAGGGTTATCTAGATTATATATTCTCATAGCATCTAGGCTATAAGAAACAAAATTTTAAAAAATGCTGCCAAGCCAAGACATACTAACTCTGATAAAAATGCAATTCTCAAACAGCACACCACACCCACAAAGATGTGACAAAATGTAATAGATTCCTTGCCAGAATGACAGAGAAATATTTTTCTTTTAAAAACAAATTTTGGGGGCGGGGGAGGGGAGTTGAGAGGAATATAACCAAGTAAACACATATATTATAGAAAAATTTCATGAAAATCAAAGCGCAGAAGGAATCATCCCCATGCCCAGAAGAAGATGGCAGTATATCCTGCACTCATTAACAGCCAGCTTATGGCTTGCCAACTACCTGAACTTTTTCCAAAAGCTTTAGCTAGCTCAAATTTGACTGCAGTCCATTTTGGCCACAAATTTAAAAATATGTCCTTCCGTTCATGTATATTGCAATCATTTTGTAAGTGGTAGAGCCAGGCATTACAATTACAACATGCATTACTCAAGCATTTATGTGCTCTATTTGGTTATTTTTATCACATTCATGCATGCAAGTGTACATCTCAAATAATTCAGACCACATCAATTTCAATCCATTTAAAGCACAGAAAACCTCTTTGTTCGCTCCAGAAATTAGTACACGAAGAGATTCCTTATTCAGCAATGGGAAACATTTATTGATACGCCTTATTTTTAAGGCAATCTGTGTTTTTTCTTTAGCTTATCTGGCAGACACAGAATCACAGAATGGGTCAGGTTGGAAGGCATCACAGTGTGTCATCTGGTCCAAACTCTCTGCTCAAGCAGGGTCACCCCGCACAGAGCACATGGCACAGGATTGCATCCAGACGGTTCTTGAATATGTCCAGGGAGGGAGAATCCATAACTTCTCTGGGCAATCTGTTCCACTGCTCAGTCACTATTTACCACAGCTCAGTGGCAGTAAACATTCATGTTCATCATGTGTATTGTAACAAATCTCACTTAAACAGAATTCTGACATTTTCTACTAGAAATTCTCAGCTCACCACAGATCTCTTCCACACCAGTGATGAGTTTCAGCAGTGAAAAATGATATTCTCTACAGTTTTTTCTCACTCATCTTCTCAATACCTATCTTCTTCAGTATTTCCTGCTGAGTACCCTTTTAAAAGTTTAAATCATCTTTTGACATAATAGATAGCCAAGTGTTTCAATAAAAAAAACCAACATGAAATCTTCCAGGATCAAACCCCCAAATACTACTGGAGAAGGGAAAGAAACATAGGTGGTACATCTACAACAAATCAAGTTATCTTAGCTTAAAGGCTCGGACAGTTAGCGTTAAAGACAGAGGCTGATTCAATCCATAAACAATTTTTAACAGGAAGTGCTTTTGGAACTGAACCATCCTCTTGGACACCTCCGCTTCCCTTGTAAGAGAAATGCTCCAGTCCTCTCATCATCTTTGTTGCCCTCTGCTGGACCCACTCCAGGGGCTCCACGTACCAGAACTTACAAATACCTGTTAACCACGATCACGCCATCAAACAGCCACAACTCTCTTCGCCCCCATGAACTTACCCATAACCAGCCCTTCTTTTGAACAGACAGTGCTTACCGAATACAGAGCAGGCTAGAAATACACAAAAGACTGTAAGCAGTGTCCACAGTCAAGTGTTCCCCAACTTGGGGCAAAGTATGGGTACAAAGTCCCAAATTTCCCTTCTTCTGTGTGGATATTCACACGTTGCCTCTCTGCAGAACCAACTATTTCTCCACAGGTATTTGATTCAGAAGGAGAACTGTCCCACTTTCCTGGTGTCACTTCAGTTTAATCCATGGCATATGTGGCTATCAAAGTGGTTACAATCTGGAAGGTATTTGGCTAGAGAGACTCAATAGACAAAAGCAGATAGAAATTGGATGAAGCAGCTGTTTAGAGTCATGTTTCTAGTTTTGGGTGTGACAAATCCTGTAACACTTCAGCAATAACAAATATATTATCTAGCTGTATTATTCTATGTTGCAATGTTTTGCAATTGTTTAACTTGGTGTTATTAATGATATATAAACATATCAATTGTCATGAAAAATGCAGCACTTAGAAAAAGATCAAGATCCATAGAGAAAGCTTGTTCTACTGAAGGCAATGGCTCTCTCCTTCTTTTATAAATCCTATTCCTATCAACAACCTCCCTCTTTTTTTGTTTGATTACTGTCAGACTCTATTTGTAACGCCTCATTTTAGTAGAAAGAACGTAAAAAAAAATCATGGTTACTTATTCAGAAGTGTATCTGAAATGCCAAGTTCTTTATTCTGTTTCAGTGACATCAGAAATTGACTAAGCTGCTCACCAGTTATTAAGGGTGGAAGAGGAGACTTTCATAAACTACCATTGCTCCTGAAACGCAGCGGTGGCATTTTCCTCTTAACATGGTTGTAATAAAAGCAGTATACACTTGACATGTGTTATACAGAAGTTTATGATTACTGATAAAAACAATATGATACACAATAAAACACAGGATGACAGCCATGATCAGAGCAGTCTTATGAAATGTCAAGTCAGGTCTGAAAAGCCCAAGATCACAGAATCAAAGAATCAATTATGCTGGGAAAGACCTCCAAGATCATGAAGCCCAGGCTTTGACTGATCACCACCTTGTCAACCAGACCATGGCGCTGAGTGCCATGTCCAGTTTTTTCTTGAACACTGCCAGGAATGGTGACTCCTGATGTCTTAACATAATGCAAATCTTTCACTTAAATACAGTTTTAGATTGAATTCTTTATACTGAAGAACAGTATCCTTCCTTATAATGAAAAATCTATTTTTACATGATATAAAGCTATGAAATATAAGAAGTTCACAGGGATGTTAGTAATCCTTTCAATACTTCTTGAAAGAGTAATTCACTTATTTAATAAAAATTTCTAAAATTTTGCCATCATTTTCCATCTCTGTTTCCTCCCCTCCTCCTCCTTCTACTTTTTTAATTAAAGCTTCTAAGGAACACTTATTGAAAGGTCTTTTATCCTCTTATTGCTTTTTTAATTCTTTACCTCAGTCCTTTTATACTCCTACTTAATCATGAATGCAAATAAAATTCAAAGTGTAATCAGCAGCTGCCTAAGGAGAGCACAGAGCTTTGTTGCCATGGGAACAGTCAAGTCAGTCCTTGACCAGCAGAGGAATCACACCTACCTTTCTGCCTCATTCCTCGTGCCGTCCCTCACCCCTCATGGTTTCCAACCACACTTGCTTCCCTGGAACATGCAATATCTGACAACAAATATTCTCCTTTGATCTAACGACAAACCATCACCAACACAAAGTTCTTTTACATGCAAAACCAACCAGCAGCACTGGTTTGAGCACTGGTCCCCCACAATCAACATCATCCTTGGGCTCATGACTCCTTTTCTACCCTGAGTTGATTTGCCAAAGTACATCATCAATTACATCAACAGCTCCCATCACATTTTAGTTGCAGCAAGCAACTAGTGATGCTGCCAAAGTAACAGGGCAATTGATTTTAGTCCAGTTATTAACAAGAGATGAAACTAGACTGACAATCCTGCAACACTGTAAGGCAAAGGTTTTCAATTTGAGAGAGGTGCTTCCAACTACAAGACACCTCAGCACCTAGACCTTCTACATAGTGACTATTCCTTACTAAAGAGCTCTCACTGGTGCTGGTTCACTACAAGAAAAGTAATATATCCAACCCTCCATGTATTATATTTACTATTTATATGATCTTGAGGAGAACTCCTCTAACATCCTGCACTTCCTGCTGCTCACTGCTTTGCTGAGGGTCTTGCCATACTTTGACACTTTGTTAATGTCAATAGCTCAGCACAGCGTTTCCAACAGAGACATAAAAATGTCACTGGATTGTTACTGAAAATCTCCAGACAGAGTTGGTTAAGATCAACTTTAGATAAAGTGCAAATACCTGAAGTGGAAGGATCTGATAATGATGGCCAGTTTTGTCTTATTTCTACATTCTTCATCAGAGCTGGAGCTCTTGCCCAGCATTTGATAAATGCCTGACTCTTCTATTGTTTTCTGGCAAGTGCACTGGAACTCAACGAATTGCAAATATGCTTGAGACATCCAGCACTAATTAAACTTTTCAATAAATAAATGGGAAAACCTTTAATCTTATGAACTCAGAGAAAATCCTCAGGGGACAGCTGTTGTTGCAACTGGATATTTATAGCACATAGATACTTCAACTCAGATGCACATATAGAGATATATACATATATTCAAGAAAGCAAATGAAAACAAAATAATAAATAGAAAAATAGTAATTTCCTTTTGTTAACCTTTATCTAGAAACTACATTAAATGGCCAAAGTCTAAAATTTCCTCCTTACTTAAGACTTTGTTATTTGCACTTTTACCCCTTGGTACTTGTGCCAAGGCACAATGTGCCTTCATTAAATGCAATAATAAAATATTGCATCCCCTAATTGGGATTAGGCCACAGCCACCTCCATTCACTCTCATTATGCCAAATCATTCTCATCAGAGATGTCCCAACTCCAGTCAGCCTGTTCTAATGAAACAAAAGTAAATCACACAAGATGCCTCTGCATACCTTTAGGAAAAGGCAAATCTGAAATAGACCATGTTCCCTTGCTGAGTGAATTTCATTCTGAGACATTCCCAATTATATCCCTGGGAACAGAGAGAACCAACTTGCTCCTTCTTCTTAAATTGAGGTCGGACAATTAATTGTACATGAGTCCTTTCCTATAATATCTTTATTCCTCTTTCAATCATTCGAAAGCTGAGTACAAAAGAGAGCAAACTTTTGCAAGGAAGACAAAAAGGCAAGTCCTTGAACGTGCTTTCTATCACTTCCTGTAATTAACTGTGCCACATTAAAAAGCCCCTTCTGTATAAGCAAACCTTGACACACACAAGTGTTTGTTAAACATTGACTACATAAGGCCAATGAAGCATAACACAGATCTGTGTTGTGGTTATAGGCAGTATTTTTTCTGGCCATTGTAAATTCAGTTTGTCTTTTGAAACCTCCACCACAGCAAGAAGGCTTCAGAAGTTTATTTTGAATGTTTATCCTATATTCTGCAAAGAAGACAACAGGGAAATTGTAACTAGAAGAACCTAATCAAAAGAGGAGATAAATGAAAGATAAAAAGCTAGAAAAAAGAAAATCGATCTGTGAGGAAATTGCTCTGACGTCCTATTAGAATGACACTTTTTTTGGCACAGTGTCTCCCTGGCTTTATGCCAGATGCTTACTCCAAATAGAAATATCATGTATTGGTATAAGACTTCATGTAAATACGAGCAATACACTCCAGTATAATCTAGCAGATTCATCTAACACTGCAATGTCCTGTGGGCAGCCATTGTCTTGATTAAGCAAGATGCACAGTAATAAAAAATTAAACAAAGTCAATTAAGGGGAATGACAGTAAAAGACAACTTGGGGGAAAAAAGGAATAAATGGGAATTATATACAGTGTATAACTTCATTCTTAAATTCTCTGATTAGGTATGATCCTCCAATGAAGGAAGCACGGAATATCATTAGATATAAAGGACACCTTGATGTGGTCCAGTTTCCTGTTTTCTGGCAGAGTGATGGTGAAGGGAAAAAAGGTGAAATAGCCTGAAAACACATTTCATCTTCCAGTTTTTATTTAAAAACAGTAATGCATCAACCTCTTTATACATATCTGTTTTGTTCAGACAGGGTGAAGTTGTAAAGTCCAAACTCTATTAACATTTTCAAAAAAAATAATAAATCCACCTATCTCAGGACAACTGGTAATCACAAAATAAATGAGGTCACTCTGCCCTTCTCTTACAGCCTATGATTCTTTTATATCTAGAACATGAACCATGATAAAACACGATGTCTGTACCTACAATTATGCCAACACTGCCTCTGGAGGGCCTATGAGGCTTTTTTTTCCTCTTACTATTTATTATGCTGTATATTTATAATTCACGTCTTTTAATTACACTAATATATTTTAACTGAAGGCTGTTATTGTTGCTCTTTTTTTTTTTAATTCTCACTCCTACTTAATACATTATTTCAAACCCAAACCCAGATGCTCTTGTCTGTCTCCTAGGTATCAAATTTTAAATCAGGTTGGCTTGCAGTCAGTTGCAAGCCTCTGTTAACACCGTACATTCCATGCTCTTGTGAGCACGACATGCAGTGAACATCCAGATCTTGCGTGTCTTTTACCATCCTGATGCTGAACATTTCCTAAAACGAGCCTTGTGGGAGCACCCTGAAGTTTCCTACACTGCAAGGAAACTCATGAGAAGCACACCACACAATGCCTTCTAGAAGCACCTGCAGCTCCATTTGCATGACAAAACCCAGTGATTTACTCATTCTCTTTGTACACAGTACCTAAAGAAACCCCTTGCAGCTGGTTGAATCCCAATCTCATTGGTCTGAGTCACAGACAAGCTCTTGGGCTGTTTCTTGGTTTGAGAAAAGGAGGTAGAAACATCGGATCTTTTCATTTGAAGCACTGATTCGGTCTCCTCCAGAAGACTAACTCACATGTCTGTTAGCTACTGGATGGAGCTAAACTTTAAGAAGTAAAGTTCCATGTGCAGAATAATAACCCTCTTTCTATTGTCTACTTGCACATGACAGATGTGAAAGATGTGTCGTTCGGTTCCCTTCAGTATTTTTGTGTATTCTGAAAACTTAAATGTGTGGGGCTGCTTTCAGACTACATCTCTGGTTTTAATTTTTACTAAGGCTATGCACATGAGTCCTAGTAATAACTCAAAACCATTGAATGTGTCTCAAAGTAAGCCACAAATACAAAATTAATGATTTGCTTTCTGTGCATTGGGATGGCTATGAGGTGCATCAAGAAAAATTATTCTATGTTTTTTTTTTTTTAATTTATTTCAGGGTAACTGCACTGTGCCCTTTGAAGGTAGCTTCAGCTCAGTTAAATCTCACAAATGTTTATTGCCATTTTGTTTTTAAGAGAATCCTCTGCTTTGCCCCATAAAATCTGAGCAGAAAAATCCTCCATCTTGCATCAGCATGTGAGGCAGGCTGTGAAGAATAAACTGTTCAAAATGAGGTCAGAATGTAATAATGACACATTTGCTTGAGTAACTTATCAAGTTACCTCACCCTTGTTATACCTCTTCGATTTTAACTTCTGAAACAATTTTGCTTTCCCTGACAGTACCAAAATAAGCCAGTTATTCTTTTACTCTAATCGCCTTCAATTTTTCTCTTGAAATAAAATGTCACCTTAAAAGCAAAGACCAGTTTGATGAAAAATTATGTTGCTCTATTTTTCATTTCTGATCAAGCACTTCTGATCAAGTCTCTTCAATGTCACAAAACAATTATCTTCATCCTACAGGAGCAATCTGCATTGAATGAATTGTTTTAAAAATAATGTATCTATTGTTCTGACTGAAAAGGAGGATGGCACAGTACTCAATTTTGACTGCAAAAGAGTAGTGTTGCAAGGTATTGCAATATTTTACTTAATAAATACTTGGGATGTTGCTTCAGGCACCAAAAACCTGATTGCAAGGTCAAATTGAAAAAGCCCAAACAAACATGCAAACCAGAAACAACAACTCACACTCCAAACACTCAACTTCAAGTCTGCATTTGGCAACTACTTAACTGACTGATTCACAAAAATTGCACCTTTCATTCCTCTCTTATGGCTGAAAGCTGCTTCAGTATCAGACATCATTTCCTTTTCCTCCTTCCCCAGAATTAAATGGGATGAAAATATATTGCACTCTCTGTGACTAAGAGAGCTCATAATAAACACAAGCCATACCAATGTTAGAATGCCTAGTAAAGCAGTATAGGGCTTCATTGCCATTTCTGGGAGTTCAGAGCTACAATAAGTACAGCCAATTGCAATGCAATCAGCCTAAGTAATTCCAGTTTAACAAGTCTAGTTCATTTAAATTAAGATTTTTCTAGTCACTTTTTAAAGTCAGAGTTGGAATTATTTAATATAAAAGTATAGTCAGGAAACACATCAGTATCATAAGATAAGTCTTGAGCATTTAAATGGCTTTTATATACTCCACCATTATTGCCAGCATGTTTCATCTTGAGTTTTGATACCCTTAGAATTGAAAGCTCAAATCTATGTGGGGGAAAACTGAAGCAATTTATCTGTATCTAGTTTCATGTGCCTATAAAAACTGCTAATATTTTTCCATAGTGGTTGCCTTTGTAGGTTTCTTTTTTATATGCTTCAGCTGTTGTCTTTAATAACAAAGTTAGTCTGTTATTCAGGAAGCAATGCCTGAACATGAAATATTACAGATCAGATTGTTTTTAATGTAGATAAAAGTGTGGCACAGTAAAATAAAAAATAAGTTGTAGTACCTCCAATGAAAGAAATTTATGACTCAAAACCACTCTTTGCAGATAAAGCTTCATTACAGCTGTACTTGCTTTGTTTTAACCGGAAATTAAAGCAGTATTTAAGCAATAAAAGTTTCATTACAAGTTAAAGTTAGAAAAGAATAAACCCCTAATGACAAATGAAACACATCCAGTGAATACACACTCTCTTTCACCATCAGAGACATTTTAATTTTCATCCCATTAGTAAATTTTATTTTGCTCGAAAGATTTCTTGACATATTTCCATTTCCCAAAAAGCCACATTCCAGAATATGTAACTTTATAACCATGTTAATGGCTATTTCCATAGAAGGCAGGAATTTTACATCTCTTCACTTAACATGGATGCATAGAAGTTACCAGGCATTTACATAAAATAAATATTATTTATAAGAAATTAAGGCGCCCCAAAACAATCAAAGGACATAGAAGTGATATGAACTGTCACAGTGCCAGAGCCACTAACCAAACTGCAAAGGACAGAAGTAATTGTTTCACATCATGATGCAGAAAGAAATAATTTCTGGTTCAAGGGAAAGAACTGGACCTGATCACCAGGAACTGACTTCAACAACACTTTTTGAACTGTTCAAACTTATTTCGTTTGTAGTTTTCTATGCAGTATTCCTGAGGCAGCAAAGCTTACATGTACCTGTTAGGATGCTCTGCTGAATCAGGCCCCTTCAGCACTTAGAGCACTGATCTATAAAACGAAAACAAGCATTTCAAGCTACAAAGACCTAAATGTTACCTGCTTTATTAAGAAAACCAAAACCAAAAGAAAAACAAGCAAAAACCCCAACCAACCAACCCCACACAACAACAACAACAAGGACCAACCAACCAACAAAACCCCAACAAAACAAAACCCAACTCCAAACCCCATAAACCAAAAACAAACAATGAAAGAAAAAATGAAAGGTAAATCCTTCAAATCACTAGAAGGATGATCTTTATTTCAGTCAAAGCTGTTAACTGCTGCTGGGAGTTATGTAAATATTTAAGCATAATCAACATCCAGCCAGGGAGTTCATTGCTGTAAACAATGCAATGATTTACAACCCTTCATACAGAACACTTTACATTTCTTTAATACTGTATATTATAAGCAAATTTACCTGTGTTTTCTGTTAGAGCATTATATGATGAAGAGTCCAGCTCAGAAAAACAGCTGAATGGTTTGGGTTTGCTGGTTTTTTTTCCCATAAAGAATTGATATGCTTTTACACTTCAGTCTATTCTGCCTTCAACAACTCCACAAATATTTATCCAGTGTACAAAAGCTTAACACACTGAATTCCCTTTTACCTACAAGTCTAATGGCCTCTGAAGTTTACACACTCAACCACTTAAGATAGCTCCCTTCTCATCACTTCCCATGCTGGCTCCTGGCTCAGATTACCAAGTAGCAGCTGCCAGTGAACATGGTCACACTGACACAGAGCACCACGGTCAGGACAGTTTTACCCCTCTCATGTGACAAGTGATTATTGGGAGGATGAAAAAACAGTAAGGTAGGTCCCACAGGCTTTTATTTCCCACTTTATTACTAAGTGATTTTCAGGTTTAATTTAATCAATTAAGGCAAAAGATGTTACTTCTAACTTTAAAATTAAGAAAATTATTAGGCTGTGATTATTCCTCATCCCTTTAGAAACACATCGAGTCTCCACGGTTTTCCTCAAATGTCTGAACTGCAGACTAGAAGAAAGAAGTTTGTCTTCTGAAATAACAAAAGAAGCAGCAAACTTACTTGACAGACTTGACTGAGTCAGAAATGTCTTCTCTTAGAGAGGACATAAGGATTTCTTTGGGTACCTGTTGGCCGCCCTAGATCAATATCTTACTCAAAGGAAGGATACAACACACCTTCAAGTAAAAATGGTATTGATGCTCATATTCTGTCACAGAAAACATAAACCTGCTTAATCCCAGTAAAACATCTGCAAGGCTGACAGACAGTGAAGTGCTTGAGATAAGAATAAGTACTTGGAAATTAGTGGTTGGCCAGATATTTTGCAGAAGACAGCCTAAAAACAAAATCAATTTTCCCTACCTACAGCATGGGGAAACCCTTTGCAAACGTTGATGCTGTTGTAAGTACAGTACTTAATGCTTTCCTACTTTATGTTTGATTTACAGATAAAAATGTTCTGCCGATTCCTCCAGCTGTGCTCCCTTCGCAGATTGCGAGATGCAGCAATCTGTTGGAGAGCAGCTGTTAGTTCACATGTAGTTTTATTTGCATCAATGTAAAACAGCAGCTTGCTACATGAATAAAACATGCTTTCTCCTTGCCCTGTTCTGGTAGAAAGATTTATCTATTTAATTTAGTTTTACATCAAAGAGCTTTGTTTTTAAAGGAGATTATTCTTTTTTAAATGACAAGTTATTTTCAATTATGTCTTTTAAGATTCTAAAACGCCCATGTAGTTTTTTTGGAATGGGTGGCATCTCTTTTTTCTCTGAACAGAGAGCTTTGCAAACAGATTTCAAAACGTGTTCAGCCAATACTTTGTTTGAAAAGCCCACTGCCATAAGATTCACCACAATGATCAAATGCTCAGTAACTTTCAGAAACATATGCAGTTACCAACAGCAATAGTTACTGCATAATGCTTTGGAAGTTTTCAAGCTTTTAGTGGCTAATTCTAAATGTCTGGGGAGATATTAATGATGATCCCATATCCCAATGCCTAAGATGCAAATCAGCATCCCATTTCAGCTGAAATAAGGAATCCACAGGAGACCTGTGAGACAGGCTCTTAAGTGTTTAAAGCCCACTTAAATTCAATTTATGCCTATCACACTCCTGTGGGACTGACCCTGACGTTCCACACTCACGGATGTCTGCTCATAGAGAGGACCTTGTGTACAAGGCCACTGATCAATGCTGTAACTTCCCTGGATTTTCAGTCTCTCCCATTAAACTCAGCTGGAAACCAAGTTCCAGTCAGGAACCTGAGAAACACTCCAAACAGCAGTTCCAAAAGGCTGTGGGCCATTTCCTGTGCTTTGTCTGAATGCTTTCAAAAAAGATCTGTTTTGCAGAGAACACCTTTCCTACTGGTGCCCTAATTTCTTTCTTCTTTCTGTCTTAGTTTTCTTTCTTTAGTCTGTCTTTTTATTGTTTTGGTAAAATTGTTTAAATACACTACTTCATAGCTTCCTCCTCAGTCAAGGAAATATTTTTTGTCAACAACATATTGCTTTTTTTGCGCTGAGATGTTGCAGGACTTTTTTGTTGTTGTTTCTGCTTTTTAACGTTTGTTTGGGGTTGTTTTTGCATCCTTTTAGTGCTTAAACGAGTTTGCTTAAATATAACTTAGGATCATGCTTCCACTCACAGCTGCTGCATGCCAACAGTAGCTGAATTCAGATCACCTGAGTTCATTAAAATTTTTAAAATTCAAGACAAAATTTATCATGAAACAATTTTAAATGAACACTTCCTACTTGTATAAATGGCATTTCTCAGGAGAGCCTGATACTTGAGGGCAAAATTAAAACGTGACCTTTACAGCACCCTCATTTACCTTTCCTTTAAATGTTGTAAGAGGGCAGCAGGGAGAAACCATCCAACATGTTTAATTTCAGACACAGATCTCAAGAAACACCAGAGCAAGGAAAAAAATCAGGGTTTGCTTGAAAATATTTCAGCAAACCTGCAGCCAAACACAAACATCAGCATCTTATTCTTTTCCATATGAGATAAATCACAGCTTTATCTGATTTCATCAGGCATTCTGTAATGTTTCTTTTATTTTTTTAAGACCTCCATTCTACCTCTCACACTGCAATTGCTCTGCCATTCATGAGATTACATCTTTACCTGCGCTAAAGCTTTACCAGCCTTTACAATAGCTCCCAGATAGTTTCCACAGATACAGGGCACCAACCATTTGTCATTTTTCTGCAACAGCTGAACTTTCAGATCAATTACAAAAGGAAGCAGTGATAAAGTAAACAAGATATGTCACTGGTTTGGATTCCAGGAACTAGATTTTGCCACTCTGACAAACACCATTTCTCTTCCCTGAGGGACGTAACTAGGCTATTCACAAAGCAAGCCACCATCTACACTGAAAAAGGGTTAAGGACCTGACTCCACATAAAATAGAATAATTTAGGTTGGAAAAGACCTTTAAGATCACTGAGCCCAGCCATAAAACCAACACTGCCATGCCTATGTCTTCATATATCATTTGTATATTTTTAATATGCGAATATGGCATATTTTTAATCATATATCATGTATCTCTGTTGTGGGTGTCTGTCTCTCCTCCCAAATTACCAGTGATAGGATGAGAGGAAACAGCCTCAAGTTGCACCAGAGGAGGTTTAGCTTTGACATTAGGAAAAATTCTTTCACTGAGTGTGCTGTCAAGCACTGGATCAGACTGCCCAGGGAAGTGGTTGAGTTCCTGGAGGTATTTTAAAAAATGTGTTGATTTGGCACCTGGGGACACGGTTTAGCGGCAGACTTGGCAGAGCTGGGTTGTTAACCCACTCCATGATCCCAGAGGTCTTTTCCAACCCAAACAGTTCTATAATTCTACGTACCACAGCACACTCATGGACCCTCCAATCATCCAGCTCCCATTTTTACAGTTCCTTCACTTGCATACAAACCATGAAATACCTATTCAGCACTGCGGCTGGGCGCAGAACCTTCCATCTTCACTTGAGCCTCATTTGACTCCAACTAGATTCTCAAATGGATTTTAAAGAGACATTAGCACACTACTCTGTAAAAAGACACTGGATAGTTTGGATCTCATTATGGAATACAAACTGGATAAGAGCGTTAACTTTCTCTCCACTTCACATTAGGTGTAATGAGCAGATTTATCTTCCATTTCCATGTGCTTTTTCCCTCACAGACAGCAAGGAGTATACCAAGAGAGGTATAAAAAAGCTCCATGTTTTGAACTCATTTTAACTTGTTGCCTGAAAAAGTTCCTGAAGCAAAGAGTGCCCCTGCCTACTAACCATTCTTTTGTTTCTTTACACACTCCCTGAGGTGATTTAATGGACTTTTCCCTATATAACCTCCTCTGAAGTACTGTGAGATACAGTGAATGAAGAGTTGAATAGTTCTTCATCTCATTTTCAATTAAATAATTGTGTTCATCTCAAGAATCCCATTCTATTTAAACTCTCTGTGTCTAATAATTGCTGAGTTCAGCCAATCTAAATTTCAGCTGACCATCTTTATAATAGTGTTATGTTTGAAAAGTAAGTCACAAAGCTTCATATGAACCCAAATGCAGACTGCCACTATGGATTTTACATTCCATTGAAATATCTATAAAAAGGCTTTTACCATTTAATCACTGTGAACCTTAGGCTACTAGCAAAAAGTTGGTATATTCAGCTCCCTGTCCCTACAATGCTTCACAAGAGAAATACACACTAAAATAAACATACCAGGTGCAATGTTGAAATTGATAGAATAGCCAATTAAAACTGCTAAGAGTGATGAGAACAAAACATTTTGGTAACCTTAGTCAAATAGGATAGGCATGAACTAAGGCAATTGGAAATGGTCAATAAGCTAAGTAACAGGAGGTAAAATATGAGCTCACATACTGAGTAAAAACACTGGAAGGCAGACAGAAAAACTAATACAAGTAAACCAAGGTTTATGTTACTCTGGATAAAGATAAGTCAAATGTTTTTACCCAACTCCTCTATCACTCTCACTGCTGATCCTTGTTGCCATATTTCTCTACCTGCAGCATTCAGGCAGCATGAGCTGTAAAAAGAGATCTATAGCTCACTGAAGCAGTCTCAATGACCAGAGCTCCAGTTTTCATTTTCCACAGTTATCCAAGTAATTTCTTATTGTTATTAAAGACAGAGCTGCTAAAAATAACTGAAGATGAGTTTTAAACCACCCTTTTATCAAAGTGGTCAGAAACACAGCATCGTCAAGAGCCTGGTTAAAAGAGTTACCACTCTCATCTCTACTACATTTTTCAAAGAAAACGCACTGATTTTAGTTCCTGGCTCCAAATACATCTTCTGTTTTGGATGTTATTAAGATTTATGAGACATGAGTACCAAAATTTGAAATCAGATGGAATTCAAAATAACAAAAATCTTGTGGAACCAGTTCACTGCATAGACTGACTGACATTTCAGCTGAAAGCCACCAGAAAGGCTCAAGAGCTTTTTGTGCCCTCCAGTTTAGATTAGACCACTGACAACAATTTTCAACTAAGTTTAAATACAGGCATTGATTTCTCATCTGCTCTCAGGTTTTTTTCTATCTTCCGTTATTATTTAGCAGCCAGTTATGTTTTGAAGTCAGCTTCTTGCTAAACAGCAATGTGACTCAAACTCTGAAGGGCACATTTGCCCATGTAAGAATATATTTCATTAAAAATATATTTAAATTATCTCTAAAATCCCCCAAACAGAACAAACACACACACGAACAAAACAAAAACAGAACAAGCCAAACAATCTCCTACTCACAACATCAGCCATTTTCCAAAATATTCTGAAGCAACCCAGCCTCACTTGACCTTTAGTATAGCATTGGAGTTAGAGATTTTGTCCCAGCCTTGTCAGACCTCAAAACAGGCCTCCCCTTGAAACCTCTGTATCTTTAACACCTGAACAGCTTCTGTGCCACAGACATCCCATCCATCATTTTCCCCAGACCTTGCAAGTGACCAAGAGCATGATGCACAGTTTGGAAAGGGCGGTGCAAAGGTAAGAGAAGTACAAGGAGTACATAGTGCTAAAGCAAATATTTGCTGCTTTCTGCATTAAAAAATAATCCAAAGTTCTTCCATCTTATACACTTCATCGAAATTTAAAACCAAAAAAGCAATTCTGCCAGCTTGGTTTGGTAAGATATCTGGCCTATATTGTGACTGCGAGACTGGTGGTAAAGCAGCTGGTTTTGACAGAAGGAAAGTACAAGCCCTGCAGAATTACTTATTGTCATCCTAATTATAATTATTAAAAAAAAAGGGATAACCTAATTATCAACAGGTATTGGAAGATATCAAGAGGCTCCCACAAATCATTTTAACCAGAGACAGAACTGGCCCTATCTTCTACATGACACCGAGCACACAAAACCAGGCCAGCTGATTTGACTTAGTACTGATAGAGGTGCTGCTGCTTCTCCCTTCCCTACAGGTTTTAGGAAAACATTAATAGCTCAGCAAAGCACCCAGTCACCACAGCCTTGAGGGAGTGTGTGTGTACGTGTGAAATAGAGCCCTTCACTCCTGAACTCAACTCTTAAACCCTTGTCATAGGTCCAGGTTTGCTCCAAAGCCGTTAAGGGACATTTCCTCCTGCTGTAGCCTTTGCCATTTTTCTGCTGCAGCTAAAGTGTAAAGATCAATGTCAAAGAGAATATCTCAGCAAGCAAAGAAAGGATGATACTGGTTTCATTTCTAGTGGCAAGATTCTGCCACTCTGCATCAGAAATAATTGTGTCCTTTACCGTAGAACACCATGAGGCCATACATAAGCTCAGGCACAGCTTGTGGCAGCAGTCTGCTTTTAAGGAAGGTCAGTGAGATCTATATTACTGTACACACAGATGCGGAGGCCCAAAGTTCCCATTTACATTATTTTAAAGGATTTCTTACAACCATACAGACAAATAGAGTGGCTTTTTCTTGATTTTTTTTTTTAATTAAAACACTACGCAGTAATGATGCTGCAATGCTATACGCAACACAGAGTAAAAACGAGCAGAACCTGCAAACTATCCCACAAATCCATGTTCCCCCGCAAAGTTAATTTAGTAAGGTTCTCACAAACGTTCTTGTTTTATAATTAAACGGAGTATAAAAATAATAATAAAACCTGGCATAATTGCAGTGCTAAAATAACCGTGCACCTGCACAACGAACTGCTTGGTAATCAGCCAGATGCTACATTTTATCTAAATGCCTGTACTACAACACTGACAGTGCACCCGGGTACCGCCTTCCTTTTCTTTCTCCAAGAGTAAAGAAACCCTCAGAGTCCCTCCCATGGCTGATCCCAATGGTTTAACATCAGCTTCACAGTTGTGACTGACTCTGTAGTAAGCCTGGATCTCAGCCAACTTGAAATTATGTCCCAAAAAGTGCAGTACATAGCAACGGGAAGGCAAGCCAAGCACATGTCTTTCACCATGGAATATAAGGTTACATAGGCACCACCACATTTTACGACTTACTAGAGCATGGATGACTTTCGCAGCTATAGCACAGCCTCCTTCCCCACAAAGGACAGAAAGACAAGCAAAAGGTATCAACCAGTGGGCCTTGATATCACAGTTAATGAATGAATATGTCTACTGCATAATTTAACAAAGTGGAATAAGAGGTAGCATTTGGAACAGACTAGAATTCGTGCATTTCCACTGTTAGCAAATGTGAAATCTTATTTCACATCATTCCATAAAAAACACTCTCCCCTTTTTTATCTAATACTGCAATGTCATTCTGCTTTTGTCAAAATATTCATTTGAATAAATGTTACTTTTATGGTTTGTAAATGTAGCTAACAAAAACAAGCCTGAAAAATAAGGTATTTCTCTTCTCAAATGGCCTTTTCATTTTTCACATCCAATACAATAATATTCACTCATAATTTTCTTGGAAGACATTTACCTGTGAGTCAGAAAGCTCCCTGTAATTAAATTATTACAGATGGTCAGAATGATGTGTTCATACCCCAGTGAAACCTTCAAAATTTAAGTTATTATGTTTAGATCACCCCAACCCTTTGGATAAGATCAAGCTGAACAACAGTTTGATATCAATATACTCTCTCTGAGAAACAGCAGAAAACCAGATTTGATGATCTCATACGATTTTTTTCTCCAGACATTCTAAAGGTTTTGATTCAATGAGTTTTTTTACCAATGTCAAGTACCTAAACTAAACTATTATGAACATTTGAAGAGAGTCAGTCTTCCTTAAAATAAAATTCTGCATTCAAAGTTATTTATATAACACAAACCTGCAGACTGAAGGGTCAAATCCTCATTTAGTAAAGAAAAGAGTCTCAAAATACTGTCAGACTATATGTATGAATTTTTCTGTCCTCCAACTAATAGAAAAATCATGTACACTCTTAAAGTTGCACTTATGCTTGTTAACCAAAAAATTGAGCTATTTTAATCACCTGAGACATTATATTTTTCCCCCAACAGTGAAGTGAAACTGCTCTTTGCCTATTGTTGGCTTTAGAATATTTTTATCAAATTGACCTAATGTTTTATTTGCCCAAGGTGGGATTTCATAGGGAAGTTTTGTTTGCAGAAAGTACCTTGTGCTCCATTTCTGAAAGCACAGGTCTCTGGAGTTTCTGGCAGTCCTTACTGCAAGTGAAGCAATGAAAAACTGTAGTTAACTTTCACCTCTTCATCATTCAGAGAGTCTCACACCTCTGCTGGCGCTGAAGCATGGGCTTATTATTATCTGAGACTGCCACTGGTAGTTTATTATAAAACCAGTGTAAATGAAAGTGTCTTCTTTTGCCCCTCAAACTAGAATCCTGACTCTAAGAAATATTGAAGACAACAAACCCTTATCAGCAAAAGCAAGCAAAACATTTTCTCTTTCCCCTCTGAGTTATTTTTATAATTACACTTCGTTTTAAAATAGCACAGCTTATTAAAGGCAAAGTACACAATTACTGATAAACAGTTTGGTTTTTTTACTCTGTTGTCCCCCTTCTGATCTTTTCTGCCTTCCTATTACTTAAAACAACATTAATTAGTGCCCAGCCCCCCATCACTTGGTTAGAGAGCATGAGGGAATTATTGTTGTACCTACATGAGACTCAGGGCAACAGTTCAGCAGCTGAAAGACAGAAGTCCAGCTGAGAGAGTGCAGAAAGTGAAGTACTTTTAGAAACCAACACCAAACAACAAAAAAAGAGGAAAAAATCCCCTGTTTTCGTTGCTCATGTTGCAGAGTCAGGAGCTGCCACTGCACAGGCATTGCCATCATTGAAATACAAACGTGCAATATGAATACAATTGCACATTATGTAATCACACATTCATTCAGTCATTTAAATATTTCAATATATAGTACCAGTACTTTGGTACCTGCACTCTTGCAGCCAAATTCCTCAGTTTCCTGACCTGGAAGACAGCAAAAGCCACAGGAGGGCCCTCCCCTGACAAACCCACTCTGCTCTTACCCAGGTCTACGGATCTGCAGCTTTTAGATTGCATTTTAGAAGAGTTCAGAAAACATAGAAAATGCCAAATGTGTCCAACTCCACACATCACAAAGCTGATAACTGCCTAGACTACCACCTTGTTTGCTACTCTGTAGCAAACTGTATTTTGCTCACTAAGGCAGTACTTTTCTTCTTTCAAGAATACACAATGGCTTTATACAGCCCAAATGAATTGGGCAAATCTGGTCGTGGTGGGATATGGACCGTAATTTATTAATTTTCTCAACATTTATTGAGAACTATTTTCTCATTTCTGAAACAAAAAGATCTAAGCAGTTTTTATCTAATATGTCTCCTGTCATTTCTCATCTAAGCTATTTCATTATCCCCCTCTTTTCCCAAAAGAATAAAGTTTTCTCTTCAGTAATTGCAGAAAGCATAATACATTAACACTTCCAATCTATTTTAAAATATTATTTGCAATGAACTCCATGGGCTGTTTTTGATTACTCTAACAGCTTATAACTATTTCTTTACTCTGTACTGCAGACTCCAAAACCAGTATTTTTTTTTTTTTGTCAAAAATGTAAAAGGAGATTAATTCACCCACTCTCCTTTTCTCCAGGCTAAGCACCTGCAGCTCCCTCAGCTGCTCCTCTTAAGATTCGTGTTCTAGACCCTTGCTCAGCTCTGTTGCCCTTCTCTGGACAGGCTCCAGCACCTCAATATTTTTCCTGTAGTGAGTGGCACAGAACTGGACACAGCACTGGAGGTGCAGCCTCATCAGTGCCCAGAACAGGGGCATGATGGCATGCCTGATCCTGCTGGCCATGCTGTTACTGACACAAGCCAGGATGTTGCTGGCCTTCTTGGCCACACTCCTGGCTCATCCCAGTATGCATCCATTTCTTCCAGAGAGTTTATGAAAACACAAATCCTGCTCAGAATACCTCTCAGATGACCTCTGAAGTGAAAATTTTCTATGCATTCCTATAGTTTAGTTCGCAGTTTTTAGCAACTCAATCTGTGGAACAATTTTTGATCTAATACCTGTAACTTTGAATAGCATCAAGGAAAGTTCATCTCAAAGCTTTGTGGTTTTGTGTGTTGGTTTGGTTTGTTTTTTAATTATTTGAAACTTGAGTAAACAATTTGAACCAAAAAATTGTCTGTCTCCTTCATAATACCTTTAAAGTGCTTGAGCAATGTTTGTGATTTAAGTCTTCCTTTAACAAAAGTCTGTGGCAGCTAAACACAAGTAGCAGCGTCCATTTATGTGCAAGAAATGTGATAAATGTCTCCTTCCTAAAAAATACTTTAAAAAATACCACCACCTGAAGCATACAGAATATCCATGAGTAAATATGTTACTCATCCTTTCCTTGTGCACATGTAGTGTAACAGACAATCAACCTGCAGCATTACACGGTGTCTTTTCACAAAAGATCTAAGTCTCACTTAACAGACAGAACAAACAATGGTAACACATATAGTTATCTTAAAACTTGGCATTTTATTCTTACTGCTTAATGTTTGATTACAAGCCTTGTCTAGCCAACGCTTCCCAAGTTAATACTTTTATCCTTGAATTAAAAGCAACTGTCCCATAAAAGTTAAGGACTATTCCCTTGTTCTTACTTATTGCCTTCCTAGCTTACAGGCAATGGGAATGTTCTTACTCCATTTAAATGAAAGAAAACCAGGTTAGCTTGCATTGCCCTAAATAATCATTATTAAAAAGTGTTGGCTATGTGGGTAGAAAGTGTTCACATGCAATCAGAACAGACCTTCTCCATCAATTAGCGTCAGATGTTTTCTTCTTTTCTTTGCTTCATTTTTACTTGAAAACAAAAACCCTGTGTACAGGAGGGAAACAATCAGAAAACAAAGAACAGCAAGGCCAGAAAACATTAAGGAGTACTCTCTTGAAAAGGAGGAAAATGGGTTTGTATTGCATACAATATTAACAAAGCCATTGTTGCAATACTGTCTCTCTTACACTGCCCACATTTTATAGATCTTGATAATCTGGAAAGATTCAAAATGTAAACTGATAAAAAACAATAAGAAAACTGGCAAAGATGTTTCTCACTAAGATAATGAAAGAAGGTCCATGCCCTAATTTACTTGAACTATTGAGAATAACAAAAATCAGAGTCTGTTTGCTCCCTAACAGCCAGTAGATACAGGCAGAAAATTATTCAGTGAGGCTTACAAATAAGGTGAAGCAGCATTTCTGAGTAGACAGAAAAAAGCTAAAAACCTTAATTCTAGCCTAACAAAGACTAGCAACAAATCTGATTTTAAGTACATGCTGAAAAGAATAGTTCTCTATATGATGTGATTAACATAAGTTCAAGCAGTGCCATCTACTTCCTAAAGAAAAACCTCTCATCATGAAATGATTACTCTTGGCAAATCTCTGACCATCTGAACAATTCTGAATATGCAGGAGAGTTCCAGCAGAACACCTCCTTCCTTCTCCTGAACCACTCAATTTTTTTTTCCAGACAATAAACTCTCACGTATTTCAGCAAATTAGAAGAACAAAATTAGAAACATATTCAAATTATTTTTGCAGTTGTTTGGAATTTGCTAGTGATAGATATTAATATGACAAAGAATAAAGTCAGTGACTGCTTCACCATCAAGACATACACTGAGAAAAAAATATCACCTTTTAGGAGGTCAATATTATCCACCAAGACATTTCTGTACTATCACTACACGAAAACAATTCCCGATCTATCTGACCTGTAGATTCTTTCCACTGAGCTTTTTTCTTCCTGCTCAGAGGAAAATGCAAGGAAAATCTTTTTCACTAACTCCTCAGCCAAAATAAACCTGTTTCTAAGATGGCTCTCTTCTCATTAACACAGGGAAACCAATTAAAAAAAACCACCACTAAACTGGACACACAGGGAACAATTTCACCTTGGACAATTATAGTGACTGTTCGGGAAATGATGCACAATAAATGCTCTCCCCAGAAACGAGCTCCAAAATTATTCGTACCTGTGATGGATGTGTCCCATTTGTCATCATCTGGACTAAAATGGCATTCCCATGTAGAGCTTTACCCCAGCCCAGGGAAGTGCCTCTCAATTCAGTCTGCCTCTGGAATCCTGGTATGTGAACATAAACTACCTAGACACATGAAAAATGGGAACGTAGAAATTACTCCATACAAAAGTCTACCAATCTGACCTTTCTCTGAGGAAGCAAGGACTATACCAAATACATGGAGGAACAGGGTCAACACAGTCAAACCCTCAGATATTCCTGCAAGTTTTCTGAGAAAAACTTTCACGATAAAGACAAATTTTATCAGTGTGGAAAAGTAACACCTGTCAGGATCATAACAGTTACATTGGTTCAGACCAAGACCCCACAGCCCAATACCTTGTCTCCAATTGGCCACTAGCAGATGCTGAGGGAAGAGTAAAACAGGGCAAGCAGTTATGCCACTTTGTACTGGTTTGAATGGGATTGGATTATTCATCCTTTTTGATTTATTTCAGGGGGAAAAAAACAAACACCACAGAAAAGCATCAAAATATGTAAATAGTGGGGTTTGGTAATGAGAAACATGAAAAGCTACTCTATGGTTCCAGTGGTGCAAGTCTTGCATTACTTAAATTATTCCCACATTCACTCTTGGGTTTTGGCATGTATTTGTTACCTGCTTGGATATCTCCAACGTAAGCACAGCAGAGCTGCATCAGAAAGAAACAGCATGCTGGCTGCATCAATGAAATATTAAGACAGCCTAATTATAACTCAAGGAGGTCATTAGCATGCTGCCTTGTCTGTTCCTCTTGCCTAGGCTGGGAGATGTCAGAATTGCCAGTTGGGGAATATCACACAGTGGAAGACTCCAGCTCCTGAGTATCCTTCATCTACAGTGCTACAACTGCTACCCTGAGTTGCACAACCAGTATTTCCGATTAGTTAGTGTGGAAATGCACAGCTCTCAAACACCAACAAGTCAGGCATAAGCTTCATTTGTTTTTCTTTTAAATTCTTCCAGCAAGCTGACATATATTTAGCAGACACATACTATCACTTACATTTATCTTTTCATGTATTTTGTCCCTCCTTACTGAAATGCAAGTAAGAGTTCGCTACACAGCATCATTTCAAAACAGGAATGAATTACCTATTTAAAAGAATAAATAAAGGTATAACTATGATTTATTGTAAAAATGTGCACTTCAATAAACAATAAACATCTAAATAAACAATAAACATCTAAATGCAGACTTGCTCCCTACATAGAGCTGCACATCAACATCTCTCAAATACCCAACTACTCTCTCTCTCACAGGACCACAGCAAACTTTAAAGCACGTTATGCTGATATCTTAATATTTGAAGCTGCAGCACCAGAAAAGACACAATTTTCAATGTATTTTGAAACACAGAACTCTTCTAGCTTATAATGATGCAGATAAGCACAATGCTCTTTTTAAAAAGAGCCTTAAAGGACTAGTAAAGAGATTGTCTCTGTATACAGTCTCAAGGTCTGGGTATGACAAAGTCTTTTGCGAGAGATCCTCTTCCTTCAATCCCTTCTCTAGTTCAGAGAGAAAAAGACTAAGTCAAAAAGAACACAGAGGTATCAGGCTTAAGCAAACTAGCTTAGGCACCATTTCAGTCATCAAAACCTTCAGTACAGACTATAAAGTAAGAAAATACCCATGCTTAACTAACCTGCTTTAACCTGTTACCCTGTTTAACTAGTCCTGTTGCTTTTCAAAGCCCAGGAAAAGTATCTTCCTGAGGACTGTACATTCTGAATAAGTATCACAGCAATATCACACTAGTTTTGCTGGGTTTGGTTTGTCTGTTTGGTTTTTAAAGAGCTCAATTATGAAAATTTTGGTTCCTATGAATGCAGTAAGTCCACTGCACATAGCAGACAATAACTTCTGTGTATAATCCACATCATGTTTTGTACTGAATGCAGTATTCTGTACACAATTTCCCACTAAAAAAAACCCTGTAAAATTGTAGTTAAGAGTTACTCAACAACAGCATTTCTATGATAACAAAGCATCTTAAGTTCCCACTAAACACCACCTTACATGGATTTGGCAAGTATTGCTGGAAGAAAATAATGTACAAAGCTGTTGTTGATGTGTCCAGATTCAGGAGTAATTAAGCACATGATCATGCACTTAGATGAACATGAGGGCCATCCTTTGCCTTAGGGAAGTGGCTCCCACAGAGCAAGAGCTGATACAGGCAGCTTTCCATGTAGAAATTCTCTGTCAGTACAGTTTCTCCTTTCTTCTGGTTTATAATTGACGTGCTTGCTCTCTCTTTATTGCCGTGGCAGTAATGCTTGGGGTAATATAATTAAAGTTGGGTAAATATTTTTCTGTGAAATTTGCTAAGAAAGGAGGGTTTATTCAGTAGAGTCTAAAACTTCTAGAATTTTATGGCTCTTGCTACAGCTTTCTGTTACTTTTCCTGAATGACATGGAAGAGAACAAATGGAAGATATCTTGTGAGTTCTGCAAGTACTATATATTTATGTACCTAGAGAGGAGAAGAACTCTTTTTGACTCATTAACTCATGATGCCTATTGGAAAAAACCTCTCTTTATCAAGACATACATTTAATGAATCTGTAAATAAGATCATGTATTATATTTGTATAAATTACACCAGCATCTCAGGTAAGTTTTGGTATATGAACAAAGACACTTTTTACTGTCTACATGGTGATAATTTTCTGATCTAGGAATGTCACAAAAATTACATGAGGCCATAATACATGAAACACAGGCCAGATGTCAGACGACAAGTTTTAGGCTTATACTCTAACCAAGTTTTTTCCATAGCTAACATGTAAGCAATTTTGAAAAAGAGTCCAGGAATATCTTAAGAGTTTCCTTAAGCAAGATAGCCTCTTACTTGGTTAAATTCTGCTTGCAAAAAACAATCAAAATATTTCCCACAACAAGCAGTCCATTTTGTGCTCCAATTTCATTCAGAGTCATGCCTAACTCAGCCATGACCTGGATATGAAAAATTTCAAACTCATGGCATAATTTATTACGGAGTTTGGAAATGCTCTCTGCAACCATACAAGGCCTGGGTGTGCTCTGAGTAAATATTTTATTCGTTGATAATAAGGTTTAAAAAGTTGCAGTGAATATCCAAATATTGGTACGATCAGCATTAATTCTCAGTGATACCTTTACAGGTTTTTCCCAATATACTAAAAAACCTCAAAAACTAACCAACAAACCAACCAACAAATATTTGCATAATCCCAGGTAGATCACCATCAACCTCTCATGAGGGACTTGCAATCTAACACTTACTGGGATAGACACAAGATTTGTCTGGTACACATTGATGACACAACTCAGAATATTTTGGGATACAGCTATACCTTAAATGCTACTGTATTTACTGATTGCCTCATTTTTTAATACTTTGAGCTTTTAAACAAACCTAAATCCATAAATACTAATTCAGTGAATCTTAGTCACAGATAAATTTTGGTTCATTTAAGTACAAAGCAGATGTTTCATTTTATCTTCATGCCAGTAAAATTCAGACAAACCACCCTGTCTATTTCTCAATATTGTACAGGTCATAGTATGTGTGGAAAAACAGAAACTCAACTCTTAAACTATCTAAGTTATAGAAAAGCAAAAGGAGAAAGAGAAAGAATTTATCATCAGAAAATGCTATCAGCAGCAAAAGAAAACACAACACATAAATATTCCCATGTAAACAACATCCTTCCCTGTGGCCAGCCTGCAGAGGAAGGCAATGCCATTCATTTCATAGTGCCCTAAAACCATGTTTGAATTGTTTCTTTTCTACAGATATGGCAAACGAGTCTTAGAGTCTTATGCAATATATCATACTCTGAAACAAGATCTCCTTGCCTGTTAGACATGAACTCCATTTAATGCTAAATGGCATTTGGACAAGTCTGAGATATTGGGTGAAAGAGCTGCCCTTGCTGCTAGATCGAAGAGACACTCGAGAAGTTTCCCCACGACTGCCCCTTTACTCGATAAAGTGCTGACTACATGAGAAGCACGGCCCTACAAGTCATCAAGTGTGATTTTGTGTTAAAACAGCTTCCTTAGATTTTATTGACTGATTAGACACAGAAACAAAATTTGTCTGGTTTTACTTCTCTTTCAACAGCCTCAGTTTATGTAGCACAAAAAAGCAGAAAACCTAAAAAAGTTCCATTGGTTTCTTCTTTCAACAGAAGAACATAAAACCATCTCCAAGAATGACAGTCACTGCCACGGCACAGACTAACTAAACTGTATGAAATTCATAAAAGGAAGATGGTTTCCTGAATTGAGACAATTATTATGTCAGCTTTACCTATGGAAATTACAGCATGCATAATCTAATTACTTTTATTTTTCAAAGGAATTCAAGGCACTGAAATTTATGTAAGTGATTCAATTATTCTATTGAACAAGCTCCTATATTCGTCTGTCTTGCATGTAACAAAGAGACATCCGCCGTGACTTCCATTTCCGTTTTCAAAATTAAAGTTCCTGTATGAGGAATGAGTTGCAGTAGTCACAGCTATTATTGCCTCCCCAGCCCTCACAGTGGAGGAGCTAAAAGCCAAAATCTGCTCACAGGCACAGTCAGTATTACGCTCAGACATGACTTTGTGAAGCAAGCAGGTATCAGCAGTACAGAGAGGAAAAGGAGGCAATGTGTATATTCAAAAGCTGTGCTACCTTTTTTACTGAGAAAACTGAAAGTATTTAATTTAAAGAGAATATGAAATTATTCCAAATATTGTTTGGAAAATTAGTACTGACAGGATAAAAGTGATCACATTTACTTAGCCTCATCTGCTGATTTTTTTTTCTAAACTGCAGACTGAAATGCAATTTAAAAATAAACTCTCTTTGAAATATGATCCTTGAAATGTTGAACGTGACAGAGGCACATTAACCATCAGCCTCAGTAGACTAGCCTGCATTTAAAGCTATTCAATTCTATTAAAAACATAACACAGTTCAGGATTTATTTAAATACATCTCCAAACTGTTTGGACAATTCAACAGATATGTGGGTGTTCTAAATATGCCCTCAGTTAGCTACATAATTACACTTAAACTTTAGCTTTGTTACTGCTGTCAAAGGTGTAAGGAAATTTGCACCCAGATATGTTTACCACAGACTTTTCAAACACTGTCTAGTTCTTTAAGGCTGGGATCATACACAGATCTCAGCATAACATTTTTTACAGTGAAAGACGAGATTATTCAAAATAGTAACTGCAGATAGGATCTTGAGAACATCTGCTGGGAGTAAACCAAAAGTCTAAATGCCAACAGAGCAGGATAAAATACAAAACACTCCTTGTGCCCATCCTACAACTATGTTTTAATGTACAGGATTGACAACACAGTCCATCTCTCTGGTGCTTCTTTCTGCAAGAGTCGCCATCAGAATGAACTACACAGCAAAAGATTTGCTGGCGTTTTTGTAAAAGATCTTTTTTATTCCCAAAGTCCCTTCTTGTTTTAGATGCCTTTTCACTGTGCATTGATTTGATTGTTATTTTAGCTATGTAAAAAGCAGGAGCAAAGGGAGGGTATTTAGTAGAAGAAGCAGCCAGTATTGCAGGCTTCCACTGAGCATCCTCCATGAACCCACCTTTTTCCCTGCTTTCTGTACAGCTAAAATTTCTGTTTACACTTTCATCAGTATAAAGTGATGTTATTGTAACTCCTTCTACTGGGGCCTTCTCTGCCATCAGCACTGCTATGCCCATTCAAATGAAATTTAACGGTGAATTTCAACAAGTCCAAATTTTAGCATCTATCATCTACTTTCCTTTACCCCATCTGGCCATCACTTGCAAAACCTGCTACAGATATTAATTCCTGACATCAGAAATTGCCTAATCTTGCCTAATAATGCTGCCTCATTTCTGTGTCCCTGGACTCCTTTATTATTTGGGCTACTGCTTCCCCTGTTCCAGCCAAGCCAGCATCTTCTGGTTGTGTCCAGCTGCTTAAACAGCCACTTGGCTGAGTGATGGCAGACAGAGAAGGTAAATGATGCCTTCTGTTTTCTCCAAACAAGCCAAGGGGAAACTGAAATCTGCACAACAGCAGTGCACATAATTTGACTAAATCTTTCTGTCCTTAGAATGAAAGGGTTTTTACAGCTACAAGGAAAACTTGTAACTCTTTGGGAAATGCTGATAAAATTAGCTTTCTACATACAGACTGCTAAAGAATCATAGAAACAACAAAGTTCAGCCACTGGAATAGGTAGCTGTCATTATTTGTTGAGTGCAATAAAGATTTTCATAGAATTAATCTGAATTATGAGCTTGTTACACTTGTTTCTCCCTTGCGTGTTTTTTTCATGCAGGCAGAGTTTTGCTCACGTAGAAATGTCACAGGCTGTGGATGGAATTTCAGTGCTGTTTTCAGGCAGAATTTCAGAGCATGACAATCACATCACATCTATGTGGTCTTCAGAACAAATATTGTAATACCACACCCACTACATATGGAGCCAGTGACTGTATTGGAGTATCATTGTGGTAACACTGTAGCAGCCGTTAAATATTCATGTTATTGATGTCATGACTATCTCTGGAGGAAAATTCCGTGCTTGCTGTAATCAGATTCAAGACAATTCTTATCTAATGGGTTTTTATTTTGGTTTTAAGTAATCCCCACACAATTTGCAACAAAGTGATAAATTAGCACCAAGAAAAAAAAAAGAGGAGGGGTATGCACATTAGCCGCTGCAAAACTGAGAAATGTATTTAAAACTCTTTGGTTGATAACCAGACTCTCATATGGAACTACGCCAGAAATTAAAAAAAATCAAGCTATTTCATTTGAAATAGGGATTGGAAGCTGGAGTAGCAAACCTGCCTCTTGGCAAGCATCCTCTTCTAGGTCCAACCAAAATGCACTGAAGCCACAAGGGAAGAAGAAATGCAAAAGAAAAAAAAAAGACATGGTGTAGAGGATGAGCAGTGGGAAAATAGGGAAAAAGCATACATGAAAGTGGGGCTGAAAGAGATCTTAAGGTGATTTTAGAAAAGAACTGGGACATCGAGAGACCCACATTCTTTGGAGAAGAAGTATGTTTGTATTACAAAACAATGAAGGAAATCATACACAGGTTGAAGAAGAGTTGATCTCATGAAACCATGGCATTGGAAAACCTAGCAGACAAAGCAACATCAAGAAGAATGAGTAAGAAAAAGAGCTGGCATTCAGACAAGATAAAATTAAGAAAAAATAGAAGCTGTTATACTGAAAACAAAAGACAAGCTACTGGCAACTACAAGGAGAGGGGAAGAAGTAGCGTGGGAGAAATGAAGAGACAGTGTAGAGACAATCTAGACTTTCACATTTAAATTGGTTCAATTACTGTTGAAAAGGAAAAGCATGGGTTTATTACTTTCAGTAAATGGAGGAGAAGTGGAAGAGCAGCTCTTCTCTGAAGAACAGGCGATTCAGTATTCTAGTAACAATTAGTATATTAATCATTTGCTGCATCACACAAAAAGTAAAATCAGACAATCCTGCAAAGTGAAGATTCCTATAGAACAACTGGAGAATCTAGGAATTTATTATAACACACTCAACATCAATTCATCAGGTACAATGGCTGTTTGGTTCTATAATACAATGAATCAAAAGCATTACAAATTTTGGCTCAGGGACCTGAAATGCTCGATTCTTGAAATTTTAATAGGTTTCAGGGAAGAAAACTCTCCAACTAATAAAGCTGTTTTATCTTACAGGCATCTCATAAACTGTTTAAACGAAACTTGAAATATATTAGCTATCAAAACTAAAACTGCTTTTAAAATGGACATATGATGAGTTTAAAGTTTAATTTTCCCACAAGAACCTCAAAAACCTCACAGAAGGATTGTATAAGGTATATAAAGTGTCAGTTGCTTCTGTAGCTTTTCCTAATCTACTTCTTGGCCATTAGAGAACTTTGCTCCTGAAGCACTCACTGCACCTTTACCATGATGCCATCTCTGGCTGCCAAGCATTTTTACTAGGGGTGGAAGTGGTGATGCATGCAAAATTATTATGTGGCTCAATGAGCTGTGACAAAGGTGCAATAATAACACATTCAGGGTAGAGCAGTGAATTTTAAGGCAAAGGCCAGATTTGAGGGCAGCTAAGAGCATTATCACCACATCCAGGAGAGCTCTGAGTGGACATGGGTGCACTGTTCAGAGGTCAGCCACTGGTGACTGGCAGTGGCCAAATTGAAGTGATGCTCATTAAATTTGACCTTTTGCTGCCAGGATGATGCACACTTTCAGGATAGTTTAGGTGAAAAACACTGACTACTGCTGCTGGTCTCCAAAAAAAGAGATAACAGCTCTTCCTGATGGGATAAGGAAGTGGACTGCAGCTGGCTGGGACAAAAGCAACATTTTTTGTAGCAGCCTGAATGGTGCTCTGGATTTCTGGCTAAAACAGCACTGATAAAAACCCAGTGTTTTGATTATTGCTGAGCAGTTCTTTGAGACTTGGTCTTTTTCACACTTTGTCATCCTGGTTCCAGGCTGGGGATAGGCAAGAAATTGGGAGGGAGTTTTGGTGACAAAAACTGAGTAAAGGGATGTTCCACGCTGGATAATGCAGTCAGCAATAAAATCTCAAGAACAGGCGGAGGAATTCCAGATGTTTACATGTATGACATCCCAAGCAACTCATTCCCATGATCTGCTTTCCAGGAAGTGGCTGGACAACTGTCTGCAAATGGGAAGGGAATAATACATTCCTTATTTTGTTTTGCTTTCACACAGAACTTTTGTTTTACTTACTAAACCATCTTTCTCTCCATCCCTCAGTCTTCTTTCCATTTACTCCCTGTCCAGTGGGAGAAGGGAGCAAATAAGCAGCTGGCTGGGTCAAACCCACCTGAGGAACAAGGGGCTTTTTCTCACAATACAGTCTGAAATTCCAATCAGGAACAACTTCTCCCTCCCCCAAAACCACACCGAGAAAGAGGCCACAGCCTCTGTTACATCCAGCTGCTGCATCACAGATATTGCAACAGGTTGACAATGATAACAAAAAAGCTCTTCCCCACCAAAATTATACACCTCAAGATGCATAATTCCACTCAGAAAAAATAACTTTGTGTGTTTATAATTATGTTTAACTTTTCTGACTGATGTGTTTGACAGATATTTGAGTACAAGACCCAGAGGTAGAGGAATAAAAAATGTGATTAGAATTTTTACTGGGTTTATACAGCTCTGAAATATGATACTGTGTTGGTGCAACCTAAGGGCTCAGACTCCCTGTAATAAGTCTAGAATGCTAATTAATGCTGAAAACACACAAAGGCAGTTTAACACTTCTCCTGGGTGGATTTCTTCAGAGCTAAGGATTACTACATCATTGGTCTGATCTATTAGTATTGTATTTGTTGAAAATAGGGCATCTTCTCAAAAATAAATATCAGCTCGTTGAGCTTCTGTGAACCAGTTCAATTTTGCCTGCTGCTATTTTCCTAGGATAGAAAGATGATGAAACACTGATTGGAACAATAGATCAATGTAGAGGATGAAACTCAGGATGAAAACAACAGTTCTCACCTCCACAGTGTCTGTGCATTGATCTTAAAATTTTAGATCTTGAATTTAAATCTGGAAAGCACTCTAATTTCTAAATACAGCTGTCAGCAGACATCTGCCTGCCTTTGTATTGAAGACAGCTGGTGTGGGAGAGTTAATAACAAGGAAAAAGATATTAAAGGAAACGAGCCCTCCATCATGACTGAGAGTCAAATATTAATACTTTCAACTACAGACAATTCCAACAAGCTATATTTTTTATCTCTTATTGATCAACACAGCCTTAATAAATTCTAGATATGAAACAATGAGTAAAAGGGACAAGAAAGGCTATAACCACATATGTTTAGCATCAATCTAAAGGTAAAGAAGAAATATGTAAATTATGCTGCTATTTTCACTGGATCTTTTGTCGTTGCTCCTTCAGTGAATGTAAGGGACAGAAGTTAGGAACTTCAAAAGAATAGATAGTATCTAAAGAATGGACAAGCTGACAAAAGAGATTAGTGATGAGATGTGAGAGATCAGCCGAGCCAGATAATCCTCAACATCTGTGTAAGAAAGGAGAATGTGAAGGTTATGTACAGGATTACTGCTCCTAGCAAGAGGTGTCTGAAGGACAAGAGAAAAGAAAAAGTTAACATTAAAGACAGTTACCATAAAAAAGAAGTATAAAAGTTAAAAAAAAGCAGTCTCTGCTGCTTTATAAAGTGGGAACCATCAGTTACATAAAATGGATTTATTACATGTGAGGCAAGAGCTCTGTTCAAATATGGAAAATGCCATGAAGAAGAGGAGGAGAAATGAAATGTTTATGTCAGGATGTTACTAGTCTTAATTGTCCTCTCATCTCCTCCAACTATAGCCAAGCCTTGGCTGTATTTTGTAGACTTTTCTCATTTTCTTTCTTTGCACATTTTTCTCAGTATGCTCTGGTGCTGACACTGACTTCTGGAATCAACTGTGTCTAGGAGAATTTTCTCAAGATCAGTATTTTTGGTTGTCTGCAGGCTTGCCCAAACATCCTCAGTGAGGACTTATACACCTTTTATACTACAGTGTAGATATGGTTTATACGAAAATGTCTATGGCACAGGTGCCTGAGGGTACAGGTCTATTGGAAATGCACAATTTCTGCTGTACAACATTGGCTGCACAAAAAGTGAGCATCCGTTTCCGCCCCACATTCACACACCACAGAAGCATCAGTTTTGCCACCACCACTGTCAGCCTGACATGCATCATGCTAGAGAGAAAACTATGAGAGTGAGGAAGACACTTGGAAATCCTGCCATTCTGCACATGCTTAGCACTTTGATGTGCATCAGTAATTTGAAGAATGTACGCAAACAATTTTGTGAATCAATTCAGAAATTACTCCTTAGAAACTATGTGAGACTGTAGCACCTTCTATACTTTACCAAGATTAGCAAAAATTTAATGATTTCTTAGAGAAGCTGTTTAGACCTGAGAACAGGAATTCTCATCAGTCCCAATACGAACTCACAAACTGTGAGTCTACCAGCCTTGCAAGGAGCACCTTCCAGCTCTTTCCATGTCTGATCACTGCTTTACAAAAGAAAATAAGAGGAAGAAAATCCAGGATTAAGAAATCCTTTGTGAATCCTGTTTTGTTTCCACTCCAGAGGACTATTAAAATATTTAAAAATAAATGTCTGAGATAAATGTATTTGATGCACCTATAGCCCAAGAATTGAGATAAAATACAGTGGCATCCTAAGTGCCCATTGACTATATTTTGAAGCAGTTAGGAAGATTTACTTTAATGGATGAACAAGCCCTGGCAGAAGAATTCTTTGCACAGAAAGGTTAGAGAATAAAAGAGATGATCTACTGGTTTTTTTAGGATAAAGTCTTGTACTGTGCCACACTGTGAACCCAAACCACAATGTATAAACTGTATTGCTGTTTCCCTAAAGGATCTGATTTGTCTCAACAGGTAGCCAAGTGTATTAACTGGATTCAAATCTCTTCTAGTGATGTGTCCCTCTTTCTGAACACTAAAGATTGAACATTACCCAGTAGTACAGCACCATTTATTGGAGGGGATATCTGTCACTAGAAAGGTTTGAAGATAATTTCATAGTTATGGTTTTCAAACATAGAAACAAGAGAACAAAAAGGGCCAGAAGTTTCTAGACAACGAGAAGCAAAGCGGACTCCGCTAGTCCAGTGTACTGACCCAGGCTCATAGAGGTCTGCTAGATAATTGCCTACCCACAAGTTTAAACTCATAAATGAAAGACACTGGGTTTCCTACACACTACTCATGAATCCTTTTAGAAGTAAAATAATCAGAATAAATAAAAAGGTTCATGAATAATAAAACTGTCTGGAAGAAAAAGAAGTTAAGTTTGACAATAACAGCTTTGCCTGAACCCCTGGGCAAATTATTTCTGTGCTTTTTATGTCTATCCAACTCTTTTTATTTAGATTGTTGTCTCCAGAGAACTAGAATATTTTTTCACAAGGGTTTTTCACAATCCCCATAGTTCTTCACTGCTATTCTTCCATAAACTTTCCTTGAAGAGTTATTACTAACCTTACTTTTGAAAAAAATATTTTCCCCAACAAATTCCTTCCACCTCTTACATAATCTTTTTGAGAACATGGTAAACACCTTATCATCAAAAAGGAAAAAGAACATAATAATTAGAAATTTATTCTATATAAAATTTTTGAGGGGGATATCATTGTATTATACTCTTATTTTATTTGGAAGAACCTAAGGATATCAGAGAGAGAGGATGAAAGTTTTTAAACTTGTCAGTCTTGCTACACATGTGGAACTCTAGCAGCGTCATAACCTCAATTCCCCCATGATACTTCCACCAATAAAACTAAGGATGTGGATACAGTTTTCAACCTCTTCAGCTCTTTCTGTTAATTTGTCACTCTCCAAGTTCTGGAGCTAAGAAACTCCCAGGTTTTCTGCCTTCTATTAATATTCGATAAAAAAGTTAATTACAAATCTTAGAAGTCAGAAAGCTGAATGAAGCTGAGCTGAGTTTAATGCAAGGACAATGAAAGATAATTATCTAATCCAGGAAAATTCAGTGGCACGTTCAGCAAAAGAAAAGGTTTTAAATATATATTTGCAAGTAGACATTTGCTGGGCAAACACCAATTTCTGAAAATGCTCATCTAATACAAATTAATTACCCAGCTTATGCATTTTAAATATTTGCAAAATACATTTACAATGAAGCAAAAATACATTTTGAAGCATGCAGCAAAACCTCACCATCCTATTTACAGCCACATAAGCATATACCAACAAAGCATCCCTTTTTCTTTTTCTTCGGAAGCATCTGATTTCTGCCATATGCTATACTGAGGTACCACAGACCCCTACATTTTAAATCATCTTTCTAGATCTAACTTCAGATCTTCAAATGGAATTAGGTATCGACATACCATTGATTTAGTTGAAAACTAGCCAGTTATGCAACAAAATGTGCTTGAGTATGAAGAAAAAAATGACACCTTTTCCTGGGAAATACTTAAAAGTTTGAAATACACCTTATATAACTACAATCAAGCAAATTGTCATCACAGCTATGCAGGAGGAAACTTTCAGCTGGTCAAGATACTTGCTTTACTGAATTCAGTGTACCATTCAATTGGTCATCAACACCAGGGGTTAAAATGTCTCAGAGACTGGTTCAGGGAAGGTTTAGATAATGAAAAAAGGGCACTACTTCATTACCTGCCTGTTGGAACAAGACAGTTAAAGCTGGAAGGTTTGTCAAGAAGGGAAATATAGTTCTTTTCTCTCAAGATGACCTGGCAGCTGAAGATGCTAAGAATGTTCAGTGGGGGAAATGTCACATTGTTTTCTGTCTGTTTTGGGAAGTAGGATTCCTCTAGAAGATAACACAATGTTGTAAAGGACCTAAAAAACATTCTTACCAGGCCTAGGCCTGCTGGTGGGGGAGAGGAGAGATAAGAACTTTGGAGGTTGTAGAACACAGCCTTGGGAAGGATCGTGCCTGTGCCAGGCCTTTGATGGCAGGTGGGAATGGCGCGTGGGATTTTTGCCCCGGCTAAGATGGAATAAGCTCAGCAGGGGATGTGCCTCTGTTCTACCAGAGTGGGGATGGAGTAAATCTACCCTTTACACTTCAGCTGTAGATTTTGGCTGTCTTGGTTACCTGCAGGTATTTCAGTTCTCACACTGCCAAAATCATCTTCTCTTCTCATGTGCCTTTACATGAGATATCTTCTCCTCTCCCCTCTTTCCCCAGTCACCTTTGTGTTACTCTTCCACCCCTAGCTTATGTCCACCGTATGATGTAAAACTCACCACATCAATTAGCAGCAATTCCCAGGCATTGCGCGGGGAATTAAGAAGTTCCCAGGGGCCATTCCCAAGGGGTGTTTTTATTCAGTGCCCTGATTTTTGCAGACAAAATAAACTCACTGGTTTACATGATGGCTAGTCATGTCAGTCGACTCAGGGCCTAAGGACACAGTGTCAGAGTCCTTTACATCTTTATCTACATTGACACTGTTTCTGCCTGCTCTGTTTCTTATTTCTCCAGTTAAATCAGCTTTTACACAGCCATGTCTTTCTTGCACGAGAAAGAGAAAGGAAAGGGTGAAGGTCTGCTCTTGGGCTGTTCTAAAACAGGCAGCACAGGTAAATTAGGGAGAAAGGGGAAATAGGAGGACTGAAAAGTACAAGAGATGAGATTCCCGCTGACATTGGGAAAGAGATGACTAAGATTTCCTTGGAAAAGCTGCTATTGGTTGCTGCACAACACGTCAGCAAGTGCAAAGGGTTAGCTAAAACAGCACACGGGTTTGGTCAATTGAAACATCCAAAACTTGTCTCCTTTGGCTTCAGCAACACAATCTGCTGCTGTCCTCAGTGCTCTTGGCTATTTTGTCTGCTCTGTGGAACCAGCCTTTCAGAAATAACAATAACAATGCCAACAAAAATCTGAGGAATTCAGGAAGGCTCAAATGTCAACTTCAAAATTTTTTTTTCTTTTTTTTCTTCCTTCTAGAAATGGGTACTTCTAATGACATCACTTTCATTAGTCTCATAAAGGAAGTGTCAACATCCCAATGATATAACGAATGGTTTATGAGAAAAATCAAAATGTATATATTGTCTTTCAGTTACATAAAAATTATGCCAGTTGAATGGGAACCTTTTAGCATATGATGAGTAGGGGAAAATCACTGTTTGAAAAGTTCCAAAATACACATTAGCACCAATTAGTCTTCTGTAATAGGATTAAAGAGCCACAGTTAAGGAGAAAATTTAAGCTTATTTCATAATGATTTATTCTTAGATGGTATTTCTCTGAAGTGCCAATTCACCATCAACCTCTCAATTACAGTCAAACCAACTCAAAGTAAATCCAGCCAGCAGAAATTGCTAAAGCACATAGAGCAAATATGAGTTGAGAATCGCCTTTCATCATAATTTTAGCTTTTCTTTTTTTAAGGCCCAAGGGCATATAAATGATATTTTGAGTAAGTGGAACTCACTGTCATATTTAGTCCAAGGCTTGAAAAGCATCACTTTCTGTCTGAGATCTAAATACAGACTCAAATGACTACTGTATTGTCAGAATCTTCTATGTAAAATATGGCAACTTTTGGAAAAACACCATCCTTTAATAATCTACTCACTGTTTATATACTGTTTGTATTTTTCAGAAAAAAAATTTGCAACAAGACTGAGGTATGAAGCAGTCTCTTTTTAATCTGAACATACTCCCACAGCAATGTGGGAGTTTTTTTTTTGAAGCAGACCTGTTAAGCCATGCATTTAAAATACACCCAAGCTACATAAAACCCTCTAAGACTTTAAGCAACAAAACATCTAGAACATTAAATCACAAGAATTGGGGGTGGGTTTTTTTTCTGTTTTGGTAAAGATTATGAGGAATAGCTGCCTATGTCTTCTGCTTAAGCACATGAAAGGCACAAAAATACACCAATGGTTGGGACAACAACATAAAAATCTCTTAAATTGGCCTGAAAAGTACTAGAGTTTGGACATGCAAGCACCTTGAAAAAGTTCCTGCTTTTTATATCCTAAGTAGCCACTGCATTGTCTGAAACACAAAGTACGATGCTTTCATGTCTGGCTATATTCCAGTTTGGGTAATTGCATTTTACCTGCACAAATTGCATTGGCAGTTTTCATTAGGCACGGTATTATTCTTTATTTCCAACCTTACATTGTTGCTATACGCTATTAACACAGTTTCAGCTCTTCAGCCAAGAAGCAGCTGCATAATGCAAGGAACTCTCCACAAATTCAGAGTTCCTTTTTTTTTTTCATCAATTCCTCACTCTTCCCCAAAACCAGTATTCTGGATAAAATTTGGAAGCACCAACGAAATCAGCAGTACATTGCCGCAAGTCTAATCTAACACCTACTATTTTTTTTAAGTTTATAAGTTATCTCAGAAAAAAATAAATGCTTTTTGTTGCTTTTCAGACAATTTTGAGGTCATCACAACTCTTTGTGTCTCTGATTATTTTACAGTTTTAATGTTCAGGCATGTGATTAGCTTATTGCAAGTAGAATGAATAATCAAAATGGTATTGTATCAGAATTTCATCCAAAGCTAAATATTAAGAAAGTTTGGAAAAACACAAAAGTTGTCCCTTCTGCATAATATACAACATAAGCCCATAAGTCCTGATGCAGAACCAGAGAAAATCATCATCCGTGTTGACGGACTGAAAACAGTGACATTAAGGCTGTGTCCTCAATGCAGAACTTTCCATTACTTTTGATAAAGGCTCTGCAGAATCATATTAATTTATAATATTCTACACCAACCTATACTGTTTCTTTACAGTTACAGTACAGTCTCCCTTGTCCATGGTTTAAAAGTGTTTTTGAAACAATGATTTTTAACTTTTCAGAGCTAATTAATTACAAGATTATGTAATTAGATATGAATTAGCATCTCTTACAATATAACTGTTGAGAATAAAACTCTGAGCATGTTTGGTTCAGAAAAATTGCCTGCCATTATGTGGGAAAATTCAGATTCTGGTACTAGAATCATGATGGCAATTTGAACTAAACTATTGCAAAGAATGATTCCCTAGCTAGTTTTTTTAGTGGTTTGGTTTTGGATTTGTTTTTTCCCTTTTAACTGTATAGCCTCTACAATAAAAGATGAAGTATCAAGGCATTAGCCCCATTTTGCCGCATCAGCAGCATAAATAAAAAAGATAGCTTGGATGGGTGCAGTTGTACATTTCTCACTGCCTTTGTTCTGCCTGAAGTAAGAGTTAGATAACATATGGTAGGTTCATCTTCATTTATCCAGAGATCTTTTTGACATTCCATAAGCTAGACTCATGGCAGACATTTTTTATAACATCAGCCTTGATGAGCTAAAGACAGGAACGAATGTGTTCTCCTGTGGCTGCAGAGAGTTTCTCAGATCATCTACCACAATTCTGCCATAAATAATATCCAGAAGGGGGTTATTATCCTCTCTGATTAGATGACTAGACTAGAAGCTAAACCCACAGTTACTTATCCTAGAAAAAATATCTCATATGTTAAAGTATGAAACGAGTAATGGATTTAAGGGAGAAGGAGGGGAGAGGAAGAGAGATGCAAAGGACAGATAATGCAGCAAAGTCAATAATCAAGATTTTAGGTAATTATATGGGAAAAACAAAAGAAATGATGCTAAATTGACTTCTGTCAGACATTGATTTTCTTTTTGTCTTTTCAGGAACTTTTTCAGATCTAACACAATGACTTACTAGCCCTTGGAAGGTGTGTTATTGATAAAAGAGCTCCATAATAACGTGACATCCACAGGGTAATTCCCAGGGCAGGAATTAACAGCAAGTACACAACATGGATCCACGCTGGTGAGACTGTGACTGCCCATTGTTTCATAATTGAAAACACTTCTTTTCTCTTACTGCCATTAGAGATTACCAATACCAAAGGCATTCTCTCAGAGGTGTCCTTTACTAATCTGACAGTCAAGGCACACAAAGAAGCTGTAGACTCTATTATACAATTTTTTTAATCTTTGCCAATAACTCCTCAAGATTTCTATGAGACAGAGATGCCAGAGAAGAATGCCCACTACCATAGCTAAGGATTGCAATTTGCCTTTCTGGAGACACACCAAATATTCCTTGGAGTGGTGAACCTAGTTAAATTATTTTGTCTGACCTTATAAAGGCTAGCTAAGATGCTTAAATACCAGCAGAGAGATTGGATAGTACTGTGAAGGCTTGATCCTCTGTTGTAACAACAGATCAACAATGACATGCACAGTCAAAACTATAAATCACTTCCATTGATACTTGAACTGGCTTAGTACATATGATTAAGCTAAAGAAAAAACAGGCAGGAAACATGCTGGCCAAGGAATTCTGCTTCACAAGCAGCAAGACAGGTGAGAACTCAGAGCTATGGTGGTAATAAAAGTAAGAGGATTGACAGCCTGAAAACCTCAATAACTCTGTTAGCAATCAGCAGCAGAGCTACTTGACTTACAAATCATTTTCAGCTCCGAGTTCCAAGGAGATCTCCTCTGGGGTTTATCTCAAAGGTGATAATGAAAGAAGACATTTCTCCTTTTCTAAAGGTTGGAAGACCCTTTAAAGGTACCCAGTGGAAGTTACAGCCCTTTTAAATTAAGACCACAATTTTTATCAGCAGAGATCTTGCATTTGTAAGTAGACTTTCATTAAATAATTAAAGAGCTGTTCTTTCAGCAACCAAAACAAATTTTCTATTCTTCTAAATCTTAAACCAAAATATCATTAACTTATTCCACATTTAGGGCCACGTTTTCTAAGTTTTTACTGCAAAGAAAGTAAAGCTTTCTATCTTGTACTCATACAGCCACTGCAAAGCCTCCAGAGCCTCTGCTGGACAGAGAAATGAGTGTGGTGAGGTTTGCCCATTCAGAGGACTAGTGAAATCTCTCTTGTTCATAAATTCTATATTTTTTTTTTCCTGATAAAACTTTTCAAGTGAACACAGCTAAGAATATACTAATAATAATATTTCCCAGGTGAATTCCCAAAGCTCAGCTGACTCCAGAAAGGATATGCATTTCCAACATTGCTCCAGTGGATGTCAGTGGAACCTACAATTTGTTTTATTGCGTTGAGTCTATCAATCAGCCTAACTCCCAGTTTTTCTATGAAACCCAAGCCATGGTCTTGTGAGGTTACAGAAATAACAGAACTGTTTGAGTGTTTGCAAGTGCAGCTCTGATAGTGGTTTATGGTGGTTGGAATATTATGTTTGAGAAATGATCGCAGTCCATTGATTCGTAAAGACAGGAATCATGGTTCTGAACAGGAAATACTTTTCCCATAGATACACATGATAGATACCTACTTCCAGGACTATGTGCAATTTTTAATTAGTAAAAAATTATTGATGGCAACCTATGAAGTGCATAAAAAATGAATTGTTATCAACAGAAAATATCTCTACGTAAGTAAGAAGCAACATGACAAAAAATTAATATTTAGGAAATGTTTTGGAAGCAAAAGTTAAAACAAAATCCCTCACTATCAAAGAGATTTTAGTGCACTGAGAATCCAAATTAAATTTCACAACGAAAAAGTTGCAAAAAAAGCTTCTCAATGTTTGTATGACACCTTAAAGCAAATATAAAATGTTTTGAGGAGATGCGCTTGTATTCTTGGTGTTTACTTTCCATCCTTGACATAAATTAATCAATTTCACTGAAAATCTCCAAGTTTCCTCAGTTGTGTGTCATAGTAGGCAATATTAAGAACTGTCTCTTTTTTTTTTCCACACAAGAAAAGTGACCATGTTTACAAATTGGGAATAACACACTTGCATCTTTGACTACAAATTCTTTCAGTCTCATTTGTGTTTTATTTCATTTAAGCCTTTAAGGCATAGCATCTGCACTGCCAGCCTACACTCAAGATTTGATGTTTGGGTTGAGGTGACGTCAAAAAATAAATCAAAAAGATATTCTTAATACTGAAATGTGATTAGCCAGATGCAAATTCCTCTCTTTTTATTCCAAGTCCTGACATGATCTGACTGACTGCCTTGAGGGTACTGCATTTGTAGAAAGTGAGTATTCAACCATTTCGGTGTGATGTTTTGCCTCTTTTGGGTGCCTCTGGAAGCAATGTCCATCCCAAATCAGTAGCACTTTTGGTTTCTGGCTGAATACTAGCACACTCATTATCTCATATAGCTGCAGTTAGAGCTTTCCTCTTAACTTAAGCCTTGGCAATGGATGGAACTGGAGCACGTCCATGGCTTTCTGAAGGTAACTGGCTGACCAGTTAACCCATGGCTTTATGGAGTATCTTTAATCTTCAGAAGACTGTATATTTTATGACGTTTTCTTCACCAACTCTTTCTTTCTCTTATATTCAGCCAAAATGAAGCTATTGAAGTAACCAAAAGTAGAAGTCAAACTGAAAAGTTTCTCTGCTTCTGGCAGTTTACCAAAATCTTGAACAGTAGCATTTTTTAAAATTAATTAATGCAACATTTTCACAAGCTGAAATACTTTGCATCCTCTGTATAGTAAAAATTTTAAAGATTGCTGAAACTATTATTTTTTTATGTGGCTGCAATAACTGTCTGTGAGACGAGCATGTTGATTTCAAAGGTGTGGATTCTTCACTTACAGTGAAGGTATTACTGTTTCCTGAGATTGTACTGGAGATATAAGACTTTTTGAGATAACTCTCAGGCAAAAGAACTTCAGACCTGCTTGGCCATGCTGTTGGCTACTACATTTCTGTCACTGTGTCTGTCAGTGTCCTAGTAAGGGGGAGTGGCCACTTGTTGCTGTAACAGCATCAAAGCAAGGCACTGCCCTACAACTGCCCAAGAGGCATCAGGACTTGACTGCAGCTGTACATGGATCTCCGGCAGGGATGCTTTTCCTAGGTACCATTTCTTGCCAATTGAGAAGAACAAACAGCACACGCTAAAGTGTTCTGCTATCCCTCTTGTCCACGTTAAAACAGACATTATCTGGAAGACTGACTCGACAGTGCTGCTCTCCCTAAATGCAGAGGAATAACAGAGCAAATCTCATCACAGATAAGGGAAATCTTTTCACGTAGCCAAACGCCACCCCTGTGGTTATGCAGCAGTTATGAAGCTGCTCTTTCTTCTTATTTTGAAACTACCACACCATGTCTGACAGAAACTGAATTCCAATATATTCTGGCAAGAAAATATTAATTAGAAGACCATAGAAAGAATAAATATACATAAAACTCACATTTTGCCTCACACTTGCCACCCTCAGATAAATAATGTTTACTAACCATATTGATGCATATACATTTACTATCTGCCACCACATGAGCTGAGAAGCACAGACCAACATATGCAAGCAGCCAAACAAACAATGACAAAGATAGACTAAAATATTTTTCAACAGAAAATAATGAGAGCATTTTATGCACTTGGTATACTACAGTTCCATTTAATTTCAAGAGTTCTATTAGGCATGGCCCTAATTGTGCATCACTTACAGTTCTTGATCTGTGAAGGGGGATAATAGATGCCAGGTCATTGTGCTAGTAGCCATTCATTCAATTTATATTGTCAAAATAAAAATCACACACATCTCAAAAATCTTTATGAGCACACTAAAAACTGCATCAAAAAGCCATCTGTTTTAGGCCATGTAGAGCTCAGTAACAAAACAAATGTTGCATTTCATTTTCAGATCCTGGCTTATTGATTATTTTATCTCCTCTGCTGCAGAGTATGCCAGAAGGCCCTGCTCTAGAGGCAAGTTGCAATGAAAAGAGACAAGAATTTTATTAGTGCTAGAAGACACATAGCTTTGCTTTGGGAAAAATTGCACAGTTCTCCAATGGAAAAAATAATACAAATGAATGAGGCCTGACAAAAAGCAGAAAAAAGCCTGCAGCTGCCATAAAATTGATAAAAGCTGAAAGGGATTGCACAGATAAGCATAATAATGCCTAAGCCAATGACATTTCATTATTATCTCTTGGTAGCTGTCTAGGGGAGCAGGTGAGCCCTTGATGCATTCTCTACCACGTCAATCACTACTTTGCCGACCAAATTAGAGATCAATCACCCACAGGATGGATCTGCAGAACAGTCTAGTGCAGCTCCTTTTGAGAGAACAGCTCCTCCTGACAACACAACACCTCCAGTAACATCATTACTGCCAGTTTTATTACCTGCTAACAGCACCTAGGGAATTCATAGCCTTTATACATTTACAGTTTTTATCAGCTGGGCATGGCACAAGGCAATGTTGAGCATTCTGTGAGTTGGTGCTGTTTGTGGCACTGTGATCTTCACAAAGACATGGCAGAGTCAGTTCCTCCTGCACATATTTACTGATAAAAGAAAATAATTCTTTGTGTTTTAACCTACTCTTTTTCCACTGACAGGAATACATCTTCCACAGACATAGCTGGGTACTGCAAATGGACTGATGACTGCTGCAACCCACTCAAGCATGCAGGCACTCCCACTCCATTCCACAAATCACCAGTTGTGAAAGGGCAAAATGAGCGTTGCCTCAGCTGGTAAAGAAAAGGTATTTAAAACTAAGTGGGTATAGGCCCTTCATCCCCAAGTAAGAGTGAAGACACGTTGATGTTCCTGTCAGTTGTGCAAAGGGAACAGCTCTAGTTTTAAGTAACAAACACAGCTGTACAAGCCCAAATTTGTTTATAAATTAATATTTTCAAAATGAAGCTCAGCTCCCTTCTGGACCAATTTGGTCAATGTTTACTCAGAATACTGGGTCTGTTTTTCACCTACTCACTGCATAGGGAAAATTATTCCCTTTCTTAGGAAATAATTTATTCTTCCTCCCCAAATTCTTAGATATCTTGGTGATTTAATTACTTATCTCTAATTATAGTATATTACCATCAATCCTATTCACTCTCTCCCAGGGTTTTATACACCTTGATGATAACCTCCTCATTCCAGACACCCTTGAGCTTCACAGATCAAATCTGGCTAATCTTTCATATCTTGCAGACTGAAAATTAGAGGTCTCGGCTGCAACCTAACCTCAGCAATGGCCTTCTCATTATAAGGTCAGTGGAAGGACACAAATGACTCCAAATGCAATTTTATTCTTTCTTCAATTGTTGCCAAAATAATTTACAGTTAAAAGTAAGCATAATCTGTTTCTCTGTATCAAGACTTGTCTCTTTTTTTTCTGCTTCCATGTAGCATTCAGTTCAGACTGGATTATCTACAAATAATAGTCTTGAATTAAAGTCTACATTTCTCTTCCTTTTGCTATCACAGGGTATGTATTATTACTTTTGAGTCTCAGGTTCCCTGACCTGTAAACTTTAATGTCTGTAATGCATTAAAACAATCTAATACTGCTTTGTACACCAGTAGAAAGGAGTACTGGATTATTTTAATGGCTTAGAGACACACTGTACTTAAGGGTACCACACAAATTCTGAGTTATAAACAGCAAAAGCTTAGTTTTGCCAGTGGCACAATCTTTTTGTAATATCCTTCTACAAAGCCAATTACATGTGAGGCAAACACAATTTTAAAAAATGAGTGATGTTGCCTAGAAATTCAGCCAACATTTACTGACATTTACTTATTAAAAGAAACAACAACTGAAATCCCGCATTTTAAAGCACCTGAAATGTTCCTATTAGTATAGCTTGATTTCACTTATAGCAGTCCATTTCATATTATATTAACAAACATGAAATTTAGCTGATGAATAATATAAATACCATATGAAATAGTCCTATATTATAACAGCAGGGCCCTGCGGAGAGGCAAAAGAGGTTTTGCACATACCAGAAGAGAAGAGTTAAATTGTGATAAACTTTCTACAGACTCTTTTTATGATTCTCTAGATTCTGGCAGGAGGCATTTAATTCTGTATTAAATTCCACATAACAGTTAAAATATTCAGCTGATGTATGAAGCATACTTTGACTTGTAAGTGAAATGTCTTGCCATTTATCACCAATTATACCCTTAATGAGTTCTGACTATTGTCAAAGATTTCTAGCTTGTCAGTGAAGAAGATGCAAGTGCCATAAGATGCAAGAATTGATCTCTACAGAAAGGTTTATGAATTAGAAAAAAAACTCTCTATAAAGATAGCACTAAAATCTGCCTTTAGGATCTACCACTATGTTTTATGCACAGTTTCATAGGAACCTCCCAGTCTGGGGTGAGGGCGAATAATTCAGAGGAAATGCTATTCATTTCTCATAAAAATATGTGTAAACAGAGTACAGCCTTCTGAATGCATTCATTATCACAGAGAACTGCAGCAAACACAAACTCTTCAGTAATTTTAGTGGGCGCTGGATTAGATCTTATTTTAATTTCCTCTAAATGCATTTTAAGTAGGATTTCACTTGCTTAGAAAGAAACTTCTATATGGAACTGATTTACAGAGGACCGAGTATTTGGTGCTTTGCTTATCTGGGCATCACATTGTTGCTCATATCAACATGAATGATACAACACCATTCTTTTCCATTGGAGGAACACGATTCTAATCCTAACGAAAAGGAGCATGTAAAGGTAATGGGACATTTTAATCTCTCGAGAGAGGCTCGGGGATGAACTGGATTAGAGTGCTTCACAGAATTCCTATGCCAGGTCAATGCTGCTTATCCCCAGAGAAGCTCTCAAGTTGTAGTTACATTACTATGTTACAGTAACAGCACACAATATTTATATTCAATAAAGAGAGATTTTGGGAACAAAGAGACAAAAATATAGAAACAATGGGGAGACTATTTCATTTCAGGGATGATGGCATTAGAGCTCACAGATAGAAAAAGATCAGTGAGACAAAGATAAAATTTCCCCATTGGATATTGCTTAATAAGTGGGTCTCCAATTTTCTTTCTCCCTACCACAAGCATAACTGCATGAAGTATCAATAAACATGAAGTAGTCTAGCTAGAGTGGACAGAGGAATACTAATACCACGCTCATTTATGAATTCAGGGACGTTTTCAGATTCCTGGTAAAATCTTTGTGTTTGTCTGCAGTATGCATAGCACAGTCCTATCCCTGAATACTCTCTAAAGGAAGATATTTAGCATCCTTTGAGAACAGCTGCCTATCATGACATCCTGGGAACAGGAACACACAAGTATTCACCCACAGCCACAAAGAAAATCCCACAAAAACCTGCTTTTCACATCAGTTCTGAATTAGGAAACTCCAGTGAGCAAGTGCCCAACAGTGAAACAATTCTCTCTATGCTCCCCTGACAAACGCACAGAGACAGGAGTTAAGGGCAGCACCAATTTATATAAACAAAAACAGTCTTGATTATCCAACACAAAGCTGCAACCTGGTGACATATGTACTAAATAATTTCTAAGACCATGGATTTTACTACCTACATTGTGTTTCTGAAAAGTTCAAGAAATCTGCTTTTAATTTAGCTTTTTAGCAATTTGCTTATTCTTCGTCATTCTGCAATATGTGCAATCTGTCTCTTGATTTCAGAATTACCAAGAAGTGTTGATATTGATTTTATCTGCTTTATGTGCGTGTCACAATTCATTTTGCAGCAAGATATTTTTTTAATCCTTTCATCCTAAAGTTCTTCTCCCCTTACCAACAATGAATTTGGATATACATATGACAGATAATCAATACTCTACAAACATTGGTCAATGCAAACTAAACTGCACAATGCTTCTTGAGTCACAGTTCCCCACATCTCCAAGCACCTACAAAGAATCTAAATTCTTCATCTTATTACTTATCTACAAAGGTTGGTTCACATGAACTTTTCTGCAGATTTGAAGAGAAACTGCACAGAAACTTATAGCTACCTAGAGCCCACTAATTGCACTCTGCTCCCAGGACACTATTACTGAACTGGAGCGTAGGAGCCGAGTAGCTTTTGTTAGTTTTATTTCCAAAATCACACCACCAGAGAACCATAACCAACATTCACTTGAATTTATAACTGCAGATTATGTTTCATATTGGAAGCCAGTAACAACAACAACAAGGAAAAGCATCATTAAATGGATGTGGTTTTGGTTTTCCTCAAAAGCTAGACACATTTCATAGCAAGATGGACAAGATACAGCCTGGTACACTGCTCTGCAGCTGGGTCAGCAGCAGCCAGCACTTCCTGAGTGTACAGTTTGTCTGGAATAACAGTACAGAGACTTTTACTACAAAATCATGAAGTGATTCAGAACTGTCCAGGATTCAAAAGCATATATATAGAGAGAGATATAGATACATATAGTGTATATGTCATGGGACTAAAATTGGGTAAACATACATAAGGGAACCACAGGGGCCAAGTGAGAGAAGGAATAAAGTCCTCTGGAGATTCTGCTCTTACTGTAAGTACAAGAAACAAGCACATGTTTAAAGTGGTAAAGGCAAAAGTAAACCATGAGACAGGCAAGCAGCCCTAACAAAGCGTGCTTCAAATTCAGCAACTCCTACTACACTTTGTGGACACTTTTAAAAATTCAGCTTTACTAAAGAGTGTAAGAAATACCTTACTGGCTCTGTGCTTTTGATCAGTAATCACTCTACCCCACAGGTAACTGTGTGTGCCAATCCACCCTGTCTCTCTGACTATGGCACTAGGGAAAGCTATGTAACAGCTCAGATCTGCAGTCCATTCATTGCCACTTCCCCTTCCCAGGCAACTCCAGTTGCTTTCCCAGAAATATAGGACAGAAAAAGCTTCTCTACCCCTTCCCCATGATATCTACTATATAAACCTGTTGCCCATGTGTTTCTCTAATACCCCACAAAACTCCTGCTCTTGTCTCTCTGCATTCTCTGCTATGGCAACAAATTCCAGTAGTTCAATGTCACTGTTGAAGAAAAAAAGAAAACATATATTCTCTTCTACATTATAAATGTGTTTCCTATAGTTATGGCATGTGCAGCCCTGTCCTTTATGATTTTGTTCATCTCAGTCACATCCTCAGCACAGTGTTTTCTTCTCCAAATCAAAGAGCTGCAGCCTTTTCACCCTTACTTCAATAGCTTCTCTCTTGTGTCAAGACAACTGTTCCTTGGCTCTTCTAGAGCTACTAACAGCCTTGCCACATTCTGCCTGTCTTGATTCTAGCCCCAGAAACTGTGTCTATCAGCAAAAGAGAAAATATTATGCCTGAGACTTCTGCCAGAAAACGAGTTTTTTTTGCAGCATGGTATTATTTAAGAACAGAATAGCTCTGAAATATCAGATCTTCTCCTGATACTTTGGAAGATAAGATGCACAGCTCCGTGGGGCAAATCAGAGTAATGCTTTCTGCAGTCATGAAATGAAGCATTTAAAAGTGAAATAAGCAGAACCAGAGTTCCAAGAAATAATTGTTATCCCTGGAGTAACTCCAAATCCCCAGGAGATTTGTGCATTTCTCATGCATTCCAAAGCAGGAAAAAAGGTGCATCTTAGTAAGCCTGGTGAAACTGAGGACTATGGAGAACAACTTGGTCATTCACATTATTAGTGTCAGTGTTGATAAATACATTCAAATATTTTCCCATTTTTGCTGTCTCTGAAGATTTCACGTTGCTATAGTAGAAGGCTAAGCAGATACTGTATCTGTAGAAAACAAAGATTATGAAAGACACCTAAAGTTGATCATTAGAACACAACAACTGAGGGTCCTCTGGGACAAATATATATTACTGTGATAATACCTGAAATCCAAACACTTCAAGATTAATTTAGTACTTACGGAATACAAAAAAACTTCATCTCAGGAGACCTTTTCAAGACCTCAGCACTTCCACACAAGGTATTTAATTAGTAAGAAATAAAAATAAATGCTAATTCTGAAGAGTTTTCAAAGCAAAGAACTTTGGGAACAGATCCAAAAAAGTAATTTAGGTGCTTTCTCTGTCAAAATCAATGGATCCATGTCAATTTTTGCCTAAGCATTACAATTTGAAAGCTTATCAAATGTATTTTATTTAATGTGGAATTTCTGGTAGTATTTAATTGGTTCCTTACATCAATGCAAACATTTCCAGTAGTCCATTTGCTGGTTTGTGAATGGAAATACAGAAATACAAAAATGGTAATTTGGGAGAACTTAGTTTTTCAGGTTGTCAAGACAGGATAACATTTTGCATAATTTAATCCAATAATTAAATGATGTAGTTTTAATAATAGATAATCTTTCTCACCAATGTTGAAAATACCCAAATCATATTACTCACATATGCATTTCTTAGCACAAAATTTTCTAACTCATGACAGCTCATAATAACATGAAAGATTTTCTTTCCCCCCTCATTTTCACCTCTCAAAAAGAATTGATATTCATTGCTCTTTCAAATTCAATATGGTGACCTCTGAAAGCAACCACTGACACAACACAGGAGCTCATGCTCTTGTTTTTTGTTCAAATGAATCCATCCTCCACACACATTCTCGGGCTTTACTAAATGAAATGGCCGCTGTCTCTTTGTTAGTCAAGAGTGATCTCAAGTAAATTACTGGCAAACACTTTCCACAAGTAAATAAAAAAAACTCCTGAAGGCTTCAGTACAAGTTACTACTGTATACTTATCCTGGAAGAAATGGTTTGTTCCTTGCTAAAACTAAAATCCAAGAGTGCAGAAACAGAACAATTCTAAACCAAAGACAAAACCCCGAAATGGCAAACTTCACAAACACATCTTCAGCTCAGGTTTTCTTCGTAAGACAGGTCTTACTACTTGTGCATTTCACCAACAACACAAATTTACGTGCTCTAAATATATCACTATGATTATTATTATTGCAGACTTGTATACATTCATCATGCCCATAAAGTAAACAGGACTACTGGTGACAGAATTTCAGAAAAAACCATCCATGGACACCTTGAGTATTTGGAAAGAAACAAATGAATAGAAATAACACTACGTTAAATTCCTTGCCTGATTTAAGTAATAATTTACAAAAACCTGACTTATTGGTTAGACTGGAGCATCACAGAAAAATGAAGTGTTGGACCATCAAAAAAACAGAGGGCCCATATCCAAACTGAAGACCATGAAGTTGCTATATTTTTCTATCAGGTTTAACAGAATCTCACTGCTGTCTGTCTCCATGCTTCCCCTCAACCACTGGGCTCAGCTGAACATATGCTTTATCAATATCCACAAGTTTGACCCCAGGTACACATTTCAAAGTGCTAGTTTTCATGTTTTACATTTTTCTAATTTAGTTTCAGGTTTGAAAATAAATAATACACCATCTTTCCCCATTGTTTTTGGTTCCTTCTAGCAAAATAGGTAATAAATTAAAAGAAAAAAGGTAAAATCAAAGGGACACTGGCCTTGATTCAGGGAAGAAACGGCTGAGAGCAACACTTGTATCACTGTGCTCTCCTTTCTTGAGTCATCACTTCTCACTAAATACAATTGTTTGGGGACACACATCTGTTGTAGGGTGGGGGTTTTAATGCCTTTCAGCGTGTCATAACCTAAGTGATCAATGTACTACAGGCAGATAGGATTTCACCAGGAGGACAACCCCATATTAGCTTTCATTTACCTGGCACAAAGACAACAGCAAAGGCAGAGGTGAGGCCTGAACTGCATCCACCAACCTGCCAGGTACTCCTGGCTAGAGACTACCAAAATCTGGGCTCATTCACTGGTTCTGCTCCCTTGGCAGGCTAAAAACGACCATGTGGTCCCACATAAGGTAATCATACATTCACTTACCAGCTAGACACATTCTCCAAATTCAGAAAAACATCTGCAGGAGAAATGGACATGGTCATCTCAAATATGCACTGTCCTTCCAAATGTAAAATGAGCTATATGTGCCCAGAACTAGAGAAAAATGGAAGGACATGATCTAAGAAAACCTGTAGAGCCTGAAATTGTAACACTGTATTCTAAAAAGGGGAAACACTTCTCTAAAGTCATGTACATAATGGAGATCCTTTCCTTTCTTCTTGAGGACTTAAAATCTGTGATTTTGACAATTCATGATAATCAGTACATTCACCAGCTTTGGATAACCTACCTTTCAGCTCTCTGCATCCAAACTGAAGCAAAGCCTTAAAAATTACCTCTGCAGACTAGATAGTCTAAAGCTACTTAAAATAGCCGAACAAGAGCAAATATCTGTTCTTCACGTAGACCTTTACTTTTGCAAGGATATATCAAAGTCTGGGATTAGTATCCCAGCTGTAGCAATAGTGCAGCTGTACTGTCTCTCTGGTCAGAATTAAACTTGCTGCCCAAGTTTTGTTCAAGTTTTAATACAAACAAACTTAGCCAAGGGCCTATGAAGAGATGATGCCAATATTTCATATGAGGCATCATCTCTTCATGCAGAAATTGAGATCAGATTTCCACTGTCTCCTAATAGATAGAAAGGAGGGCAGGAAGTGGAATTATAAAGAAATAAAGACATTTAGCACTGAATTGTTTCAAACAAAGCGGGAAACAGTGTCTTGCTGGAAGAAATACTTTTTCAAAACACAGACGCCATGCTGTTTACCTAATGACAAAGTAGCTGAACCAGAAAGATGGATGGATTCTCACTGGCAGTTCCTGCTGACCACATTATGTACCATAGCTGAGAGATTTTTTTAGACTTTTCTGAAATTATTTTACATAAGATTTGATTGAACTAATGTGCTCTATGCAAATCTCTATATATAATGAAAACTGGAATTGGAGAAGGAGATTTTCCTTGCACTCACTCAAACCACAACAAACATTGCTGCATTGCCTAAAATACAGCAGCAGTGCTTGCACAAGGACTTCATGGTGGATAATAACCTTTCAGTGCCTTGCCAGAAGTTTTGGGTAGTTTTAGATTTCACCCTGAATTACAGAGGAGATGAGGGTGAGTTTCCACATTAATCAGAGTTCAATCAATTATAATACTCTGAATGAAAGACTCCATATTTCTAGAAAGGCTCCTTACTACCCTGCAACATGATGCAGACATGCTAATTTCATTAGTACGTTCTGAGGCCTCAGTTACACATCTTGCAATGCAGTTCTCCAAATGAGCTGCTGCCAGATTTGCCTAAAATTGCCAAGAGAACAGTCAAAGGCAACGTAGCTATTTTAAAGCTTAAACGGGATCACAAGATAAACTGGGACTACCCCTGTGCTAAGGCCTTCACTCAGCCAGAAACCTCCCTTTCTCCCCACAAACAACAAAAACTGCAGTACAGTTTAAATTGAAATAGGCTTTACTCACCATTTTGTGGCTAACTCAGTGGCCAAAGTAAAAAAACAGGAAACTATCTCAGAGGAATTTGAGAGAAGAAAGAATTTGATCGCTGTCATTGTTAGGCTGTCGAGACTATTGTTCTCAGAGTGCTTTAGGCTCACTCACATCTACCTTTCTCTGTTGGTTTATAAGTTCAAATTCTTTTCTTTTATAGCTGTACTGGTCTGTGTAGCCCTTTTCAAAGCACTAGACCCGTACAGATGAACTGCACTGATTTACATAGTTTCAGAATTTGACTCAAAAGACTTTAAGTAGCATGCTGAGATCAGATATATAACATCTATACCAGAGCATCTAGGATTTGATTGCAATATAATGAAGAGTCATTTAAGTAATTACTTTTGCATAAATTACTCTGCGCTGGTACATTCCAGTCTATAATTGCAGTATGTTACAAGCACCATGGTTACTAATCAAGAGGTGAAAGGAATTTGAGACCTGGAAAGAGCAAGAGAAATTAGGTAGAGCTAATGTATGGACAGACTAAGGAGCACATTATTCATCTTCCATCTTGACACATAGAATGCATAGAAGCAGGAAGATAAGAAAAAGGACCCAGAAGTGACACACCTACCTATTCCAGCCCAGGTAACTTGTGCTTCAGTGTGTCACAGAATATATAAACACACTGACTAGATCATATTGATATAATGAATTCCCACAGCATGGTTTAAATACAATGATAAATCAAGATGCCAACACTGCCATATTCTGTAATTCCATAAAAATCCAATATCCTCAAATAAAATTGTTCCATTCATTAGTCAAAACCATGTGTTATAGATGTAGCAGCCTCACAGCCTTCCTGTGTTTTACGAAAGGAGTCTCTGGCCATAACAAAGTCCTTTTGCTGATTTCCAGTAGCAGAGGAAACCATTATACACAAGTCCCAGCAAATCCACAACAGTAACATGAAGTACAGCACTGGTAACCTGAGTAAAAGCCCACCTATTCTCCAGACAGAATGGGAACAGAAGCATTTGCTGACTTCTGAGGCATACTTGCAAGATCTTTATGATCCTGTAGCATGTTTTTCAGTCAAAGCAGTTTTGACTGGTACTCAATTTTTGTTAGGAATACTTGGCACAGCTGCTCTGTTATGAAACTAAATGTCTTGTGACGGTAAACGTAGCATGATGGAGGGGGTCTGGCAGAGATGCCAAATGATCTTTGGCCCATATATATATGTGACATTTCCAGAAAAAAAGGCTATTTATTAGATAAACCACTAGGGAACAATCCTTCAATTGATGTCTACAGCCATGTTCTTCTGGCAAAGCTAAGCTTCTGAGAATGCCAATCACAGGTTAGGATACATTCTGCAAAGCAAGTAGAAATTGGATAATAGGAAGGAAAAGCCCTTAAGGAGGAGTTATATTTGGACAGAATGATTCCTTAGTTGTCACATTCAAAATTGCCCACAGCACTTATCCTGGTAAAGCATTGGCACTACCCACTAAGCTCAGCTGTCCCACCATCCATATGTCATCATTATCACAAATAATTATTAGGTACTATCAGAACACAGTAAAAGCAGAGTGGAATTGGATGTAAATACAGGCAAATTAAGAATGAGACAAGACCAACATGATACACTGACATTTTCAAAACACCACAACTTAAGATGATTTCCTTTGACAAATTCCATCTGCAGTCCTGTCTCACATAAAAGTAGGCGAAGTTGCAAAGCCTCTAAGTTTGCAAACTATGAAAAATAAGGCATGGGAGAACATATAATGTCATTGGTAACACCTTCAGTCATCACCAGAAAAAAATCATGACCATATATTCAGGAAACTGGGTCGATGTCTGAACTGCTTTCCTATCATCTGGAATGAAAAGAGATGCAGAGTTTATGCATAAGGCACAGAAAGAGTAATTAGACATAGTTAATGAATAGAACATAGAGTGAGGAATACAGGAAAGAACAGCTTTGCTTTTCCCCCTTCCTTACAGGTTGTGTTGGTGGGCTATGTTGTCAAGCAATCTCAAGTTAAAGCTAACAAAGTCTTCTGTGTGGGAATAGATTTATATACACATATCACACTCAGAGCTAGATAAACACATATGCCCAAATACAAGCTAATCCCTTTAATGAAACCAGCCCACAACAGTCTAATCATTACGAATTTTCTTTATAATAGAAGCTACATTTAGATGCAGAAACACAATGCAGTCTTGCTTGTAAAGTACTAGAAACTTTATCCTTTTTGAACCTGAATGTATGGCCTGGTTAATTTCCTCTCTAACTTTCAGGCCTCTTTGGGCCCAAATTTTAAATCTTGCTGATGTTAATTTCTGCGGCTTAATTATGCTACCATGATTTTTTTGTCCCCACTAGACATAAAGTGTACAAATCTACTGAGAAAATATCAATTCCTGGCAAGAGCTCTTGGCAAAAGAATGATCCTTCTCCCTCCACAGAGCCATTTTGGATATTAAGACTATGCACAGAAACACAAAAAATTTGTCTTGGGATGGATAAGATTTGTTGAAGCTGCCTTTGAAGCCCTGCTGAAATGTTTGAGTCAGGTTTTTAGCTTGGACTTTTCCTGGAGATGAATAAAAGCACAACAGAAAGATGCAGAAGAAACGAGAGAAAGCTACAGGAATGGAAACATATCAGAGTAATCCCTCCAAACCTCTGCCCCCCCAAAACGAGTCTGAACAGACAGGTAAAGGCGTATCAAGACAAAGCTGTTACTTTAGGTGAAACCTAAATTGGATATAGAAGCATCTGATGCTCAGTAGTACCACAGGTTGCACAAAAATCTGACTTGCAAGACCCTTGTAAGGCTGAACCCTGCTGGCTAATATTGGATGCGTCCCGTCTTCAGAATTTTCAGGTTAGGATTAGACTAAATATTTGTTCAATCTATTGCCACTGTTATCATAACCTGTATGATATGAAGGGATTTTCATCCAGAAGGTAAATAATTAAATGGAGTAAATGAGATAGTAACAAAACCAAAATTTCATTGAGTGAGCTACAGTTATCCAGTCATTATTCCATCTTGTAAAATTATCAATATATAAACACAGACTTCTGAAAATGAAGAAATTAATTAATGTGGGCAGTCATGCAACCTTAGCTTTTTATACTAAGAAAGGTGAAGTTTGAGGGTTTTGGGGGTTTCTTTTGCAAGCCTCTCAGATGCATTCATTTTTACACATATTTGTATCAACATTGAATTAATTATCTGCAACCAACTTAAAAATAACCCAATCGTAGAAATGAGGCTATTGGGCTAGTCATGATCAGTCAAAATCTCCACTGAGATACACACATCTCTCCCAACAGCTCTGCTTACAATATAGAAAATTCCTGAGAAATACAGGATTGCACGCATAGATTGTGTCAGCTGTCATGTAGAGGAGGTTGTCAGCAGTTGAAAAGGAAAAAAAAAAAACAAACCAGCAAAAAACAAAACCAAGAATCCCATCTTTTACTAACAGAAAAATCCTTGCTTTCATTCTTCTTCCAATAAAAACTGCAATCCAACAGTAATAATATTGGGTTTAGAAGTTTCAAATTCACTTATTTGAATAGGCATTTAAGCAGTCAAATCAGCCAGGGAAACTGTTAATTCTACTAAAGGAAGCATTAGTTTTTGTGCTGAATTAGGAGATCCTCCATGGATAAATAAATTAGACATTATGTGGACTGGATTTACTGCAGTTACAGTATTTGCCCTATAATCTGCTGCAGTACTATTTTCTTCACTCCCACTAGCTAAGCACAGGCTACACAAGACAGAAACCTGACACAGAATGGCTATATTGTGTTATTGAGGCATTAAAGACCTCATGTTATTACTAAGACATCAAAAGCAAGACAAAAATATTTTCAGTTGCCATTTCACTTTCAGTGGTGGCAGGGGGAAAAAGAAATAAAAAGCTTAATTTTCTCTCATTACCAATTTCAACTTTCAGATTTTGCCACAACATATCATTGCCTATATAGCATCCATTGTTTTCAATGTCCACAATAAACCAAAAATGCTTGTTTTAGACATTTAAGGATACATAAGATTTCATTTTAGAAGAACACTGAAAATAAGATAAAGCGTTTCACCTCCATCTCCTTAGAGAACAACCATGCTGCATGTCATCTCTGCTCATCTAAGTTGTGAACAGATTTTAATACAATGTCCATGTTCAACCTGGGGCACAGCTCCATTGGCCACACAAAGTAAATTTCTGGGCTTTTCTAGTTTATATTACATTTATATGCTCTATTACTACCATAATAGACTGTTCTGACCTACAGAAGGATATATGGACTGCCAGTGTTAGGTGAGCAGACCAGACCAGGGAGTAGTGGTATTGCCCCATCTTTTCTGCATTACCCACATGAATTCAGCATGTGACTGCTTGAATAAATCACAATTTCCAGCTTATGTGACATGTTATTTTTTCCAGCTCTTATTATTAACAATTATGGGTGTTTTATTTAAAATAAGCTCACAGAGTATTCAGGGAGAAAGCCATGAATTAGACTCAATGTGCTTGGTTTCTCACTAAAAAAGAGATGTGAATTTTTCTCAGCAAACAGAAAGATTCATCACCTAACCCTGAGAAGGAGAATTGAAGTTTCACTCACACACTGAGACGCACAGCCAGAACCCAGAGCTATTACATAGGTATTTTAAAATGTACCACTGCTAGAAATTGTATCATAAGAAGTCAGTATAAAGCATATTCTTAGAAATATCATCCTGTGAATAACCCAATTCCTCAGGCTCTCCAGTCCCAGCTGGTGGAAGATTACCACATAGTGAAAAGGCTTGCTGGGGATTTTGTTGGGGTACTGCCAGCTGAAGTTCTGGTGCAGCAAAAGGCATTCTCTGCTGTGAGGAAATTGAGGACAAGATGCAGCACCTGATGCAATCATCAGCTGCCAACCTATTTGCTTTGATTCCCTGGCAGCATGCAAAGTTTGGGCAAAGAGGAGAGTTTTACACAAAATGGAACTTCCAGTCATAGGTAAGTGATGAACTTGCCAAAAGATGAAACACAGATACCAAATACTGACTCACCTGTACAACTCCAGCTAGAAAATGCAGCTATATAAGAATGACATGGGATCAAGAAAGGAAAGAGAAGAATGAGAAAACTAAGCAAGACTGTGCAAAAAAAAAAAAAAAAAAATAGAAAGAGGGACAAAGTTCACTGCAAAGGAGATCTTTTAAACAGCTAGGACTGCAGTATGACCTGTATGTTTAAAATCTACACATGGCTTTAGAACTAACAGGCTGGAAACATGTGACTCGTGCCACTTTTTTCCCCACTGTGCATGGAGACGGGGACTGGGTTTTGCACAGACAAACAACTGCTGAAGGTGCAAGGAAACAGAAAGATGAGCACTTCCACAATCACAGGAAAAGCACACCAGATCGAAATCTAAACATCATGTTCCAGCTAACTACCATGGTTTAATTTGTCAAAATTCTAATAACTCTATTAACCAGTCTAATCAGATTCCAAATTAGAAATAATTCCTAAAAAATATTTATCAGCATAAAGGCAAGTTCCTTATTCAAAATTGTAAGGACTTAACACCAGAGAGTCTGTTTTGCAAAGAGAGTAGGAAAATATTTATGATTCCACTGTTGGAGACAATGTTTAATGAAGCCATTAAATATAAAATTGTTTTCTGACTTCAAACTCTGCAAGACATTTCAATGAACTTACGTGAAAAACAGCCTGCTTTCAACACTTACCAGTCAATCCCTTTCACTGCAGTGCTGGAAACACACAGATTTTTATGGCCATACTTTCCAAGTCCTGTCACAGCACACGTCACAGTTGAGATGGCCACGATACACAGAGGAACACCATACAATTCCAGAAGGCTTCAACCCATACAGAGTAACACCACACCACTGCAGAAGGCTGCAAGCATCTGCCTTTCCTGTTCTTCAGCCCAACCTTTTATACCCTCATGTTGATGCATGGCACCTGTGTGCCCTCTGTTCCCTTTGGTGGTTGGTCAGTGCCCCTGGGCACTCCATGGCTCATTGCTGTCAATGCTGCTCACCTGCTTCTCACAGCTGCAGCCCACTGGGGATGGGGCTGGCCACAGCCCCACTCCCAATTACCACAAACTGTGTGCCTACAAAGTCCTGTACACGTTATGCTACAAACACATCTGTTTGAAATTAAGTCATGAGCATGATTACGTAATATGTAAATAAAGTCAAAGGGTCTAGCTGGCCATATGCTAACAACTGAACTGTACACCTGGCCTCAAACTTCACTATGGATCAGTTTGTGCATCAAACTACAAAAGCCTGGGGAAGTTTTGCGGATTTTTTTTTTTTCTGGTTTTATTTTTCCCTCTGCATTTGTACACCACTGACTCACAAAATATAACAAACTTTGGGGCTGAGATAATTATTTTCTTGCACGGTCTTCAGCACGTGGAGAATACTGCTGGGCAGGGCTTGCTTTTCAAAGCAACTTTGACAATAATTGCCAGCACTTAAATTTGTGTCAATCACAGTGAGCCTTAAGTCCATAAAAATGCAGAAAGCATTCATTATGTAATTTTATGTGACACTACTCATGATTCACAGGGGGAAACACCCCAAATCTCAAAAACAACAAATGCCAGGAAAGCTATATTCTGTACTGATCTGCTTCCTGATTACAATGAACAAAATGTAACTATGAAGATTTGTGCTGTGCTATCAAATATTTATGGTGATGCTTCATGTCTCCATGCTGCTCTTAATTAATTTATCAGCACTATTCTTTAGAAATGCTGGCACTAAGCTTAAGAGCTTTGTTCACCTTTTACTACAGAACACTATATTCCTAAAAAGAGTAAAAAGCAACAGTTTGATGTCTGATAAATACATGCAGCACGCTTAAAAATTTGAGATCCCAGTGTTACCTGTGAAGTCAGAAAATGAACTACAGAAGCTTTGGGGGTTTTACTTTTTAAAAACAATAACTGTATCACAGGAGGTACTTATCAATATTTACATTAAAGTTATCAACTGAAACTGAAATATGTTTTTTTCTTTCAAAGTACAAATGGAACCTTATTATTTCATGAACATACAAGGACAACCATGAACCACATCCAAATGTCTGGTATTTTAGCTAATGCATGATATCATTCTGAAACAGCTCATTTAAGTTTATTTTTTTGGTACAAAATGGAATGGTCCTTGCCTGACTTCAAACACACTCTAATACATCACCCAGGAATGAGATCCAGACAAAGCCCAGGACACTGGATAACTAGAATATAAACAGGCTGCTAGTATATTTGTCCAGCCTTCAACTACTGTTCATTAAAACCATAATTCACATCCCCTAGTTAATGGTCCTTCAGAAATATTTTTGTCCTTAAATTTATCTAATGGTTTAGGATTTCTTTTTAAACGTATATAAACATTAAGTATCTACATAAATTGACAAGAAAATTCAGAATGTAAATATTTCTTGTGCAAAATGTACTTGTGTGCACATGAAGTAATTCTTGGCTCTTAGTCACACCATTCTGAACATGCAACTGGGCCAAACTATAACAGATAGCTGAGATAATTCAGGTTAATTTTATTCTGGAGAAAATATTACTCTAAACTATTGATGCCAAACTACTGAAAGACTGTAGTTAACACCTGGACCTGAATTGTGTTGTAACAGTAAATCTTCTTTTCAAAACTTAGACTTAGGAGGATCCTATGTTTGAAATGATGGTTAATGCATGTGAAAGAAAAATCATAATATTTATCCTACATCAAAATAAATCTAGAAGAAACAGTATATAGTAATGATAATTGACATGCTGGGGGACCTGACACTTATATGTTAGAATAAGCCACAGATTGACAAAGCAAATGTCTTGTGAATTACAGCTACACACTCTCAGGTGCTGTGCTGTAATGAGGACAGACTTCAATATTCATTACCCCTCTTCTTGTTTGCTCAGTAGAGAAGGTATTTGAACTCTAAAATGCTCAAATGGACTTCACAGACTGATTTCCCTCGGGTAGTCTTTTCATTGAAATTGCTATAAATTGATAACTAATCAAGGCAATAAAAGGGGATGGGAAGAAGCAAGCAGTTGCAAAGCTTGCTAGGCTTCATGAACAGAGTACTTTCTGAGAGCACTGAAATTTCAGGTTAACAAGGTTTAATAATTTAAACCAGTCATTCACCTACATGATATTACATTTGCCTTTCACAAAGCTGCACTGAGTCCTGCATACAATGCACTGATAGACGTCTTTTTACTTATCAATATCTCTACTACTCGTTCTAGTTTCATGCAAGCACTTCCCAAAACTGCCCAAATGACTGAGCCATCAGTGTCTCATTTCCCACGGAGACTTCAAAAGAAGTTCTCAAAACATCAGAGCAGAATATTGTCCCAAACCATTATTAAATTTACATCTGAGCTGGCTATTGGCCATCCCTCAGGCTGGAGTAAAGTGCTTTGTCTTGCACATTTAGAAATGTACATGTCCATCTGCCCTACATGCTTAGTCATGGACTAGAAAGCCATGACCTGATGTGCTTACAGAGCAGTCAGTACTGCACGTGGCTGACCCCAAAAACCTTACAGTGCCAATAACACTACTAAGCCCTTGCTCAGAAGAGCCGCTAAGCCGCACTTTTTCCACACAGCACAGTTTCCAGCTCCTGAGATATCTCAGAGAGCAGCCCACTTTAGCCAGCAACAAAGCCCAGAAGGTGCCTACCTGAGGAATGGCACAGCTGACAGTCCCCACACTTAGCATGTTTTAGGCAGGGTTTATCTTGGAGCTGTGCTGGCCCTGTGGACTTCATGCCCTGTAGTCAACAGGCTGGATCTGCCAGTGGAGACCCACTTGATAGGAATCTAGTAAAGTTGCTTCAAATTTACTTCTCTAGAAGGGGTGGATGGTGTTGATCAAAAGATGGGATTCAAAAGCTAAATCTATATCCAAATGGAAAACTCGTGTCCAGCTCCCACTCTCTTCCACTGCTCAATGCAATGATGCCAGTGCCCTTTTTTGTAAAAAAATTTCCAAGCTTCCATTTTCCATATTCTGCAGTAGATTTACATTTCATTCTGATCTTGAAAGACCCAACAAGTCAGCCCATCTACACAAGCTGTAGTGGATATAGTAAGGACCCTCTTAAAACCAGGGTGGATCATTAAAAGTAGTCCACATTAAAATATTGAAACTCACGTAAAACTAATTATTTAAAGCTGGCAGGACTACTAAAAACATGCAAAATTATTCACTTCCTTGTCTGTAGGACCAAGGGAAAGGGTTAGACTTTACTGAAAAGTTTTAATATTTGATCCAGGTTCAACCTAATGGCCATGAATCCACAAACATCTCAACAGGATGAAGTCCTCTGGTGAGAAAAGTTGTGCTATCGGAAAGCAATCATGAGACAGTGCTATGGGAACTCTGACCTATAAATTAGATGTCACTGACATTATCCAGCAGAAATCCTTCAACGTAGGAGTGTATCACTGCTGGAGCAATTACTTTTCAATGGTTTGTTGGGGATTTTTGGTTCTTTTAAATCATTTTCTAACCCAGCAGGGTCACATTAACTCTGAGTGTTGGCTCTGCTGGAGCTTGTCCAACTGTAAACTGAAATTCCCTGACCTTTGAGGCTCAGTGAAGACCTGATAACATAACCTACCACTGATCACTTTTCCTAATTTAGCCTGTTTGGGTTTTTTTTTCTCCCCCCCTACATTTTCTGAAAAATGACTACAGCGTGTGTAACAGACACTTTCAGACTCTATAAATTAACCTGGCTTGACCGCCAAAAGAGAAAAATGTTTTAAAAGGAGAGGGAGTAATTATTAAGCTTTTTGTCTATGCTAGTTGTCAATTTGCATAGCATTATCTGTAATGTTTTGCAAAGCTTTTTTTGGAGGTCATCTAATCTTGTTAAATCTGTCACAGGGCTACTGCTGTACCAGACGTAGATGACACATTTGCACAACACAACAAGTCCCCAGCAATGATGATAAATGTGTTTGTTTCTGGCAGTCCAACCACGCAGATGCTTATTATGTATGTATGCAGGCATTTACATTATTTAATCAGCTTCAGAAAGGAGAAAGAGGTCTCAGGAACCCAAGATATAGTTTGCTTTTGTATGTACTTACTGCCTGCTCATGATAGTTTTAAGCAAGCATTATTTGCTAGCTGACCCAGAAAGATCATGAACTTCTTTAGGCATCCCACACTGTTAGCATTGTTTCTGTTTGTTTACAGGGATCTATCCATGCAGATGGATAATAACCAATAGTATCTTTACCCTGTCTAAAACAGTCCAGCTGGAGCCTAAACCATAATAACTGACATCAGGTTCAGGGGAAGACAAATGTGGATAGCTACACTGTTTGTAGCAAGAAATTTCCTTTGGCTAACAAAACACATGAAACTACTAAGTGGACTGTGACAACTCAGCTGCTTTTATAAAGCATGAAAAATTGAATTCATTTCCACTTTAGGAATCTGGTCCATTGGAATGCCAGGGCCACAAGGAGTTGAGGGGAAAGTCAATCCTGTAAACCCATATAGACTTAAAAAAATATGTTTCAGGTGCATCTAGGATTAAACAAGGTAATTAACAAGACAAACAAAAGCATCCAAACAAAACAAAAAAAAAGAAAACACAACCCAAAACCAAACAGCAGACGTTCTACAGAATTTGGCAATTAAAAGGAAAATTGCAAGCAAGCTATTAATATGCAAAAAAAGAAGCACATTTGTGTCTCAGCATTTCATAAACCTGAAAGCTAATATCAAGCGAGCTTTTGCAGGAACAGCTTAAGTCCTTAAGCTGTATCAATCGAGACATAAAATTTCAATTGAAGCACCATACTGAAGTATGGTGGTATGAAGTATTTCTTACTGCTAAATTCTAATTGCTTGACCATGTATTGAAGATGGTCACTTTCATTTGTTCAATCATACAAAAGCAGAAAAGGAACAGACACATAGAGAATTAGGCTCAGAATTGCCATGCCATATGCATTTACAGGTAAATAATATCTCAAAACTTGTAACTGCTTAGAGGTAAAACTCAGTATTTCCAGTATCTTCCATTTCAGCCCAAAATGATAAAACCTGTAGAAAAATGCAATAACAGCTAAAGCTAAACTGCTGAATTAATTACCAAAAATATTATCTTAGCATAGCCTGTGGTTTAAATGGACTTGGCAGTTTGAAAGACAATTTAGTCTTATTTATTTAATGACAGAACATGGAGAACTAAAAAATACAAACTTGGGTAGTCTTAACACTGACTGCTGTGCTTGATGGAGATCAAATGTCATTGCCCTCTGTAGAAAGATCTGTTTGTTTGTTGTTATATCTATGTTTAATTTGATGTTAGGTTGTCATTTTCTTCGCATGTGATGGTTTGACTTGAGACAGCTGCCAGCTGCCCACCCAGCTGTCTCACTCCCCCTCCTCAAAAAAGCAGGGCAAGAAAAACAGACAAAAACAAGATCATGAGCAGATAAAAGGCCATGAAGATCACTTACCACTTATGATCACAGCCAAACCACAAGGGACATAAAGTAATTTAATGCATTGCCAGTTAAATAGATTAGAATGATGAGACAAAAAAAACCCAAAACAAAGCTACGTCACCTTCCCCCACTCTCACATTTTTCCCCTGCTCAACTTGACTCCAACATCCCCAGTTTCTCATCACAGTCTCAGTTATTTCAAGCAGATGCTAGACATACTTAGGTAAACAGTGACATTGTATTTTGTAGAAAAACACTGATATTTTAATGCTGCTTTATCCTAGATGATTTCCATACTCATATTAAAAGATACCTCTAAGCTTCTTCAGCTTGAAGATTGACTTGGCTCTGAAGGCAGTAATATGTTACCAAAGTCTGCAGATTATTTTTAATAATTTTCCTTTCTAAATCAAGACCCTCTGCCAACTAAGAACTTAGGACAATTTAGAGGAAAGAAAAATTAAGAACTCAAGCTTCCTTACTGCCACATTAGAAATCCTGTTAATAACAAAAGTGTACAACAATGATAAATACTAGATACACGTATTTTCCATGACAATAATAATTTCCTTTATAAGTAGCAAATGACTGTTAAAAGCAGCAGGAATACTTATATAATTATATTTAATTGGTGTAAATCTACTAATTTCAGCAGATTTGCACATATTTTACGGCAGACACATCTAGCCATTGATTCAAACCTATTTTTTCAATCTGCGTAATAAGTTTTGAAGGAATAAAAAGCAAAACTAATTCTTAATTTTTATAAAACAAAATTACTTTTACTCTAACATGAAGTTATCTTAGCTAATGCAGTAATATAAAAAATCAAGAATATTTATTTTTAATGCAAAAGTGAAGCTTTAGTCTCTCATAACCATTTTACAACAGTCTTGCAAACATAATAGATTTTTAAAAAGCAAGTTCCTCAAATAGTTTCATGCAATGTCACACAGACATTGCCAGAGCTCTGGGTGAGCTGATCTGCCAAAGGTTGCAATGGAAGTTGATTCCCAACTCTCTGATTATTCAAATAAAACATTAATTTATGTTGCAAGCTGAGAATATTTCAGAAGAGTGTATTCTGGTTATCTTCATAAAGGTAATGTACTGTAATAAGTACAGACTGGAATCAATCACTTTTTCACTTATACATTCTCATGTGAGTATTTCTACTTGTACAGCATGAGGAGATGGATTTTCAAAAGAGAACTGGGAGCTACAGATCATCAACAAATTCTTCTAAATGTTCAGACGTGACATTCCTCTCAGCACTTTGAAAATTGCTCACATCAAGTGTTTCTACTTCTAAAATGAGAAGTTAAAATTACAGTGTTTCCAGTATGGCCATCAATCTTCCTCCTTTGGTTATGACTATATACGTCTCAAATTTCTTGATGCATTTTCATGAGAAAATAAATGTTCATTGGTCTGAATATACTGCTAAAGGGAAACACAGAGTACCTACCATTTTCCAAGAAAAATATTTTTATATACACAATATTTAACTAAAAATTACATCTATATATATATATATAAATATATCAGTGTTGGACTATGCAGCTTATTGTTCATATTATTTTTGTTCCTGTTAAGAAATAGTCTAACATATTCAGTACTAAGTCATAAATTCCAAGCCTTCCTTGACAATCTTACAGATGGTTATTATGCTAATATTGACTCAGATTATCTCTTAACAGCGCTTTTCAATCTTGGCAATATTTTATAAATCAGACATCACAAGAGAGATGAGACTCTTGCTCAAGAGTCTGTATCTTTTTTCCTCATTAAAGTTCAAAGTGGCAGAGGAAAGAAATGGGTAGAGTTGCCAAAGTCTGAGCATTGTTTAGGAGTGAACAACTTCTATTTGCTATGAGTCAGCTTTTGTATCCAGTTTAATTACAAAAATACTGGCACATCTCAAGAGAAAGGAAGCAATGAAATCTTACCAGTAATGATAACACAGGGAGGCTAAGTAGATAGGATGCTTTAAAGATAAATCCCAACTAGGAAAAAAAAAGTAACTACTTATCATCCATTTAATAAACTCCCTTGTAAATAGCTATTCAAGCAAAATTAGTGGGGTTTTTTTACAGTTACATGGAAGCAATCCTGTAATTTTGCATGAATATGATAACAAATTGGAGTGCTGTCATAACTCCAGAAAGACTGCTGTTTGTCTGGTGGAGAGTCTTCTCTCTTGCACAGTGTCAGCAAATTAATTAACCCTCCAGGGAAGAAGTTCACCTCAAAGGACAGAATGAAGGGGTGGGAGCAGGGAAGAGAGTGCACATGATGGCAGGGGCATGAAATACTTTATTTGAAACATAACTATGCCTTGACAAAAGCCTTGATCCAAAACTTTGATCACATAATAAAGGTTTGGGTTTTTTAATCTGATCTGCTCAGAAGACTTTTTGATTACCTTTGACTTTTACTTTCGACCAATTTAGGACATGGATTAAACAGAGGAAAAATTGTTCAATGTTAAGCCTCGTGTATGGAAAATATAAGGCAGCCATTCAGCTAAGACTTTAACTGGGCTGTGAACTAAAGCAGCTGGGAGCAAGACAGAACTTCGGATCCAGAGGATTTTTTTCCCCCACAAAGAAGTTGGCTGAGGTTGGGAAACGTGCAATGGAAATGGAAATCTAGGAGAGACAAAGCTGACTTTTCCTAGTAACATTTTCGTTCTCTCACATACCTCGTTATTCCTAAATTTCTGCTTATATCTGAATCAACCTACCCCCAGTAAATAAACTTGATAATAATTCTATAATTATAATAATAATAATAATAAAAACATCTTAAAAGGTGGAAAATATCCCCTAAATATTGCATTTGTCAGACTATCACAGAACTGAGTAGAATTATGAGCCATGAGCAGAGTAGGGACATACTCTATTTTTTCTTTAATTTTGTTTATGTTGTGGGTTAAAATATACAGCATCTCAATTTCAAGGTCTCCAAGGAGATAAGGAAAAAATATGTTGCTCTTTCAATCACTCAGATAAAAATGTTGGAAAACGTAAACTTCAAAAAAAATTTGAGGAGGTAGTCTTTGGGAGATGATCTGGAAATCATTTTGACAGAGATCTCAATTTTCTAATCTGCTAAGCTGGGAGTGACATAAGTTGACAAATGATGTTCTTTTGTGATTTTGACAACATTGCAACTTCGTAAAGAAGCACTAGAGAAATTACAGACTCTGTTATTGATCGGCTCAGTGAAGATTCCACCAAAGTGAAACAGGAACTGTGAATGATTTGTGCACAATTTCCAATAACTATTTGTCTGCTACAGAGTAGCTCCATGGGATTCAACCTACACTGGCTCAAGTAGACACAGCTACTTAGTCATTCCAAAAATATAGCACAGTCCACACATAAATCTGTAAGAGGATCAAATAAAATACGCAAATAATTGAATGAAGGATCATGTTTTTACCAGATGACTTCACAATGGCAAAACTAGGAACTGGAAGAAAGAAGCAAGAACCCGTGCATATGCTTAAATATTACAAGAATAAACCCAAACCTTACTTCAAATTACTCTGAGATTAAAGAAAAAGTCTAATTAACTTAGCAAATATTTGTGCTGACTCAGGCTAGCTGCGGTCCTGGAGGGGAGGAAAGGCTGATGAATATTACCATCCTCCAGGCTCATGCATGCTTAGTGAACAGGGAAAGATTGTGTTTTCAAAAGGGCACAGCCCTGGCGGGGAGAAGGGAAACTCTTAGCAAAGACACGTGCTGAGAGTGGGATAAGGGTGAACAGCAAGGACCTCCGAGGTGGAAAAGGCCCAGACTGAACTCCACGGAGCTGGACACTGTCTATATCTCTCTGTTTTATGTATTGAGCATATATCTACGTTTGGACTAGATGACATTAAAGGTCTTTTGCTACCTAAATGATTTGGTAATTCTATACATACTGTTCAGCATAAAGTACGTATCTCTCACTATACACAGTTGCCCCTGAACACAAGCCACTTTTGACTGCTTGTCACAATTCATTTCTGAGTGCTAGGAAAAAGCCCTGATGCTGCAGGCTCACATATAACAGCATTTCTTTACATGTACCATGTGCATATTCTTTCTTACTGGGCATGTAAAAGTCCTATTACCTTAAGAGAATACATAATTCTGGTCCTCCTTTGCATATTCTGTTTCCATCTGAAGCTCAAATATGGAGGCGGGGATAGACTGCAGTGGGGTGCAGCACAGAGGGAAATCTAGTCTCGGTTATTTCTATTACTGGAAAAAAGAAACAGCAGCAGGATACTTTGCAAGACAAGCTGTCCCTGTGAAATTTCTGCCTACTGCAGATTCAGCTGGCAGCCTAAGCTTTGAAATAAGCTTCTCAGTTTCTAACATGGTTCTTTGGAAAGCTGCTGCACATCCCGGTTTCCAAACCTGTGTGAGACATACAAACTGTGGTTCTTTATTTTTCATGTCAACATTATTGAATTATTCAAATCTGAAAATACACACCAGAAAGACACACTTGCCTCTTCACTGTGCTGTTTAATCATTTACTAAAGACATTTGATACTGGAAGTTAATTACACCACAACTAGATGGCCTCATAACTTGTGCTTTTATGTCTTAATTTCATCATCTCAGAATACTCTAAGAGCTCGACTGCCTGTATCCTTCCTGGAGACCTCTGAAAGCCTCTCCCAGTGCTATGACACACTAAAATGGCAAACATGGGGTAAGAAGTCCTAGTCATTCTTTAAGGTTTCTCCAATAACTTATCAACAGATTTGTGAAACACAGACCAGGAGAAAAAAGAGTGTCCCAGGTCGTCTTCTGCCATATTCTCAAACTTCCTGAAGTATCAGATTCCCTTTACTGTTGGTACTTGGGGCTCTGGGACACTCAAAGTCATTCTTTTATCATAGCATTCTTAATACTTTTCTTTCTATATGAAGATACGTAATTTAAATTTATATTTAAATATGCCAAGTTGAAAGCTAGTAATGATAGCCAGAAGTATCAGTGGCTTCCACTAGTTAAATTGTTCTGTGTCCAGAACAAATTGTATAGGTGGTGGAACGTGCTATTTCCCTGAATGAATGGCATATCTCAGGGATGACCCCCAGGTCATTTTAGGCTAAATGAATCTTTACTTATTTTCACATGTAAAGATAACTATAATTCATTGAAGAGGATTTCCAGTACACAAAAGCACAGATGCCTGACATTAGTTTGGAAAGGGATAAAATTATGACCAAGGGGAAACATATTTCCACAGGATAGCACATTCAAGGATCATTAGCATCTAAGTAAAACTGACATTTGTTTTAGCCAAGTGCTCAGATTTGGGAGAGCACTTGTCTTTGGCAGGCCTCCATGACAAAACAGCTTTACAGGATCACACTTTGAGATTATTGGTGTGTAAGAGCATCCACTGGACAAGTCTCATCAAGATTTTTGTCTGCTGTCTATCAGTAGCTGCTATACTAAATTTTCTACACCATATGTGCAATATAGAGTTGCAGCNGCTGAGGTTGGGAAACGTGCAATGGAAATGGAAATCTAGGAGAGACAAAGCTGACTTTTCCTAGTAACATTTTCGTTCTCTCACATACCTCGTTATTCCTAAATTTCTGCTTATATCTGAATCAACCTACCCCCAGTAAATAAACTTGATAATAATTCTATAATTATAATAATAATAATAATAAAAACATCTTAAAAGGTGGAAAATATCCCCTAAATATTGCATTTGTCAGACTATCACAGAACTGAGTAGAATTATGAGCCATGAGCAGAGTAGGGACATACTCTATTTTTTCTTTAATTTTGTTTATGTTGTGGGTTAAAATATACAGCATCTCAATTTCAAGGTCTCCAAGGAGA